>CM073511.1:37677500-38117500 GCA_037074495.1 Acacia confusa | reverse complement strand
TAAAAGTAAAAGTAATAATAGTGATAATATAGTATTAGTTTAATTTTATTAGTTTAAATTAATTTGATTAGTTGTTAGTTTAGATAAATTTGATTTTATTAAGTATAAATTTATTGATTGATTTAATAGAATTTAATAATGTTTGTATTATTTTATCATTTATTAGATCAACAATTTAATACCCTAGATTTTATAATAATAATAATAAAAATAATAATAATAATAATAATAATAATGAATACTAATAATACTGATATTAAAAATTTAAATTTAATAATGTAGTAAGAAAATATAATAGTAATAAATGGATAGATAAAAATTAATTTAAATTAGAATCTAATAAATGATTTATCACTATTTTATTAAACTAGTAATAGTTAAAAGTCCAACCCACAAAGCCCAGCTAATAACTAAACTCTAAGAGTCTAATTATAAGTTAGGTCTAGCCGTCTAACTTTAGTCATCGTTCAGTAACTCTCTCCCTCTAAAAATTCCTTGCGGCAGAGTTTCCCCTCTAGGAGCTTAGCAACCACAGAGACCAGGTAATCCTAATCCCTTGAGTAATAAAAATTAATTATTGGTAGCGTTAGAACGTTGATTAGAATTAATTGATTGTAATCCTAATCCCTAGAACATATACACATTCATTCTCCTTGACGTGCGTACTTGTGTGATGCTGACACGTGATGCCTTGCCTCTGATCATCCTTAGTTTTGTCTTCTTGTGTGTTTCTCATATGATTCGTTATATATATATATATATATATATATATATATATATATATATATTCCTACGCCTCCAGCTTTTGCATATTCCTTCTGGCATGAATTAATGGTGATGATGGCTTTATAGGTTATATATATATAATATTCCAATATATGTCGTTTTGCGCATAGCTTTCTCTGTTCACCTTCTGAATCATTCAATTGCATTGAATATCAATTGTTTGTTACTGTTCCTCTTCCTCGATTCATGTGCGTGGTGATAGGTTATAAAAAAATTCCTTTCTTGGCATACATCATTTTTTTTCGTTAATATATATATATATATATATATATATATATATATGTAGAGAAGCATACTGATACGTCTCTGATTCCTTTTTTTTTATTCCTCCACATATATATTGATATACTATAATATTATAATAATTTTGACATAGATGCAAACTCTTATTTGATGTCGTTTTATTTAATTTAATTTTGTTATTACTATTATTATTTGAGAGCAATTAAAACAAATTAACAGTGGGAGGATAACTTTGGGATGGTACCTACCAAGGTGTAAACACACACTTTTAAGGCTTCATGCCTTCAAACAGAAAATTATTTGATGTGAACTGATATATCCGTTCTTCCTAAAGTGGTGCCTAGCAGGATATCCGGGGTACTAGTAGCAACTTTGGGAAGAGGTGTGCACACTAGGAAGAAAGTGATCTATGGCCAATTTGATGATGATTTGTGACTAGCAGGTTTCCGGGTCACAGGGTAGACTAGCAAAATATCCGGGTCTACCATGGTTCTCTTCCCACTAGAAAACTCTCAAAACAATGACACCTTTTTAATTTATACATAAACACATATGACGCATTTATTTTATTTTATAATCCCTATTTTTATTTTATTTTGAGATTAATTTATTTTTATTTTGTAATCATTTTATTTTATGTTGGAATTAATTTATTTTACAATTGTTGAATTTTATTTTGGTAATTAATTTATCTTGTTTTATAATTATTTTATTTCGAAATTAATTTATTTTATTTTAAAATTAATTTAATTTATTTTCAATTTTATTTATTTTATTTAAAGTCATATCAAATTTATTTATCTATCTACTTATTTCTGCTTTATTTTATTTTCATTTTATCCTTATTTAATTATGATTACCAGCGTTTGTTGATTTGTGCATTCTTGGGCTGCGATGATCCTTCGGGGGAGCAGAATTTCAGTGAACAGATTTTAAAGACTGGGGCTAGCAGTGAGAAGTGAGGATGACGGACAATAAATTTGCGTTATTTACTTTCTTTTCATTTATTTTCTTTTATTTTATTTTTTGAAATAAACATTTTGTTTAAGTTTAGACTTATTTCCGGTAATAAGAAGTCTTGCACTTGTCCCATACAAGTGCGGCGGTGACACCTTCCCTAAGTAGTTTATTTTAAGTTTTATTATTATTTATGAAAACTATCGACATTTTATGTTATTTAAATTCTAGAAATTCAGGGTGTTACAGTCTTCAACATGCCCTACGAGGCTATCCTCGAAAGGCTAGGAAATTGCAAAGTAAGTCGAGAGAGAGAGATTAATTTTCTTGATTTACCTTCCAAAAACTCGATGGTTTCTCATACATGAGTTCTCCAGCGCCGGGAAAGCCCAATGACAGAGCTACCATGAAACAACCACTCCATGAAACTTGGTGATAGAAGCTTGAAGTGAAGAGAGAAGAAGCAGGAACGTGGTTATTTTGAAAGTGTGGTGAAATTAGCCTTCAAAGAATTTCCGTCTTTAAAAAAAAAAAAAATCTTTCTTCTGACCATTCTAGGAAAGAAGCAAAAGAGTCACATCACCATTTACTTTTTTTGCTAGGTTCAAAACTGGCAAAAGAGAGATTCAGATTCCAAGAGGAAGATATGAATCATAACTCAACAAAGTTGTTTCTCTCTGGTGAAAACTGAAACTCGGTGTCATTTCCCCCAATTTCTTATTTTATTTTTAGTTTTTAAAATAATATCTGCCCCTTTAATTTCTTATTCGGTTGCCTATTTATTATAATATACTGTTTGCATATGCAAAATGTTTTCCTTGGCCTGCAGTAGCATGCATCTGCAACATGTTTTCCTTGGATTAATAAGATTCAATCCAGGTCCGGAGGGAGTACTTTCTTTTCTAATTTTGAAAATCTACACACTTTATAACATTTTGGATTTTAGTTTCAATTAAAAATAACTTCTAGTTCTTCAAATTTGAAAAGAGGCTTGTACTTCACACTTGGTCTTCATATATTGGAGAAGACGTTGAGTGAAGTCGTGGAACCCCAAAAACCGTGCTCTAACGAATCATGCATTACATCAGAATCCCACTGTTTTTCCTTTTTTCTTTTTCTTTTTTTTTTTGGGGGGGGGGGGTGGTTTGGGGTGAGTTAATAACACATTCGCATGACATATCCAATCACACTTTAAAATTGACAGTTGAAAAGCATAAATCCTTCTTCCCCTTGCCAAACTTCAATTCCTCGAGGCTACAAAACTTGAAACATGATCACATGAAACTACCCTTCCAAAGAAAGTGCAACCCCGCAAAATTACATCTTCCATATATCTGCTCTTTCCTTGCGCCTAGAGCACCACTCAAATTTAAAATTTTCAGGATGAGTTATTCGCATCTAAATCTGTGAGTTACTCATAAAAGCAATCACACATCTAGCACTTTGAAACAATCTATCTACTTTCTGCCAAACCAAGCATTGAACGTCTAAAAGCTTCCTCGCCTTATCTTGCAATTGTGACTGCTGTCGAATTGTCTCCCCGTGTATCTGAGATACAGAAGAAAATCCCTTGTGAACATTTACAAAAAAAAGAAAAAAAGAAAAGAAAGAAAGAAAGAAAGAAAAATAGTATTATAGTTGTGTGAGTAAAGAATCGTCTACACCTTTGAATAAACCTGTATCGTCAAACTGGATAAACACAAATAGGAAAAACTATTTTACCTTTAAAAATAACCTTATTACAGCTTGTAGAAACTCAAAATTATTTTTGCAGGAGAGCTCATGAATAAAATAATCCAGAAGTCGCTCAATCAAAACCAACTCTGGTTTCTTATATTCTTGCTGATCGTCATCGTCAATGATCTGAAGCATTCTAAGTTCCATATCCAAATTTGATGGAGATAATCCCTTGATATAATCAGTAAAAGATGCATCTACGAATGAAATCAAAAATATTAGAGATATGCTTTGAATCATCACTTTGAAAATAATAAACAAAAATGTGTATATAAAACTAATAAATAGCAACAAGCAGATAAATCATGCTGTAAAAGTTCTTACAATTGCCTCCTTCAGCTGAGGATTTAAGAAGATAAAGAAACCGGGATGGTGGCATGTCTACTTTTTTAAATATTTCTCCTTCATGGCTTGTTTCATCTTTCTCCTTTTCCATTAATTTATCAGGCTCAAACAATATTTCCCCAGAAATATATGGAACTGTGGGCAAGAAGAATGGAGCCTTTTCAGGCTTCTTTGGAGGTTCAATAGGTTTATTTCGGGCCTGCAAATTGGAGGTGGTCCAGAAAAGCATAACATAAAAGGTTACTTATATCAAGAAAGAGAAATTACACTATACACAGCATGAGAAGAAATGTAGCAAAGAAAATTAGAAGACCTTTATAATGTCTAGACTAATCAAGCTTTGCCACTGGCTCTTAGGCAGCAATGAGAGAGTAACCAGATCGGGGATATGCTTATCTCGAGCAGCAAATCCTGGTACATCCTTGCGTTCAGAAGCTTTTGCCAGCTTATCAGAATGTTCAACTTGAGAATCATTTGTAGAGGAGATCGATGGTAGCTTGATGCTCACAACATGCTTTCCACTTACAAAGGAATCAACATTTGGGGCACTAGAGAACATCGCCTGATTTACCCTAATAAAGAAAATTATCAAGGTGTTAACTCCATTCTTAGATTAACCAGACTAGTTCCATTCAAATTGTCATTTATTTATTAGTTGGATTTCTAAATCATCAATAGCGATTCATTCAAGATGCAACTGTCTTGCCGAATATTCAGGATTGTCTATACCTTTCAGAAGTTTTGCAAACAAAACCAGTCTCTTGTTTGTTTCATAGAAAATAACATGATATTGAAACTTGTAATACAAGCAAAATTTTGTCCCAGGAATAACTACCATAACTTGTCTCCTTAAAATATTTTGGCATTTCACTGTTTTCAAAATGACTTCCACCAAGCAAAAGAAAATCAGCTTCCTCATTATTTTACAATAAAGACAAGAAACATACCCAGAAGTTTCACCAAAATCTTTCACATATGAGAAATGTTATCCACAAACTTGTTGAGTAGGTAAAAAGTAAATGTGGAGACTCACCACAGGTATACTCCATTTTTATCAGCATGGGTAGTTGCTAATATATCCATGTTTGGGGACAGTGACAATGCAGTGATAGGCACATCAACAAGTATTGCATCTATTTGTCTTGCTAAGATCACATCCCAAATTCGAAGGCTTCCATCCATACTAGACGATACAAGCCATTTTCCATCCTCACTGAAGGACATGTCTGTTATACGATCTGTGTGGCCTTCAAATTTACGAACAAGTTTAATATTCACAACATCAACCAATTGTATAGTGTAATCATCAACAACAGCAGCCAAAAGACCTGAAAAAGATCAAAAAACATTGATTACCTCATAACCTAAGACTATAAGTTATGAAGAATATACGTGCAAAACATGAGCTAGAGCAAGTCAATAACAGAAGCTACCATTATGACGATGGTAATTGATCTTGACAATGGGACGCCCAATCCCCCATCTAGATTTTAATTGACGTCCCTTGAAGTCCCAAACCTGCAAGAGAACCAATTAGAAATGGAAGTTTCCATATAAAGTAGCAGATGCTGCTTTTCATTAGCTCTACTTTCTTTCCTTTTTCAAAAAAATAAATAAAGGGAAACATGAAACAAAAGATGATAAGTCGTCCTCCCAAACCAATAGGGGGAAAATAAATGAAAAGGAGAAAAAAAAAAGACTAAGAACCGAAGAGCTTTCCATTCCCTTGCAATAACCATATGGATTACTGTCCTAAATAAGCCAACTGCTGGGGCCGATGCAGAGGCCATAACAGGGGGATAACAATGAAACGCTCTCCCAAATATGAGATGGGAGAAAATTTGATGAAATATCAGCATTTCACCTTAACCAATGATGCATAGTCCAGCAAACAACACAATAATATGAAATTGTATGCTCCTATCTCCACACAAAAGCCATAACCTTAACAGTTGGGAAAAAATAAACTGCACATTAGCAGGAAAAACCTAGCTCTCACCCAAAAAAAAACAAATAGTCTATTCCAAGTCTGCCACTCCACTTCATAGCAAGTCACACAAACATCCAGTAGAGTAGCAATATCAAAGAATGCCTATGAATAATAAGACACCGAATTTGGCCCAATAAGCCCAAGTGAAATTCCCCTCCCTCCTTTTATTCAAGGTTCTAAACTAGGGTACACATGGTGAAAGAGCTTAGTCTGTTAATGTTAAAAACAAATTATTAACAAACAATTAAATGAAACTAATTACATTTGTGTCCCATATTAAATGTAGGTTATTTTAGCATGAAATAGGAACCCCAGATGACCAATCTGAACAAGCTGCAAAAATACGATCACCAATACTAACCTTTATATCTCCATGATACCCAGCACTTATCATAAGGGTATTTGTTGAGTCACAAGCAACTCCAACTACTTCACCATCATGCGCACAATCTTTTGGTTCTAATATGTCAATGTAAGAACCCCGGCTGATTCCAGATTGAAGGTTGAACCTTTCAATCCAACCACATGCTGTCCCTAACAAGGCAAAATTGCCACAAGCACTGATAGCACAAACCTGGAATCATATGAAAGCCATTATCAACAACAGTTTACTATTTTCATCAAAATTACTGTAACATGAAACATCCAACAAGAGATGCAACATACACTCTAATAAAAATTACCGTAACATCCAACAAGAGATGTGATATACTACTTTATCATAACATAATGATCCTGATGCAACACATTATCTGGTAGGAAGATGCTAATTAGCAATACATTTCACTCATTTCTATTTTCAAAGCAACAATTCAACAACCCCCCCCCCCCCAAAAAAAAAAAAAACAAAAAAAACCCAAGAGCAACAGAGTGTTAATCAACTGTTATCCCAAATACTTAAGGTTATAGGAGAACGCTAAAAATGGTTTAGAATCGTGATAGAGATTTCTTACAAAATCTCTGACACACGGACACAGGTCAGGCCCTTGGGCTGAAATTAATTTAATGGGAAAAATTAGATGAATGAGGTCTCGAGTATCAAACCTCTGACCATTTAGTTATAGGGTTGAAATACCTTGTCAAATACAGAAGCAAGTAGAAATTTTAAGCTTTTCATAAAAGGCCGGGGATGGTTTTGATATATACCTCTAACATATACTTTCCCTCCGTTGGTAGTGGGCCTGTCGTCACCTTATGGGACCTTCAAATCATTACCCTAATATTCCTTTTATGAATATGATTAGTATCTCCTAGAATCATGTCAGCTTTTATTGCTTATAATGAAGCTGTTATTCATAAAATCTTTCACCCTCTAACACAGGAAATCAAAATTGACATAGTAAGATGCTAACCTTTACGGCTGACGGATTTTGGGGGCATGGATTCAATATGTGCTCACCAAGAACAAAGTTTTGGAGTCTCCACACAAATGCTTGGGTAGTATCCATGTGACAAGTGACCACATTGCACCAGTCCCGTTCCCTAATCTCAGCTTCAGTAAGCAATTCACCCAAGAAAAGAACATTAAGCATTTGGAAGCCTTCACTAGAAGACCACTATAAATAATATTTTTTTATGAAAAAAAGAATTGGATCAGCCAACTTTGAGTAACATCATTAGTTCGTAAATTTTCTCACCAATTTTGAGCATCCTAGGGATCTACAAATTTAGAAGGCCTTAATGCTAGATCATATTAAAAGGCAATAATAGTCCTGTTGCAAGTGTAGGACTTTTTTTAATGCATACGCTGGAATTAGGCACATATCAGAAAGTTCAGACTATCTGGGCCTGTTCCTTTATAAAACTTAAGCAAAATAAGCTTATATTTACCAATCTCGCATCAGCATTTATCACAAATCAAATCTCTCTCCCATTAATCCAGGTTTTCTTCCTAGTCTAAGTCCAGGAGTGATGCCATGGCCACCCTCAAAAATATCGGATAATTTCCATTGGTAATTTAAGCTGCTAGAACCAAATGTATTTTATCTCTCTGTTTCTATCCATATTTGCAGCTGACTTGCAACTCGGCCTAAATTCCATCACAGGATATTTATTTTCATTATCTATCACTCTCTTGCTTCAAGCAGAATTCTAATTCTGATTTATTTAACAAAATATTCCATTGAGTTTTCAGTTTGGCACCTGAACTACTGTTTCCTACTTTTCTTTTCAACTGTGGCTTAGTAATTTATTACAGAGATTCTTTTCTTTTCTTCTTTTCTTTTTAAGTATAAGAAGAAATTTAATCAGTAAGAAAAGAGGAAGAATACAAGAGAATAGAATCACTCAACAACCTGGTCAAGATTAACAAAAAATCAAAACTCGATGTTACAGAATGCAACAAAGCTGCACAATCTATATTTATGTTTGTTCTGACTTCTGACTAGATAAAAAAATCATTAAAGACAGATATTATAGCAAAAACAAGTATCCTAAATTCTCAAAATGCAACAACTGCCTCAAACTAAAGCTAGGTAACTTGAAGTCACCACATGAATCAGCCACCATTCAATACTTTATAATCCTATATACCCATCACCATTCATTCTTCAACCAAAGTACTGTACAATATGAAGCTTCAGTTGTTAGAGATATTTTCATGAATGAAATGTTATCCAGAACAACAGAACCAAAATCAAAAAAGTTCAAGCATAAGGAAGCAACTAGCATCGAGAAAAATCTCATCACAAATTTTACCACAGTCAAATGCAATCACAGGCTTCAATTTAATCTCTTCCTCCTGTAGAAAAACATTTATGGAGAACACAGATAAGTAGCCATACTGAAAACAAACATGTAAAATAGCAGAAGATACCAATTCAGACATCAAATTAGAAGGAATTAATTTGGTAGTAAATAATAATTGCACAGTCCAATGTGGCTTGGTTTGGCCTGCGTTCTCATCTTTAATTTTAAAATTTTTTTATCAAGCCTTTTAAATAACAAGGCCCAATAGTGGCTTGGTTTGGCCAGAGTTTTCACCGAGCCAGGCATCATGCAAGGACAATACCAAATCTAGCCTGACTCATGCACAGCCACTCTCTGGGGTCATTACCGCTAGCCACATTAACTACAATCATCAGCTAAGGCCCTGCATTTTCTATATTTGTGAGAAGTTTAGCACACATGACTTACATACCCCAACTTGGGGAATGTTGATTATTGATTTTAGTACATGTTATAATTCACTGTAAATACCTTGGGAAATTAGGATTTAGTGAGAGACATCCAAGCATGGAATCAACATGCAAGTACAATGAACAAATGCCAAAAAAAAACAGAGAGACGTCATCAAACCTGAAACATTTGAACCATTCAAAGTTTTGAAATAAATTCATCAGTTTTAATCCCTTCAAAAATATATCAAAACCTGTGCAAAAACTCAAATTCATGGAATTCTCAAATCAAAATTTGCGTTATTTAAGTCAAAGAATGATTAGAAATTTGGTTGGCTTTAATAGCAAACAGACCAAATAAAAATTACAGTAATTTATACGTTAAAGGGGGAATAGGAAAAACAGTACAGAAAGTTACCAACAGTGAAACAGGCATTATTACATTTTAACTTACATATACATTACATGCCTCCTCAATGAAAGCCAAAGGTTCAAAAGCCAAACTAATCAAGATTTAACAAAAACTTGAGAACGAAGAACTAAGCATACCTTCAACTTCAGTTTCTTAGCACGTTTGGATACATGTCGTTGAGAAAGCTCCCTGCTTTGTTGATCCTATAAACAACAATTGAGGGTAAGGAAAATTTGAAATTAAAATTTAAAAAAAAAAAATTGTCATAAAATTTAGCATCCATTTGTGATAATATTTTCCCAAGGGTCCTTCAGCCCAACACATGAAACAAACAATTACTGGTCTTTCATGAAGAAATCTAACAACAAAGTTAACAAGAAGGTTATCAAATCAGGAAATGAAACATGAATTGGAAAAGCCTATTTCAGAATCGTGTATTGAAATGTATCATGAAAATTATAAAAAAATTATAGACATAATTTTCACACGAGAACTTCATAAGTTTGTAGATATTAGAATTAAAAGGCAAATAACACTTCATATTTCATAAAGCTAAAATTTAAAGAGAGTAAATCAGTAAACATCAAAATGACAAATGGTCCTCTAGAGTTGAAAACAAAGTAGACGCAGCACAAAATAATAAAATATATGCTGCACAGAATGTGTGTGAGTCTGTGTTACGTGAGGGAAAGATCAATAAAAAACTAGAGTTTTGAGCAATTTCCTATGTTATTTGGATAAAAAACATAAAAGGGGGGTTTTTAATGCGGCACAAGACACACACACACGTGTGTATGTGTGCGTTATGCAAAGGAAAGATCAATAAAAAGATAGAGATTGAGGCACAGAGTACGTAGCACTTTCCTAACAGATTTGGCCTGGATTTAAAAAAGGGTTAAGGGGCAAATTTACCCATGTATTTTTTGCAAAAGAGCACCTGGCATCATAAATTTTATTTTTTTTTTTTTGTGCGAAAATGCCATGGACGTTTATTCAACCAAACATATTACTTTGTGGTTGGTAGGTCCCTCTTGCATTTACTTGAACGCCTCCTTCATCATTAACGTTCCGTTCCCTTAAAGGTGGGATAATTTCTCATAATGACCTTTGTATGAGAAGGACAAACGAAGACTATGCACAAAGAAAGTCGACACACACAGAGTTGATGTTACTACCAAGGACAACGCGTGCACAGGTTAAAGGGCAGTCTCAAATGAGGTGAGTAGAGGAGGTTGTTGCATACTGGGGTCAACGGTGAGTGCAGAATAGGTGTCATGCTGGATCTCAAACTTTGAAGATGAAAAAACAAAGTCTTCATTCAAAATGGAAGAAAAAGAAGATGGTGGCGATGATGATTTAGCTCGAGAGTTGAAATATACTTTAAGGAAAGAGAAGGAAAGGTAATGAAATATACTTTAAATAAAATACATCATAAAAATCCAACACACCATGACTGGAAGAGAGAGAGGGCATTGAAATAAACAAGGTAAGTTACGTACGTTTGGTTGAATAAACGTCCATGGCATTTTTGCTCTTTTTAAATCTTAATGGGCCTTTTTGCGCCTAAAATAAGATTATGTGTGCAGGTGCTCTCTTGGGAAAAGTATATGGGTAAATTTGCTCCTTAACACTAAAAAAACCTAAACAAAGGGGGTTTAAAGTTGAGTCACACAGGATCCAACAACTTCTGCATAATTGCAAAATTCACCAGAGAATAGCAATTCTTGCGATTCTAGGAATAATCTTGCGATACAGCTCTAATTCTAGGCAAATAACGATACAACTGCACAATGTGAATCTCTCATATCTATATTTGATCGATACATGTGATATGTATCCCGATACAGGCAATTCTGATAACCATGGTTAACAATATTTCAGCATGAATATTAACTAGGTAGCTTCAGCAAGATTAAGTACATGGTCTTTCCACTGTTTAGTTCTGATATAGGATTTTCCCTGCTTAATGGCATTGCATTTACTATGCATTTAACACCAATAGGGAAGTCTTTCTCATCTGAAATTGCAAATTGAGGCGTTTGAATTAGCACTAATAAAATCCATAAATTTCACATGAGTTAACTGAAAGGACTTCTTCCATTCTACCCATCACCGGAATAATTTGTTTCCACTGTTGTAGGAAGACCTTGTATTTTTCCACATTCAAAAATAAGTATTTCATTTTTCACCAATAGACTATATGAACGATTGACTTGATAGATACAACCCAAATTGTCGCTAAGAAAGGGTTTAAACAAGTAAAGTGATTGAAAGATAGAAAAAGCAAGAGCCTTGAGGAAATCCATGATCAAAGCTCTACTTGCATAGGAAGGACCAAATACAGGCAATATGCTCAAAGTCAAAGAAATCTAATGAAGTATCCAATCAGTTACAGCAACACAGGTATGAAACTTCTAACCAAGTCAAGCATAAACAGTGTTGTCACATCAATAAGCTTCAGTAACGGCAACACAGGTTTGACACCAAAAGCGTGTTGTCACATCAAGATAAAAATGATGACTTAACCTGATAAAAACCAGCAACCCCTGCTGGATATATTCTAGGAAAAGACTTGGAGAAAGGAGTTAATTGTTGGTTAATTCTAGCTCATTAAGGGAATAGTTATCTTCAGTTATTTTGTGTCTTATCACGTCAGTCTATTTATGTATGGGGGCATCAGATTAAACGATCATGAGAAGTATTATTCAGTAAACAATTTCCCTCCTCTCTAGAATTTCATATTCGGGTTCTAGAATTCTTCTCCCACTTCTTCTCACTTTTTCTTCTTCTCCTTTCTATGCCTACAAACGTTTTTCTGGCACTGTCATAACCAGGGGAATATCCATAACAACAAACAAATATAACATGGCACTATGGAATATGTTTATTGGATTTCCATGGTCACCTTCACAAAATATTTTATGGAAGACAGTATAAAAATATAGTAGTCAGTTCATAGCTTAAGCAAAGTTTGCTTCTCAAGCGAAAGCAAAAGAAAACAACAACAAAAAAATGTTCAATTTTGAAAGATAAAAAACCTGAACTACAGAGAAGAGACGAAAGGCACGATCCAGACCAGCAGAGAGAATATGTCTCCCATTGGCATAAAACCTGCCATATACGATGTACATAAAGTGCGATTTCAGTGATGGCACATCACACACAAAAGCAGAAGGAAAAGCTTGATAACCAATGAGTTGAACTCAATCAGAGAAATTTGAAAGATCCATGCAATACTGGTAAACATGACACAGATCATTAAAAATGATAATGATCTTTTATAGGTAAGAAAATTCACCATCAGAAATTTGGACATGATGAAGACTCAGAATTGTTAAAAGTGCCAAAGCATAAAGATGACACTTTTTATAAACTACTGATGTTTGGAACATTGATTTTGAGCCTGTTTGGGATGCGTTTTGCACCCTAAAACCGACTTCTCCACTGAAAAAAAACCACTTCTGGCCAATTATGGATGTTTGGGAAGGCGGTTGTGCAATCTAACTTTTGGGCCAAACTTGTAGTATTAGCTAAGCAACTTCATATTACTTATGAAAAAAAGCCATAGCCAAGCCATGGAGATAGAAGAGGAAAATGGGACAAAAAAGAAAGAGGCCCCAAACTGTGCCTCTTGCTTTCGTAAAAACATAAAATAAACCTTTTGTAAAAAACCCAATAACTTTAGGTTTGCAAAAATATCCTAAAAAACTAAATGATAAAATTTAATTATGAGAGTCCACTCCAAGCCCAATTGATCTCCATAGTTAATATTTAATTAATCTCTAAAAATATACAAAAAATAAAATAATATTCAATAGTCATATTTAATTAATCTCTAAAATAAAATTTATATTTGGCAATTTTTTTGAGAAATCATAGGGAAAAATTGGATAAAAATTCTATTGACAAAATTAAACCATTAACAGAATTTAAGTTTGGGGATCTGTCTGAGAAATAAAAAGGAAAACACAAATGACATTAATTAGGGAAAAAATTCTATATGTATTATTTAATAAGATTCATGTCATTTTCACTCATTTTCCATCAAAACTTGCCTTTTAAATAATTATCCAATCAAATTTCTGTTTTAAAAAAAGTCATTTCTACCAACTCCGATCCAAACATATATCATATTTACAATATGACTTTTATTCTATCTTGAGTTTGCAAAAGTCATATTAAAAATAATCACTGCTGCCACCACTAATCCAAACGAACTTTTTGACAATTAGAATTTATGTTTTGAGGCCTGCTTGCTAGCCAGCTGAGTTCACACTGCTACAGTCTTGTATAGTAACTTGTAAGAATTATCAATTCTTAGTTGTATTGTTGAAAATAAGAAATATGCAACTCTGCTGCAGTCTAATTACATATTGTTTAGTTCCTCACAATAGTTTTCTAGTAACATAACAAGGAGAATTATAATAACTACAATAATTAATAAACATCATCTTTCAAGGGGAAAACAGATGAATGATAAGAAATGGTGAAATCTTTAATACTTTTTATGGTTTTTGAAAAATAAACTGCTTTTAACTTATAGATGCCTGAACAATGATAAATATGTTCAAAACTAGAATTAACAAAGAAATTATTTTTACTTTATGCAGAGTGGCGGAGCACTATGCCCAGAGCGAAAACGCAGAAGACGAGGATCACCATCACTTGTGTCAAAAATCCACATCTAAGGCAAAAGGAAAACCAAAAAAAGAAGTCAGACATACATAGAAATATGTATACGCTGATTACTATTATTATTATTATATTAAAAAATGCATATGGTACTTTCTTTTTGCCGTACATACGCACAATTTATCAAGCTACACTAAACATCAGACCTGCCATCGCTTGGTAATAATGGTACTAGATGCTACATCATCCTATTATGATTACAGATAAAGAGAAATCCTAATTAGGTCAATAGTAGACATTGCAATAAAATAAAAAAGGAAAGAAATCAAAGCCACTTAAAATAACTAAAATCCTAAGTTAGCACAGAAAAGGGAAAGATTCCATCAACACTTCCTTTACAAGGTCAATCACATGATTGCATCTAATCTTGGCATTAGGTCATTAAACTATTCAAGACATGATCAACGTGATGAAACCCTAGAGCAGTTACAGAGGTTGCGCCAGAGGTATCCTGGGAGAAATTTGGGTAAACTAGATATGCGAAGACATTAAATAGTTTTGCTACATGATTAAGTTTTGATCATTTTTTCCTTGAAGTTTCAATTCTAGATTTTTTTTTTTTTTGGTAAATAATTCTACTTTATTTGTGTAGAACAGAAAACTTGTTATAAATATCATTAAATTCAACAAATAAATTTAAATCCATAAGAAAATGTTATGCTCACAAAGTAACAAGCTCCAATGGGCACGACAACAAGTAAACTGCAACAGAGTACAGACTAAAAATAGCCCAACATAAAGTCTAAGCTTGGTGTTGTAGGTATATTGATACCTAAAATAGCACAACATAATGGATAGCTAAATTGTACAGTTCAAAGAAATAGTCCATGTCAATAAAGCAAAATAAAACAGATTTGCAGTGGTTAGCAAGAGGTTGCACATATTTAAACTTACCTTCATCTATTGTTTTATTTTCAAAGAAAATTAAAAAAAAAATAAAAAAAAAAACGTCCAGAATTACGCACAAGAAATTATAGCTATCCACAAAATATTTATTAAGAGAATCAGTGAAGATAAACCATCTTGTTTCAGAAATAAAAAATGACTCCAATATGTCTTCAAAAAAGGTAATAAAGGTAATCTTACTTTAATAGAGTTGTCTTCAGAAGAACTCATCATCACTGGCTCATTAGGGAAAAAATATAATGAAGTGATTGATCCATCATGAGCCTCTTTTATGACAGATTGGAGCCTTTTCTTCTCCAGATTCCATATGCTTATGACACCAGATGAACCTCCCGAAGCTAGGAGAGGTTGCCCATCTAAAAAGAAACAGAATAAGCCAGTAAACAAATGGTAACATAATTATATTTTTCTGAATGACTTGAAAACAAAAGCGGTGTAATGGAGACTAGAAAATAGGAACAGAATGGTCTAGAAATCTGAACCAGGTAGGTCAGATAGTATTTGCCAGTTATAGTGCTAAGAAAGTGGAAGTAGTCTGAGAGCTTGAATGGGAAAGGCTCAAATGAAGTAGAGAGATAGATGCTCGAGGCAATAAGACCTATGATGCTTAGCACTATATAGGATGTTGGTTGGCATGGTGACTTTAGACTAATGTGTCTAGAGTACATCTTAAAGCTTGTGGAACATTCACTGTACCAGGTAATAGATGCCTACGGCCTGAGGATGATTTCCTAGGTGGTGAGGCTAGAATCTCCAGTGTTGTGGTAATTGAGCCGGAAGGCCAATATGTAATAAGCCGAGAGGCTGAATAAGTCAGGCAGTGAGGCCTATGTAACCAAGCACTGGGAAAATGGATCAGTGGATCCTGTATTTGAATACTATACCTGTGTACATGATGAATGAGACTGTTATTTGAATATTAGGATGTGTGCTAAGTAAGCATGCATGGAAAGGGAATAGACCAGATGTCTAGAATTTTTCCCTAGGATTATAAGTTCAAATTTCGAGAACGAAATTTTATTTAACGGGGGAGAAATGTAATACCCTAAAATTTGACTTAAGGTAAATATCATAAATTGGTAGAATATACCTATTGAAAATAAGTGAATATGAGGTCTCAAACACCTTGTATTGAATTTACCTTATTATTACAACAATTTCTCCTAAGATTAAATAATGTGCGAAAAGGGTCCCTAAAACATTAAATAATTTGTAAATAGGTCCCTGAAATATTTGTGGGTCATAAAATACCCTGAGAAAATTATGATAAAATCCTAAGAGGCAACTAAATATTTATTAAAAATTAGAAAGTATGTTGTCTCTAATTTAGGTAATTTATGAGATTATTTTCCTTGGGAAATAATGAGGCAAAATTAAATATCATTTTGGGGAACATAAATTGCCCAATGGTTTTTAATATTTTGCATAATGCATAAATTATCAATTTCAGTAAAATAGTTGTAAGAAAATAATTAATCCTAATTAAGAAAATTGTCAACAATTAGTAAGTGATTAAATAAGTAATTAATTGTTGATTGTTTAAACATGAATAAAAGGGAATATCCAAAGTTAATTATATGAAACCCCTAATTTGATATTAATGACCAATGGAGGGTTAAGGTTGGCATAAAGAGTGTTGCTAATTAATTTAGCATAATTAAGAGGTATATTAAGTAAATTACAATTATCCTTAATAGAATAAGCTTGCACTAATTGAGATTAGTTGCAAAATTCTTCAAGATGATTAGAGACAAATTAAAAGAGGGCTAATTATATTAAGCCAAAGAGAATGAAATAATATCTTAAGTAATTAAGTCTAAATTTTCATATAATTGAGTTAGCTAATGGCAAAATATAATTAAGGAGCATGTAAACACTTGATTAACATGATAATTAAGAATTGCTAATTAGTGTTGAAAAGTCAACAATGACACCTAAGCCTTGATTATGTCATCAAGATAACATCACAAGAGCACGTGTGTGTGTTGTGAGTGTGTGTGTGTGTGTAGTGGATGAAAGAGAAAAGATGAATCTAAGAAAAGGGAGGAGGTGGCATTTTTGTAAGAGGTGTAAGGCCAAGATTAAGACTTCTTTACTAAGTTTAAATCCAATGGTTAGAATGGAATTAAAGTTGCTAAGAAGTTAACCAAGGATTGGCTATAAATAGAGAGCTCTCCTCTCATCATTCTTCACACCAAACTCATACCAAAGATTGAAGAGTTTAAGAGGAGAGTGAAGCAAGGAGGAAGGAGTTCAAGAGTCTTCAAGAGGTAAGTTCTAGTTCTTAAGTTCTAGTTTTTAGTTTTTATAAGTTCTTAGTATAAATGCTAGTTTAATCTAGAAAATTAGAGAATAAATTCCTACACTTGTTTTTAGGCCTCATTGCATTGAAAAATGCCTGAAGAAGTAAAAACATGGTAGGAAATAATTTTTGGAAGTCCTTGGATTAAGATTGTGAAAGTTGTAGAATTTTCGGTTCTTAAATCTTAGACAGGCAGCGAAAAAGATGCTATGATTTTATGTAACAAATGAAGTTATAAAATCATGAAATTTTCCAGAAAGAAAGTAGACATATAGGGCTTTCCAAATATATAAAATATGCAACATTTTGATCTCTGGTCAAGGAGATATGAATTTTTGAAGTTAAGTCATTTTTACTGGAATAAAATCTGGGCAATGTTGAGAAACGTAAAAACTGGTAATGACTCACTAATTCTGGGTTAAAATGAATATTTTTCCTCAAAAATAGACATCCTAAGGGTTCCGGGGAATTTTACGGATCCTCATTTTGATTTTTGTAGAATTAGTTATGATTTTTCAAAGTTACCAAAAAATCTGCCCAGAAAACTCTGCACTACGTTTTTAAATAAATGTAAGGGCAAAGTTGTAAATAACGAATCCACCAAGGGTAGATGAGTAAATAGAGGTGGAAGTATATCTTAGGATATTATTCTAAGTGACATGGTGATATATTAGGATATCCAGGAGGTCCAGGGCCGGATCCAAAGGTCAGACGTTTGACAGTTACCCGGTGAAAGGTACGGACGCGTACTGTAACTCTAACTCTTATGCTGCTTGTATACTCTATATGTGATGTGATAATTCATATAGTCGTGGACAAAACTGGGTCTTGGGTCATGCACCGTGATTAAGACTCTATCTTAAGTCGCTGTTTATACATTCAGCTATTATGTGAAAACGGGTTACAGTCTTGGTAATGCCGTATGGATGTTTTCCTAGCGCTGAGGACACACTCCGGGGCATGGCACTGGTTTATGTGCAAACTATGTGGACCTTACATGGGCTGTGTGCTATGTAGAGGTATTGTTGTGATGTGAACTATGACATGTGTTGTGTGCTATGTATAATTATATGTTGAATTGTAAATGAATATCTATCATACATATACTGTTATATTTGGGCATAATGTTAACTGTTACCTAAGGTCCAATGGGCATTGGACCTCAGTCTTAATTAACAGTTCAGGAAAGAAACTGGGATTGAGAAGGTGCCGGTAGATGGAGCCGTGAGAAGGCACCGGTGGACGGAGCTGGGAAGGGTCACCGGTCAAAGCAAATGCCAGAAGAGCATCCTCAAAGTATTCATTCTAGCATGATTTAACAAGGTTATCCCAAACGTTTTGGTGCCGAAGGCGGGGCTAGTCTATGTGGGTCAGTCAATAAGTCGTCGTGAACTCGGTGAGACTCCCATGATAGACACCTACCTGGCCAAACTGTTTGATTAACTGAGTTAGATTTATTGTCCCAAGTCTAGCTACAGCTTGGTTGAAGATTGTATGATTACCATGTAAGAATTGTAATTGTACAAAGCTCTGTATTGTATCACATAAATATTCCTTCGGGAAAATTTTTAATATACCAACTTATGTCGGGGCATCATCATATGTTTGGGCATTTTATATCAGATACTCATTGTCCGAATATTAGCGCACGCTATCCGTTTCCGCAGTATTCTAAGCTATAGCACCTCAAACTCTGTTGACTTTCCCAAAACTAAGTGTCAGCCGACACGATTTTCAAGTATGGAATTTGGGGTGTTACATTTTGGTGTAATACCCAGATAACTATTATCTGGAATATTATGTCACAATAATGAAAATGTTCATTTATGAAGATTTTGGTCTCAACATGTTATATAATTAGTCTATTTGCAAAGGAGAATTATAAAAAAAAATTCTAAAAGGCATGGAATAATTATTAAAATTTGAAAAGCATATTATCATTAATTTAGACAATTTAATAAATTATTTCCTATGAAAATAAGAGGAAAGAAAATTAAAAAGTATTCTAAGACTAAAATTGACTCTATGATTTTTGATAAATTGCAGGGAGCTTGAATTATTAATGTCAATAAAATTGTTGTGAGAAAATAATTGGTTTTAATTAAGAAAATTATTAGAAAGTATTAAGGGATTAATTAAGTAATTTTCAGGAATTTTATAAGATTATAGAAATTTAGGAAATATGAAAAATAAAATAAATAATTATTATTAAGGGCCGAAATTTTTGGCCAAATTAAATAATTAATAAAGGTTAAGATGTAATTTTAAAAAGTAAAGATCAAAGGCTTAGGATTTTTCAAGAAAATATAAAAGCCAAAATCCATGTAATTACTTATGGACTAATAGGAAATTTTGGGGAAAAAAATAAATACAAGATAAATAGGATATTAGGATAATGAAAAAATATATATATAATATATAAATATATATGTGTTGGCCGAAAATTAGGGGGAGGGATAAGGATGAAATTAGAAATTTGTTATGTAATAATATTATAAGATTAAAACATGTGGTAATTAAATAATATTATATTATTAAAAAGTGAACAGGATAAGTGACCACGGATAGAAATAAAATCCTACCTAGAAAACTGTGAACTAGGTTACTAGGGTTAGAGTATATTATGAACAAGTGAATTTTTATCTCGGGGTAGGCTGTCTCCGAAGTCATTTTGATAACCAACGGAGTATTTTGGAGATCAGGCAAAGAGGATATTTTGCAGAATTAGAACAGATAATAGAAATGAGAATCGATAAAAAATAATTCATAAACTAGAATCCAGGGATAAGTTGAGGAAAACCAGAGTATATTATTGATCAGTGGATTTTTATCCCGAAGTTGGCGCCGGCCAACGTTATTTCTGTACCCGATAGCGATCACCGAGGATTTTCGGCAAGTAATGGAATGTCCTTAATGAGAGTATAAGGTTAGGAAAAACCCGTATTCTCGAAGAGGAAGAAAAGACCTTCAGCATGTTGTTCTCGGAATTTTAAGATTTTACAAAATTTTGCGATCAGGACACCGAACCAGGAATTTTATCTGCTAAAGCAAAATGACATAAGGCTAGATGATGTCATTCTTTTTGTCTTTTATGGGGGGGAGGTCGGCCAAAACAAATCAATGGCCAAGATCAATTTGTTCCAAAATAGGCAATCCAACGGCAAGAATTCAATCAGACAAAGTTCAGAAAAATTACGAAAATGCCATTGGATTTTTCTATAAATAGCCACCATTTCATTTGGAATTCTCACACCAAATTCTTTTGAGAATTTCAAAACTTGGAAGAGGAAGGAAGAAGGAGGAGTCCGGAGAAATTTATAGCAAAGCTCTGAGTAAGTTCTTCAGTCCATAGTCTTTAGTTTAAGTAGTTCTTTCGGTAGTTATAGTAGGATTGCTGGAGTAGTCTCTAAATTTCAAGTTAGCTTAGGTATCATGTTTTAGGAATAAATATGATAATTATCTTAGAAATATGTTAGAGTAAAGGTTATAGCAAAATTCTGAGAGATTAAAGTTAGAATAGCGAAGCTCTGGCGAAATTCCACTAAGAGATCAAACTAGGGGCAAAATGGTAATTTGTACCTAAAATGCCTGTTATGATCTTAAATATTCATATCGGTGATGTTATCTCTATAGGATACCCGAAATCACGAACCGCTGTTTCCGTTGTCACCGCTGTCGTGCCGCTGTCAAACGTGCCGTAATTTGACAAAAGTGCCAGAAAACCGCCAACGGAGGTACGGACGCGTATTGTAACCTTAACACTTATGCTGCTCATATACATATATGTGGTAGACATGTTTATATACTGAAACTCTGTTTAGGGTTGTCAGTCATACATACAGCTTTAAACGGGTTATAGTCTTGATAATGCCGTAGGGTTTTCCTAGCGCTGAGGACACGATGGGAGGTCGTGGCACTGGTTATGTGCAGACATGTTGTGGGACTTTACATATTGCTTTGTGCTTATGTTCTGTCCATTGTTGATCATGCATCTGCTGTGTGCTTATGTATTGATATGCTGTTATATTGTTATGAATATCTGTTGCCTATATATGATTTATTTGAGTACAAGGTTAACCGTTACCTGAGATCCAAATGGGAATTGGATCTCAGTTGTAACTTCAGGTTCAGGAGGACCAAGGGTGGAGGATAGAGGCAAACAGCTGACATAGGAAGGCAGGAAGAGTTTTATGTTGTAGTTTTGTAACTATCTAGATACTGTTTTTTGGAAACAATAGATGTCTGTATAAGAATGATTACACTATAGTTATGTACTTTTAAAAATTCAGTTACTCGTTTACTAAAATGCTCGACTCTAATCACGGTTTGTTTTTTTAAAAAAAAAATTCCCGGTGTTTTAAAGTGGGATGTTACATTTTATTCACTATAGAGTAGTACATATATAGGATTTCAGACGCTGGAATTAAGGGGAATAATATCATAACAATGGCCCTAACAAACCACATGATTTGGGGCGATTTCTTAGGGATACAAGTAAGGAATAAGATAATTGATTATAATCTTTGCACCAACAGTCATATTCAATGATTTATGCCCGATTGAAGCTTTGATTTCTAACACTCCCCCTCAAGCTGGAGAATATATGTCTAGCATTCTCAGCTTGTTATGGAGTCCTTCAAATTTAACCCAAACAAGTGGTTTTGTCATCATGTCTGCAGTCTGATTGGATGATCGGATATACAATAGGTTAATTATGCCACCTTTGTTTGGGCAATGGCTAGGCTATTGATTCAACTACTATACCCTTCTAATTATTCTTAAGGGCTAATTCCAATAATATTTACACTTAATCCATCAATACCCCCTCCCTCCAAAGAACCCTTGCCCTCATGGGTCTGCAATTTTGAATGATGAATGCTGTTCTGTAACTGAAACAATAAAATCCAGCTGACTTCTTCATCTAAGAGGCCTTTCCACTGCACTAAGCTGACTTCTTCATCTGCAAGGCCTTTCCATTGCATTAAGACCTCTGTAACAAATTCCACCTCTTTTCCTCCCCATTCTGTTGTTCAAAATCTTCCCCGGTTCCAACTTCTGAGGTGAATATGCTCAACCAATAGGGGGCGACACTGCTTTACAATTGGGTCAGAACACAACTTCAAGAAAGATATATGAAATGTAGAATGTACCTTGAATCTAGCAGTAATTTCAACTTGTGAGCAATTGAACCCACCTTTTGCAGAATTCTATAGAGACCAAAACATCTTGGAGCTAATTTCTGACAGCTCCTAGAGGAGCAGATATCTGTCTGCAATGTTGAAATTTTAGGAAAACTCGTTGCCCCACTTAAATTTCTCTATCGAGTCTGGCCTTTGCTTCATCATGTTCACAGCCCTATGTAAGTGATGTTTAGTTCTAATTAAGGCTTCATCCCTTGCTTTAAAAGACCTGTCAACTACTTCTACAGAAGCATCTCGTGGTAAATAGAGTATATGAACAGGTGGCTTCTGTCCATACAATAATTCATGAGGTGTCACCTTTGTTGATTTGTGATAAGTAGGTGTTATACCACCTTTCAGCCAAGGGTAGCCACTTACACCAATATTTAGGCTTTTCACCGCACATATAATGCAAATAAGTCTCCAAGCACCGATTTAATACCTCGATTTGTCTATCAGTTTGAGGATGATATGAAGAGGTTAATTTCTGCGCTACCACCAGCACTTACAGATATTCTTTCCAGGAGTTGCTTATGAAGATGGGATCTCTATCACTTCTACATGGGCATCATGTAATTTGTAAATGTTGTCTGAGAAATGAAGAGCTAATGAAGAGGCTAAGAATGGGTGTAAAGGGCAAAAAATGAATTGCTCAATCTGTCCACAACTACCCAGATTGTATATTTCCCATTAGATTTAGGCAAGAATTCAATGAAATTCAAAGTAATATTTTCCCATAATTTACTAGGTATAGGAAGAGACTGCAAAAATCCTCAGTAAGCCATAACCTCATATTTTGTCCCCTTCAAAGTGCTTAAGAAGATGGAGCCTGTTGCATATAAGATCAAATTACCACCTCA
Organism: Acacia confusa; assembly: GCA_037074495.1. Lineage (NCBI taxonomy): Eukaryota > Viridiplantae > Streptophyta > Magnoliopsida > Fabales > Fabaceae > Acacia > Acacia confusa. Next base: position 38,093,974 of record CM073511.1, on the reverse strand, counting down.
AGATACATTCCGTTTTTCATGTTTCTTGCCTCAACAAACATGTGAAGGCACTTAGTGACCACTACACTTACTTTGGTCAATGATGAGGGTAGGTTAGCTTTGGAACTGGAGGAAATATTACGGAGGAAGCTGGTGCAACAAAACAACATACCATTTTGACCCATTTACACAGCCACACAGTGCACAGAGCAAACTATTCTTTTACCTTTCGCTAAAAAATTGGATCCATTTGGAAAGAAATTATGGGCCTGAAAATGCCACTAGGGAGGACCTTCCTTAAATCAAGCAACAAGTCCCTCACTTTTCCACTGTTGCTGATTTTTTAGAGGGTGTGATTGTTATGTGGCTTTAGTATTTCTTAAAAGTCTTAGTGTTTTCATATGGTTTAGGATACACTAAATTTATATGGGTATGCTGTAAAGAAGGGCATAATCTCTTTATACCTCTATATTGAGCATGTTGTCCAATGGATTGCTACTAGTTTCACATTTTTGCATGAAAAAGGAATTAGTGTTCTCTCAGTTAGACCTAAATCTAGTTACAACCAACTAGAATGAAGATAGAGATGAACAAAAGATAGCATTTTCACTGTAATTTAATCTTTTCTACAAATTAGACTGACATCTTTTGTTTTACTTCATTTCAAATCACCATAAATTCTGAAAATAAAAATTTATCTTCCCTGTAATCCATTTGCAAATCCTTTTCACAATAAAAAGAATCAATCACAGATTTTCCTGTTGATAAAAGTAACTATCAAAACACAAAACAACCTTTCTCACACTTTCACAGTTCTTTTAAGATAGCAGCGTAGGGGCATGCAATGCTTACCATTGACTGATTAAAATAACAACAACAAAAAAAGATCTCCCACTTACCAGTGCTAAAAGACAAGGCAGTCACAGAACCTCGCATAGAGTGGGTAAATGTAACCAACTCTTCATCATATCGAATGTTGTGAACATGAATCCTTCCGTCCGCACAACCAACAGCAACAACATCAAGAGCAGGGGAAGATACACAAGACATGATAGGTGAATTCCATCCCTTAAACTCATATATTTTTTTCTTTGTGCTAATGTTCCAAAGCTGCATAGAGCCTTGTTCACTCCCAATAAGAACCTATTTATATGCTTCTGTGTTACACAAGATGAATGCATATCTAAATAACACAAGTTAACTCCCTGAAGAAAGAGGTATTCACCTTGTTAAGGTAAGTATCTGGATGCATTATACAACTAACAACAAACTTATCATCTAACTTCATGTGCCCAAATGGAGCAAGGTTCTGATCAATTCCCTTAAAAGCCCACACGAACATGTGACCATGAGCATCAACACTAATGATATGTTCCCCAAACAGTAGTAAGAAATTGACTTTAGCATTATGGCTGCTCCAAGTTGCTACCTGAAAGAGGCGTGACATTAAATTTCACCCAAAAAAAAAACACTACTTCTATTTCCTCCAAGCATTTATTTTCTCCAGTTACTAACAACTGGATTAGAGATATTTTATTCCAAAGTTTCAAACTCAAGCTTACCAAAATTCAAGAAAAATAGCATAAAAATTTGACAACCACGCATGCAGAACAAGAAAATTAAAAATAAAATACAGATAATATATCTTTTAAAAAGGTGAAATGGTCAGCGGTAACTTTCAAAATACAACATTAGGGACCCAACAATTTTTTCTTTTATTTTATTTTTGCGTTGAGGGGGTTTTAGCAGCGTATCATGGGGAAAACCTGGTGCGCACGCTTGAAAACTGCAATGTCACTTCCATATGCGGCAAAAGTGAATTCACGGTAGGAAGCAAGAGCTCTAATCTTCTTTGGGAGCTGAGGACCTTTCATAAAAATAGAAAATTCCAATTAAAACAGGAATGATGAATAAAATATGTTTAACTAAATTTAAAATTAATAAGGAGACGTATAAAGCTCACCAATAAGAACCAAATTTAGCTTTGCACACTGCATAGAGAAAATGCCATATTGACAGTCAAGTTGATTGAAAAATATAGCACAAATGAATGATATGATCAATTCAAACAGATCAAATTAACATCAACATATTCAAAATATTATGAGCACTCTCGACATTACTATAAAAATGAAATGATTGATACAAAAAAATAAAGAAATTACGTTTCAAGCACATCAACATCAACACATTTAAAAGGTTTTGAGCAATAAAGAAATTACGTTATAAATCTGAAAGGCCTTCTCAACGCTGACAGTGACGAAAGTTTCAGTACCCAGTCTCTGAATGGACATAGGGACATTGCTCGTTATGTATCCAATTGATCTGCAGGGTTCAAATATACCCATCTTTTGCTTCCGCAATAGTAGAAAAGAAGAAACCCTGAACAATAACAATAGGAAAATATGAACTTGATATCTTAAAATATTCCGAAAGCCCATCAGACCAGACCCATAGAAATTTCACGATGAAACAGAGAAAAATATCTATAACTTGCGGTAAACACATAGAAGAGGAGGAGGAGAATACCTCAACTTAGTGGACTAGAGACGCGACGCAAGAGAAGACACCCACGACCCGTCGGCTGTGTCTGAGAGGGGATGGGATGAGAGCGTCGCCTACTGTGTCTGTGAGAGCGATAACGGCGACGGGGAGAGTTGAGCAAGACAGTGCCTAGACCTGTTACCTGTTACGAGGGAGGGAGGAGATTTAAATGTAGGAAAAAATTTGAGCCAACGATCTTATTTGCTACCCCTAGACCTAGTTGACTCTTTAAGAAAGATAAATAAATTAAAATATTGATATTTATCTTCTTTTTTTATGCTAAATTAATTTTTGTGATTTAAGGTGTGTATGAAAACTATTCTATTCTTCAGTATTATTTTTGAAATGAAATAGTTTTTTCTGATTTTATGCCTAGGAAAAATTCTGAGAATTAAAATTACGTTTATTAATACTTTTTTTTCATTTCAGAATTAAATTCAAAATCTTGAGATCTGCATCCATCTTCGGGATTTCTAACTTCTTCATCTCACTGATTAACAAAATCTCACATTACTATTAGAATAATTAGGATTTTGCCATAAAGAATTTCATCGCATGGATTTTACTTTCCAACTTGTTTTTTTGTTTAATGTGTGGCCCTCTGTTTCAAATCTGGGGTTTACCTAGATAGCAATAAATTAAAGATTGATCATCCCCCAATTTGAAATCAACAGCTTTTTTCTTAGATCTATCGAAATTACAAGTGACAGTTTGGGATTACTAAAATTGACAACATGTTTATTTTTTGTTATTGATAGCGAATCCAAAAAGATAAAGCAAATCCAAGGAATATTTTTTGTTATTAATCGCAAAGTGTCGGTGGTGTGTTAAAGGATCTTCTTGTGCTCCCAAGGAAACAATTAGCACTCTCCTTTCTTCTGAATCTTCATGCATCGTACTTAAAAGCTACTGAATACATGAAGATACTAAGTGGAAAAGAGGTGAAAAGAGAAAGAACCAAGGTGAAAATCTCAATTTCTTTTAAGAAGAGTAACCAACCTCCAAAATGCTTCAAATCTCTCTTTCAATCTCTTCCTTTGAGTGCTTCAATGTTTCCAAGTGCAGAGGGTGTGTTTTTCGATCCTTTGTTCTAGTTTAAGTAGTGTTTTTTTGCTGCTAAAATCAAAACGCACAATTATACTGTTCACGACGAGCTACAGCCATTTTGTCAACTTGCTATGGCTAGATTACACAGAGTAATTTTTCTTGACTTGCTACGGCCAATTACTTAGAGAATAAACATTTTGAGATCGTTTACTTGCCATAGCTAGTTGGTCAACTTGCTGGAACTAGTTGTACAAGCTCCTTCTAACTTCACACTGCTTCACTTTATTTATTTCTTGGTTCTTATATAGAGCTTCAAATCTTTATCTCCATTCTCCTACAAAAGAGGGAGGAATTATCATTTCTTAATTGAATCACATACTCTATAAGATATAACAAGAATTTCTTTGATACTTTGATGTGCTCATTTTCTTCTATACACTACATTTTCTATGCATATTTTGAACCCAAAAATAGGTAAAAAGAGACAGAAAATGTGCTAGAATTTTATTAATTTCTAAGAGTTAACAGCCTTTGACAAATTTTGTAGGCATGGAAGTTTAACCCCTGATGCCAATACCAGTTTTAAGCCCCTAATAAAGCAACTTACTCTCCTTGCTTCAGGCATGTCAATCTTACACATTAAAGTGTCAAACTCATGCTGGTACTCCACTAAGAATACCATTTGGCGTAAATGCATCAAGTCTTCCATAAGATCGTCGTATAATGGTCTAAAACAAAGTCTTATTGCCTCCACAAAAGTTTGCCACAGTATAACACCATTTTGATTTTTTAAAAAATGTTGAAACCACTTATAAGCATCATTGTTGAGGGCAACGCTTGCAAGCATCGTTTTTCTTGCCTCTAGTGTCCCATCTAGATGAAAATATTGCTCACACTTAGCCACCCAAGCATCCACATCCTCCGACAAAAAACTTAAAAAGTCTAGTTTAGTGTATCTTATGGGTACATAGTAATTGGTACCATGTTGATCGCCGCGACCCTACGTTTGCAAGTCCATAACTCGTACTGACACACAAAATTCTACAATTCTACCATCTCCTCATGCATCTCTTGAATAAAAGTTCAAACCTTCTTTTAGTGCTGCAAACTGTTGGTCCATGTCAGAATGGACTCGTTCCCCCACTTCCCTTAATTGTGTCTGCATTCATGTCTTATCTTTCATTCCCTAGTCATGCTTGCTTAGAAACCAATGATAGGCACATAAGATAAAAAGAAAAATAGAATTAAAGAGGAAGAAGAAACAGAAGTTATAGAGGTTACAAAAGAAGAAGAACAGGTTGAGAGAAATCTGAAACTATTCATTCCTGTATAACATCGTGATAGAGTACTTGCAAAGGAAAATAGGGAAAATCTATATAGAAGCCCAAGTAACAAGAAAAAAAAATCTAAAAAAAACCCCAAGATTTTGAAAATACCAGAAAAGGCCCAGGTATAAATTCATTAAAACCTTTAGTTGTTAACGGAGCTGATATAATTGCTAACGTTTTAATGAATTTATACCAGAAAAGGCCACAGGGCCTTTTTAGATATTTTCAGAATCCTGTTAAAAGTAACTCTTTTAATAACCCATGTTTAAATATGAAAATAAAACAAAAAAAAAAAGAAGTTAATGGAATAGAACTAGCACATACAAATCGGAGACGGTAAGATTAAGCTTGAATTGGAATCTAACAAAATCAGCTGCTCTCAAATCATGATCCAAATTATTTAAATAGGAACTAAAGGGGAAAGAAAACCATAAAAGTGGGACGCCATTAGTATTCCATGAATGCAAAGGTCACAGTCATTTTGCCAACAATATTTAGATCATCCAATAGTAAAGGAAGAAAATATATTACATGAATATACTTTTTTGGTGGAGAAATTGAATATACCGTGTTTTAACTTCTAACTAGTTAGATTTTAGAACTCAGCCCCAAGAGTGCAGCACTCGAGGCGTCTTCATACATGTTATTGATGACACGGCAGTAGAGCGCAACAATCAGCCCAACTTCTGTACTGCATCAAACAAGAGAAGACCGGTTGATCACCATACGATGAATGCTCAAAAAAACCGGTGCATTACATCTCCGCACGTTACACATACATGAGGATCAACTAAACTGCATTATATGCTTACCAACTTACATGGCATCATCACATCGGCAATATTCACTTCCTAGAGCGGATCTAGGTTGATTCTATAATAGTTAGAATCATACACCGTCCAATACAAGTATTTAATTCTCCTTCAATTTGTGTCATTTTCTCCTTCTTCATTGTCAACTTTTCCACTTTGTTTTTCATGCAAGCTATTTTCATTCACCATAAAGGTCCAGCTATCTCCTTCCTCTATTTCCCATTGTTTTTTGAGTTCATAAATAGCTTTGAATGCTGCTGCAGCAATGGCTGGATTGGTATCTTCTGCAAGTCTCTGCAGCAAGAACCAAAGGCAATAATTTCGCACAATGGAGAAAGATGAAACTAAGACTTGCCAAAAGTACTATTTTCATAAATCCAATTTCATTTATGCTCACCTGTAATGCTCCCATCCCTGCATTTCCAAGAGTCCACATGGATGGTGCTGCTGCCAGTGCATTGGCTAATGCTTGTCTAGAATCACACACACTCATCAACAATACATATATACACAGACAGAAGTAAGTTAAAAGAGAGGAAAAGCATATTCTAGAATGAATTCATGTAAGCTGTAGTAAGCTTGTTCTCCTTTTTTTTTTTTAACATATGACTGAAAGCAGAATTTCTTTCCTGTAACCAGCAGAAGCTTTCATCATTCAGAAGTTCGATATTGGATAAATCAGCAGCAGGGAAATTCTACAAATGACTATTTGAGAATTTAGCAAACGTATGACAAAATAATGAAAAATAAGTCATTAATGGAACATGAATTCAAATGTGTCAAGTCTGCTATGCTGATGCTCATCAAGGCGCATGGGAGTAAGCCAGTAATAAAAACTTTTCCTGTTTGTTACATTATTGCCAGAAACTTTAGGAGAAAAGAAATTAAGTAAAAGGAAATTAGGGTTTTTTGCTTAACTATGTACATTTGATAAAACAGACAAGTACATGTTTTGAGAAATTGTACTATCATAATAAGCTCACCTAGTACTGACATCAGGAGAACTGGAACACTCCGCCAACAGAGATACACTTTGCTTACCATCCATTGCATCAAGATCGATAAGAGTTGTGATTAACAACTCAAGCTGTTTCCGGTGGGGAAGAAATAGCCAAATTAAATACTTAAATAATGACTAAAATACAGGAACATAAATATTAAAAGTTAAAACCTCTTCAGGATCAGTGTAATCAATTCCATCAGCTTCAGAAAGTGCTGACGCCATGCTCCAGTATGCTTCCTGCACATTTAAAATTTAGGATACAATTGCTTCATGTCCTGATTCAATTAGTTCAAGGATGATACATGCATGCATGTACATATGCATGCAAAGAAACCAAAATAATGACCTGAAGAGCCATAATTCGGTCAGTAGACACATCCCCGTCAAAGAAATCTATGGTTTTTCCATTCTTCTCCAGCCTTAAACGCCCCCTTAAATCATTTTCTGATAAAGAGCCCTTATCTCTGCCTGGAGGACTGTATCTCAACATGATCAGAAACTATCCAAATTTTCCTATATTACAAGGGCGCATACAAGTTATGCTTACAATTTATACATCTTTGTCACCATCATGTCATGGATGTTTTTGACAAACTGCAAATTTACAATATAAAAAGTAAATTTCGACCGCATAAAATAAAAAATTATGCACCTTGAAGTTGAAATGGGATAAATAAAAAAGACTTAAGCAAAAAAATGCCAGATGCTAGAAATTAGAAACTGATTTTTCCCCCTAAAAGAAAACTTTCACTCCACATTCGACACTTGCACAATATATATTACCTCCAAGGCCATAAGGGCATCTTCCATTGCACGTTTCTTAGCACGGAAGTCAGCAAGGCGCAAATCTGCCTGAAAGTTAAGGGGTTATGTCAAAAGGAATCATGAAATTTATTATTATTTGCATGCATTTTGAATCATCAAATCCTCAATTTTTTAGTTGAACAATTCACCAGAGGGAAAAAAATGGTTTTCCTAATCTAATGTGCCACGTGATAGGTGATGTAAAAGAAAGGGTGTAGAAATTTGCCAAAAATGTGAGATACATAAAAAGTATAACATAGTTTGCCATGGAAACAATGATACAGGACCGGAGGAAGGGAAAAGAAGGAAGATGGATAATTAGGGAGATTAGGGAGAAAGAGAGAATGTGACGGCCTAAATAATAATACTCCCTCTGGTTCAAAATATAAAAGTCAAATGGGTGTTTTATACTAGATACAATTTGGTTGTCTTATCATTTAATACATGTTTTCCAATTTTACCCCTAATTAATTATATGCCTCTCATCTCTTTTTTCTATACCCCTAATTATATCCCTAAAATGGGGGAGAAAGAACAGTTATACTCTCAAGATAGTTTGTGACATTCCATAAATAACAGTGTTAAAAAAATAAATAAATAAAATGTGAGCACAAAAAATGGGAGATGGCCAAAATATATGATTTGGAAGATAAATGTAAAATCTCCATTTCATGTCACTTGAAAAAAAAAAAAAGAATCTTAATTTGCATATGCATAATAATTATGTTTTCACCTCTAAGGCTCCATCACTCCAATGCTTATCAGCAGCACTTTTTAATCTCGACTGAGCTTGATCCTTCAGGATCTTCAGAGAATATATATAAAAAAAAAGTTCACAATGAAGTATATCACTTTAAGTACAGCTTTTTTCTATCCAGAAAAACAAATCTAAAGATTTTAGGTGATACAGACAGAAGCAATGCGATTGAGGCGCTCAACTCTTTTCTTGACATCACGATCAATTCTCTCAGTATCCTCTTTAGCCCGAGCTACACAGGAAAAGAGAAGTAGATCTAAGTAAACAATAAACACACCATACATGTAAAAAAATCACTATAGAATATTCAAGCAAAGATTGATAAAAAAGTGCTGCTCCCAACTCGCCCTTTAAGAGAAAAGCAAGAAGTAAAAGAAAGTAAAGTTGAATGCATGTATAGAACAAAATTACAAGAGGAAATCACAAGGGTTAGCATGCCATACAACAATAACAGAGCCTTAATCCTACTAGGCGGGTCTGGCTATATGGATCAAACAACACCGTTACTCAATCAAAAATTAAATCTCGAGAAAAATTGTTAACAAAGAGATTTCGCTTCTCTACCCTTTTTAACTAGACTCCAAACAATTTGATCTACCCTCCTCGCTAGTGCATTTAAAGGCCTTCTTTGTACATGTTCAAGTCACCAAAAACGATTTTCTACCATTTATAGGTGCTACTCCAACCCTTCCTCATATAACTTCATTAAGAATCCTATCTTTCCTTGTATGACCACACATCTATCTCAGCTATCCCCACTTTATGCTCATGTAGACCTTTTAAACACAACATTCACTACGATAAAGCATTGGTAGTTGAATAGCAGCACAATAAAATTTTCCTTTTACTTTATCAGCTACTTTTTCATCACACACAACTCCAATAGCTTTTCTCCATTTAAACCACCCAATTATAATTCTTTGAATAACATCTCCATTAATTTCACCATCTTTTTGCAAAATTGATCTTAAGTATCTAAACTTTGTCATTTGTGGAATGACACGATCTCCCAATTTGACCTCCAACTCACTTCTTACTCTCCTCTTATCAAAAGTGCAAAGCATATATTTTGTTTCACTCCTACTCGGTTGAAAGCCCTTCGACTCTAAGGTTCTTCTTCACAACTCGAGCTTAAAATTGATTTCTTCTCTTAATTTAGCCACAAGAACAATATCATCACCAAAAAGCATGCACTTGGGGATTTCTTCAAGTAGAAGCTTAGTTAGAACGGCTAAGACCAAGTTAAATAAATAAGGGCTCAAAGCTTATCCCTGATGAAGGCCAATCTTTATAAGAAAATCCTTTGTCTCACCTCCAGATATTCTCACACTAGTTGTTAAACCTCTCATACATATCTTGCATGACCTTAATTAAGCAACACGCACGCCTTTCTTTTCAAAAGCTTTCCAAGGTACATCTCTCAACACGCCGTCATAAGCTTTCTCCAAGTCAATGGAAACCATATGCAAAACATGGCATAATCATCAATAAAGTGATATTCTCCAAGTCAATTCATTTTAATTATACTGAATATTCTAGGTTTGAATGCTTCGTTATTGTTTAACGTCTTTGCTTCTTTCTTTTGGTTAATGGAACAAGGGAGTGGAGGGAAATGGATAAAACTAACAGTCTTGGAAATATGAGATACACTAGATTTACAAGCTTAGATTCCAACAATTATTACATATAGCAAGAACAGTTCTGGATCAGATGAAAGTGATGCAGAGATGAACTAGAAAGGCACATGATTAGAATAAGGTAAATGAGCTAACCATCAAGCTTGAGAAATTCTGCCCCAAGAAAAGCAACATCTTGGCGAGCACGGGCATCCAACTTCAATATGCCACTGAGGAAACAAATAGCCCACAGTTATTTCCATGGACCTAAAAACTATGGCATCTCTACTGAACAGTGAACTTCTTGTAGTATAGGTAGCTTCAAATTCAAATGAAAAGAAGAGGCTTGATGAACAGTTGTGGAAGTACATTTCAAATAGAAACAGTATCAGATTACCACAAGTCACAGGACAGTACCGGGAGAGTAAGACAATGTCATTACGGGCCCTTTCATTTACAAATTTTGCATCATTACATACAAATCTACAAGCTTCAGCCAAGCCCCGACTAGGATGACTATGGTAATCTTTCTCATCTTTAGCACGCACACTGCACATATTACAGAATTTCTGAAGCCTCAGTTTGAATCATGGCATAAATTATTAGAAAAAATAAACACCTCCATTAATATGATACGAAAGATAAAATACTAAGTTTGACCAAGAATAAAAGTGACAGCAGAGGTTGACAAAAAATGTGACAACTCAGAGTCTGGGAGAGAAATCAAGGGTAAATGTTCACAAACAGTACACAGCAAAAAAGGTAACACGATATATGAAAAGGAAATGTTAAGTAAATAATCATTGTGCTTCTACCTAGCTAAATCTGAAACATCACTGTAAGTTGTAACGCATTCTTTCTCTTCAGTATCATTTGATTTTGATGATTTGCATAAGAAAGATCTCTTGGAGATAAAGCTGGAAGGATTTCTATATATGCATCCAAAAATCTCATTGGATAAGGTTGACCCCTCCATCAATAGACATATATGGTTCAGCTGTCCATGTTGGACTCCATGTCTTGGAAGTCGTACCCTGTTGTTCCTTGTGGACATCACGAAATTATGGTTTTCATGTGATCCACTACTGATTGTCCGATGAGTCGCAATAGGACCATTTGAAACCTTGTTTGCAGTAAGTGCCATCAGGCGTTCAAAATAAGAATCAGATAGGCCTTGCTTTCATAGCAGTTTAAACATCTCAAACCTGTATTACGAGCAAACAAACAACAGAATAAAATTTACATTCTATGAATGTCTTTGGCCATCAAATTCTCATCCAAAAGTAGGAACATACAACAACCCAAGAAAATAAAAAGATGAGGACAAAATTTTTTTACCAAAAAATCATGATGAAATACTTTTTTTAGAAAAATCTGACCAGTGGATGGACTCATAATGTCTCCTACCAAGATAAAAACTTTGTCTTAAGATGGTGCTCAATCGGTGAAACTTTTGAATTATAATATGCTACTTCGAAACCTGATTCTGCTTTTCATAACATTCAAAGGGGTCAGTTTACTTTAACATGTTTTGTTTGCTTTCCTCTTCTTCTTTGGACAGGTTTGGCATCTTGGGGAAAGAAGCAATTTTCTTAGGAATCATTAACACAAAATATTTGATGAGAAAAGGCCCGTCCTTCATTATGGGATTAGGACTAAAAAGAATGGTTGGGTCAATAAACATCCATCTCATTCAAACTTTGGATATCTCATCAAAGATTAATGAAGTGACTAAAAAGTTCTACATTATACTAGAAATTTTCATTAATAGTCATTGTAACTTATTTTAATATACTTTCACCCTATGAATTTATCTCTCGCAACTCTGAGAAAAGAGAGACATCCCATTGTCACATGTAGCTTATCGAAGGCATGATATTGTTCATCTGTATAAACCAAAGAGAAGTGAAGAGCATGGTGGACTTTTAACCGTGAAGCCAAATAATATGTAAGCTAAAGCTGGAGCGAAACCCATTGTTAGCAAAAAGAAAAATGAAAAAGGCCCGAGCCAGAATGGAAGAAGCATTTCCATCCATTTGAAATTTTAGAAGAAAAATTACAAACTTCTTGCTCATGTCACTTACAAATTACAACTTTTAACAATACCAATTTTAGATGGTTCGCGTTTTACTGAAAATTCTTGTCTTCACGGAATTAATGTAGTATTAAAAACCCTGTAGTTGTCCAAACTTACTGAGCTAAATGCCATGCATAGTTCTCAGTCAAAAACGGAATTAGTCGGCAGGTCTGAGATTCCATCTCCCAAAACGGTTAAACGACTCAAATATCTTGCCTTAGACGACTTCAATCAAGGAAATGGCCTAGTCCTTGATGTTTTTCCTCAATTGAAAATATGGCAAATACATGAATATCATTGTTAAAGACTTTTGTGGGGGGGGTGATTTTCAAATCCATGAGCACACTCTCTTTTGATGAGTAAAATCACTCAAACTTGAATATACCCAATAATCATCATCGCTCCAGCAACATACTACATTCAAATTAGACAGATAACCAAAATTTATTTCATCAGCATCAGAGGTGTCATCTTGAATATGATCAACTGGGATTCAATTCAGATGAAAGAAAGCAGAACTGCATATCGATAATGAAACGTAGTAAAACCTCATGATAATACCCATTGAAGAAATAGAACGTCCAATTCCTGAAACGCAATCAAGAAAACAAGCACGATGGACTTTAGAAACTGACCTTCAACGAACTTCTTGGAAGGGAAATGCCAGAAGATGTATGAAGTACTATTATACTATAAAAGACTAGCGAGGGAACAAGGGGCCCATATCGTTGGGGGAGAAATGAGAACCACAGCTGAACCTGTGGCTCATCGAATGCCAACAACAAACCATGGCAGGGCAGGATTTTTAATAATTCTTTACTTGTTAGGGAAATTTCCAAGGCTTTTTTTTTTTTTAAAGTGTACCTTTTTAGAAAATTATTTACCAAAATACCTCAACTTTAAAACTATTTCCTATTATATCATTTTTTAGAAATATATTCCTTCTCTACCCCCATTTAGTCGACTAAAACAGAGTTTTAGTCGACTAAATGTCGAGCCTCTTTTTTTTTTTGAATTTTATCGACATTTAGTCGACTAAATCCTAAGATTTAGTCGACTAAATGTCACGGGGTTCAAATTTTTTTAAATTCCCCCAACATTTAGTCGACTAAATCCCAAGATTTAGTCGACTAAATGTCAACAGTAGGCTTTTTTTATTTATCATAACCAATTTTTCTTTATTCTTTAATCCCTTTTTTCAATATTGTCTTTTTATTTATCTTCTTTATTTTGTATTATGAGTTAGATAATATAGGAATTAGTTAGTTAGTTTAGATCCTATTATTTAGGAACAATTTAATTCAAATCCTATCTTTCTGATTTTTTCGATATTATATTAGAAGAATAACTTTTTATATATTTATTTAGTTATACCGATATATAGGTAATTTATCCCTACAATCTCTCAATATCTTTTTTGTTCGTATATTTGAATTTGAATGCACTAATTTGTTAAACTTTGGGAAAAAAAGCTGGGATTGTTATCTTCAACACAAAATACAAAAAACTGGTAATTGTTTATTATTATTATTATTATTATTTTGTATTTTGTGTTAAAGATAACAATCCTAACTTTTTTCTCAAAATTTAACAAATTAGTACATTCAAATTCAAATATACGAACAAAAAAGATATTGAGAGATTGTAGCGATAAATTACCTATATATCGGTATAACTAAATAAATATATAAGAAGTTATTTGATCGAGCTACTTTTGTCGTTAAAGTGATCAATTAAACTACGTCCTAATTAATTATGCAGTTTAGGGTCAACCTAGGTCATTCTCCCAAGGAGCAAGCTGTGGGTTTTCTTTAAAACTAATTTTCAAGTGATAAAAAAATGTAGTGGAATGTAAATGGACCTAAACTAGAATGTAAAATACTACTACCTATATGCAATTAACTAACTAAATGGACTAATGCAATTGACTCTAAAACCTATATGAAAATGAGACTAACCTATATGAGTTGAATGCAATTTTTTGGGGGTTTCTTATGAGAAAATAATTAAAATCCTAATAAAAAGATTGATTAAATGCAAATAAAATAATAAAAGTCTAGTTCATTTATGATGACGAAAGGGACAACTTAGGAATTGTAAGGAGTAAACTTTTTTAGCCCAAATTAATTAATTAGACCCAAGGGAGGTTCACGAGATATTGAAATTAATGAATTCAATTATCTAATTTAAACTTGGGAAACTCTCAAGCTCAATAACACATATTCCACTAGAAAACTCATAATGGAATAAGTGGTGACTAGTTAAACTCATTAAAATCCAACACCTTTGTTTCCAAAATAATTTAGAAATCTTGTTTACAATTATCCAATTGAACAATAGATAATTTATCAATTCAATCAAACAATTAAGATGATAAACCCAATTAACAATTAAATTAATAATGAAAACTCAATTACTAATTTAATTGACAATCCTAAGGTTGCAAACAAGAGTCCAACAATAAATATAAAACTTCAAATTATCGGTCTAATCCAAAAGAAATAAGTTTACAATCTAAAACTAGATTGTTCTCAATTAACAAAACTCGAAATCCTTTAAAACTAAATAATCTCAAGTTTGAATTAAAAAGATAAAAAGAACAACACTACCTTGTGGTCTTCATGTGCAAGCCCTAGGCTTTAGCTTCCTCCATGCTCTTCCCAAGTCGCCTCCCAGATAGCTTAAGCTTCCATAAAATTTCCCTCACCAAGTCTTGAAAACATCATGTGCTGTGCGTGAGAATTGGGAAGGAATAATAATTGATCAAAAGGCGTGGGTCTCGTAGCTGAATTTAGAAGTCAAAATGAACTCCCTCCGTCTCGTGTTTCTTCAGCGTGATGATCTCTCTGTTTCGGCCTTCAGCTCTCTTCGGTTTGCGGCGTGGTGATGATCTTCGGCTTTCTTCTTTTCGTTCGAAGCTTTTAACGTCTCGTCATAATTCCCTCAATCCCGTGGTGTCTCCCCCTGGCGGCTTTGTGTGCTAGGTTAATTAAAGAGGAGAAAGAGAGGGCTTTTAAGGTATCAACTTGAGCCCAATAAAATTCAAGTAGTCCCATAAAATTTCACCATTGGATTTTCTTTTAGCTGTCCTGAAAAATCTGCACCATAAGATCTTATAAAATCACAATCTATCATATATCAAGAGATATTGTTTAATCAGAATATTAATAATTTAATAATTTAAGCCTAATATCTTATAATTAATTCATATTTACATTATTTCCTAGAATAGGCTAACAATATAAATATTATCTAATAATTTCAAATTAGCCTAAAATAATCCCCAAAATAAATGAATAAGGTGGGATAAAAATATGAAAATTGGGATTTATCATTATTCTTCTAATATAATATCGGGAAAATCAGAAAGATGGGATTTGAATTAAATTGTTCCTAAATAATAGGATCTAAACTAACTAACTAATTCGCATATTATCTAACTCATAATACAAAATAAAGAAGATAAATAAAAAGATAATATTGAGAAAAGGGATTAAAGAATAAAGGAAAATTAGTTGTGATAGATTAAAAAAGCCTACTGTCGACATTTAGTCGACTAAATCTTGGGATTTAGTCGACTAAATGTCGGGGGAATTTAAAAAAATTTGAACCCCACGATATTTAGTCGACTAAATCCCAGGATTTAATCGACTAAATGTCGACAAAATTTAAAAAAAAAGAGGCTCGACATTTAGTTGATTAAAGCTCTGTTTTAGTCAACTAAATGGGGGCAGAGAGGGAATATGTTTCCAGAGAAGGGTATAATGGGAAATAGTTTCAAAGTCGGGGCATTTTGGTAAATAGTTTCCTAAAAAAGAGCACTTTGGGAAAAAGGCCAATTTCCAAATAAGTAAATAATAAATTATTGGTTCTTATAAAAAAAATAAAATACAAGTTTGATAAGATTACTAATTATTAGCATTTTAGTACTTTTAGTTATTGTACACTTTACCATCTAGGAAAATTTGATAAAATTAGTTATGATTGGACATCTTTAAAGTTTTCAAACAAAAATGAACGATTTCCGGTCAAGCAATTAACTTTTCAAAACTTAAATTTTAATCTTATATTAATCATATCTCACTTGATATAACAAGATTTTTTTTTTCCAAATATAAAAGTAATACTTGATGCTTACTACATAGTTTATAAAATAAGTCATGAGTAACTCAAACTTAATCGTAAAAAATATAACATATTTTATTTTTTGATCATTTGTTTTATGGGTGAACATAGAAATTTAACAATATTTAATTATTTTTGGATGAAAAAGTATATATAATCGATTTTTTTGATATCATATATAGCAACACGGTTAATTCTAATTAACTTCCATCACTTTTATATTGTAGGAGTCTTCTCATTCTTCATTATTTTAATATATATTTAGAAATCTGTATCTTTTTTTAATAGAAAAATATCATTTAGACTCAGCAATTTTCTTTCCCTCAACCCCAAAAAATTATGAAATTAAGCATAAAGCAAATACAACAAAATGAGAGGAGTGAATTAAGCAGGGCCGTTTAGAGAAGAATGAATAATTTCTTTATAATAAAGTTGGTAAAAATGTTCTTGTTTCTTGCAACCAACAGCTGATATCGAAAATAATGCACAATTGATTGCCAACTTTTCGGGGATTGAGGCTCTAAAGGGTCCATTCTTCCTTAACAGGATAAGTGAAGACGACATAGCTTCTCTCTTATATGAGGATGCATACGCCAAATGTCTACAACTAAAAAGCAACTTCTTCGAAGAATATGATCTTGTTTTTTGTGTATGATCCGCGGAGTCCATGAGATGCATTCATCGCCATATGATGCTTAATTGCGTTTCACATTAGTAAAAAGCTTCTTTTAAAGCATTAGTCAAAGAAGAGTCTTAACCCATTGATGTCCAAGCCATTTCCCAATGATCTTTCACTGCTTATCTTCCTGATTTCAATTTTGTTCATTTAAAGCCTTATAAGCCGGGGATATAATTTTCCATGAGAAGCGTAGCTTCGTCATCAACAAAAGTGGCCAACAAGGAGCTTAAGATCTTCTTCCACGATATCATGAAAGGTAAAGTTTTTAATGTATCTAGATCTCCAACTTAAAAGTCGTTTTAAATATGGCATTCTTACCATAATCCAAATCCCAAATGATGCTAAGTTTTGTCTCCTACTAAAATGCTTATTCACACATGATGTGAACACTTTTTTTAGTTTCAAAGTTGTAATTTTTCTAAGTACTCAGTCACAAAGAAGATCATTTTCAAGCAAGGTTGGTTTTAAGTACTTGATCACAAAGAAGATCAGTTTTGAGCAACAATTTTGAAAGCAAGCCTGTAAGAAAAGCAATTTTGAGTTTTTTGTTTGATTTTTATTCTAATGTGAAGGAGATATCAATTGCTTTATAATCCTATCTCCTCGTCTAGTTAGTTTCTTGAATCTTCTCATCAAAAACATGAATTGATGAGACCTTTGTGTCGGCTTAGTTGTATGTAGCACACTCACGATATCGTTGAGTGTTGAGATCCTATAATCCTTCGATAGATCCTATGCACAATTCTGGGCAACTCAATATGAAGCCTGATCTCCAAAACCATGTTGCCTCATTATTAAAACCTCCACTACCAACTTTTGAACCCATCTAGCAACCTGAGGCATATATATCCTTTTAGTTTGTAGGTAGCTTAACATTGTTGAAAACGAATATAGCACCTTTTTCCTCTGGATCTTTATTTTTACCTATTTAAAAAATTTTGTGCATATTTTATTTTTACAGTTAATTTATCAAAATTATGGTGTGATATGCATGTCAATACTTAGTTTCATGATTGATTTGTATAGCTTGATAAAACATTATCTTGATTCTCTCTCTCTCTCTCTATATATATATATATATATATATATATATATATATAATTAAATTTTAATTTTAATTTAAGGCATAAAAATGTTATTTATAATTAAATATTGTTATACATTTAATAAAGTTTAGAAAAAAACACTTATAAGTTGTCCATGTGAAGATAATTTGCCTCTCCCCTCCTCCCGAATCAAATAAGATAACATTAAAATCTCTCTTATGACATAAGGGTAATGTTGTCAATATGAAAAAAAATTCTCTCCCCTCCCCTTCTGAACCAAATAAGGTAAAATTAAAACCTTCTCTTCCCTTTCTTTTTTGATTAATCTAAATAAGATAATATTAAAATTCCTTCTATCCTCCCCCTCCATTAAAACCACCCTTTCCCCCCTCTCCCTCAAACCAAACAAACCCAGCGTAAATGGCCTTTTTTTAATCGCGGTGGGGTAGGGGCCCAAACGGCGTCGCATGACGGTAGGAGCAGGGTTCCAGACCCGCGGATAAAACCTCTGCCTTGCTAAACCCTCAACCTACGGTTGCCTTCTTGTTGAGCGGGGAACGAGAGAGGGCATGGCACCCAAGCTGAAGATGGAAGTATGTAGTCTGTCTGGTGTAAAAACACTGGGCCTTCAGCTTCTGTCCTCCCGAGATTACATCAACAACCTCCCTCGCCTTCTTTCCATTGTTTCCCCCACTTACCCTCCTAATCTTGCCCTCGAATCCCTTCTCTTTCTCCAATCTTTCTTCCTTCCCCTTCTCCCCGACCTTCCTTCATCTTCATCGTCCCCCATTGACATATCCAGCCATGACCCCCAACTCATATACCGCGCTTGGGTGCGGTTCAAGTTCGATGACTTCATCAAGTCTCTTATTGACGTTTTCGTATCCCCGCAATCCGACGAAACACTTAAGGTGAGTGGCTGAATATCATTTTTCTCATAAAGGAGAAGCTTGGTTTGTTATTTCTAATTCTCCCAACGTAACAGGAGGTCGTGTTAGATGCTATAATGGAATTTGTGAAGGTGGCTAATGGGGGGAAGTTTTCCTCCTCTATATATCACAAGCTTCTTCACAGTATTGTAAGCTATTAATTCGCCTGTGCGCAAGTTTTTCTTTTTCCCTTCCCCAACATTGGTTGCATTATCTGATGTTCATATTTTCTTAATTTCAGGTTCACTCTTCTGATGCAGTTGTGTTGGGGGTGGAGTTGCTCTCATCAAAGTATTTCAGATATATGGATGTCTGGTATATCTATGCTGCCATTATTTTCTTTGTGAATTCCTTTCTGTTGAGTTATGCCTTGCTAGTTATTGCCGCCCTACTGTGTTATAATTTTGTTCAATAAATATAAGAAGTCGCAACTTACATTCAATATGTTTTGTCTGTGTTGTATAGTCTGCACTGAATTATCGGAATCAATTTGTTTATTTTTCTAATTTCAGTTATTTTGCTGCGTCTATTTTAATCTTCTTTTATTATGCCCATTAAATACATAACTGATGTCAATTAGAAGGTTGACTATTCTTCTGAATTACGGTTATACTTGTAACAGTTATTTTACATATATAAGCCTGGGAAGGTTTGCTAGGACATTGGAAGGAAAAGTTATATCAGGTACTTTTCTTGTCCGGCTTCTTTTAGTCCTCTCGACCTGTCATTTTTGCACAGGGCCCTACAAATCTTCTCTTTATCTTTCTAATCTTATTAGATGGTCCCAGAGGGACACTTCTACCAGTCCTCTTGTTAGCTATCTTTCTCCTGAAATTATGAATGATATTTAACAATTTCTGCTATCTGAGTAATTTCCATGTGATAGCTTAGTTGTTTATCCTGTTTAGATTTTAAGATGGCAAAAGATGGCGTTAATGAAAGTCCATTGTACCCAAGGTTAGTATGGTCTATTTTGCTCCTTTGCTTATGCATACTTTTATTCCTTTCCATTTCTTTTATTAACTGGTGTGGATTATCGTGTAGTTTGTAGTCATTTAACATTCTATGGCATGCTCTTTTCATTACGGTAATGCCATTTGGGTGTGATTTGTTTGATTCTGTTGCCACCTTTCCTTTTAGAATCTTGGAGAATTGAGCTTCCTTATCATCTTGTATAAAATGGGTTAAATTTCCTTTTCCCTGTAAAGCATAAATACTCCCATGGACACACAGACATGTTAAACTTCAAAAAATATAGAACATGGCACAGGCCGCACAGCATTTAGATTTTTAAAGCTTTCTATGGGAGATAAGCTTCTAGAGGAAAAGACATTTGTCATTATTTTGTACTCCAAGTATGTTATACAATTGTGGACCCAAAATAAAAAAGGACATTATCTGATTGTTTTTTTTCAGAAAATTTACAATAATATATCTTGTAAGATAATACTAAGGCTGATGCATTCTGCAATACCAAACAGAATTTAAAAAATCCACTTTTTTTTTCCTGTCTTACTGTATTGTATTAGTCCAAAACGTAATACTCCTCACATTCTAAATGTGGGACCTAGTTTGTAGTTTAGTTTGTGCTATAAAATAGGTCTTACATTTAGGACTGGAGGTATTATGTCTCAGTAGTTTTTAGATGAATGAAAGTTGAACCAAAAAAATTGATCAAGGTGCACCATAGCAGAGCTAGGTAGGTATTGAGGTTGCATAGTGCCTTACTTGATTTAACATCTAGCTTCTTCATCTAAGCTCAATGGCATGCACATGGGTTGAGCTGGGCAGGAGTCTAACTTGAAATGTGTTGAATTTAGAGGGATAAAACATATTCTATTCATCTGTAAATGAAAGAGAGTACATATAGGCCTTTATATAAGCAGATTTAGAGCTGACCTTAGAATCTAATTCAATCTAATCAATCAAAATAATTAAGATATAATATCCTCAGATATAATAAATCCATATCTAATCCTAAGATATGATAAATACCAAACTTAATACGATAATGATTAAATCTAAGTAATTCATAATATTCTAACACTCCCCTCAAGCTGGAGAGTATATGTCAATCATTCCCAACTTGCCTCGAAATCCTTCAAACTTCATTCTAACTAGTGGTTTAGTCAAGATATCTGCAATCTGGGCTGCAAATCTTATATGAGATAGAGTCATAATGCCGACTTCAATCTTCAAAATCCTTAGGCTTGTACTTCGAGTCTCAGAGGCTTGTTATTTTTCCTTAGGCTTGTACTTCTTTTTGAGTCTCAGAAGCCCGTTATTTTTGCTTGGGCTTGTGTTTTTTTTTTTTGAGCCTCAGAGGTGAAAACAAAATATCACCTAAGAGGGGAGTAAATTTGGTGATTTTAAAAAACTAATCTTGCACTAGACCTGAAAATCAAATGACAAGGTGAGGATAGAAGAATAGTAGACACAGAGAATTTATACTGGCTTGGTCTAATCTCTTGACCTATGTCCAGTTTTGAGGCACTCTAGGATTTTCACTATTACTTTACACGATTACGCACTCTATTTCTCGAAGTAATCCTCTAACTAGAATTCATTCCTCCTTACAAGTTGTAATCGTTACACCGGCACTTAAGATCCCTCTATCTTGAGACTTTACAAATAATCAATCAAAAGAAATAACTCTCTCATAGAGTGAATTTATAATTATTGAAGTACAAAGAATATATCCATAGATATATTGCTAAGATTAACTGAGCAGCGAGCAACAAATGAATATTAGTGTTGGTAGATTTCGGTGGTTGCTACGTATTGAATGCTCTTCCTTTTATAGATGGTCGCCATTAATGACCATTGGTGAAACTACAAGTTAGCCGTTCAGAAACTTGCATCGTTCTGTTAGACACAGAGACTTTTCCGTTTGACACAAAGCATCGTCGTTGAAGATTCAAGGATGAGTTGCTTTTGGTCAATAGTTGACTAAAGAGGCGTCGCTATCACTTTCGCCAGAATGGGTGTCTGCGGCAATGATCATTTGACCTGTTCTCTGAATTCCATTTCGTGTGCTTGCTCTATTTTCTGCAATGTAATTAATGTTCTGACACATTTGTTGCTTTTTGACGATTTACACGAAATTCGTTTGTTAACAATTTGAAACTCACTTAGTGAAATGATTAATAGCATTGTAGATTATAATTCATTCATGCTCGAGTAGATTAGAGGTTTTGCTCAGGTATGCTGCTCGAGCAGAGTATGTCCTTGCTCGAGCAAGCAAGGCTACAAGAAAGACTAGTAAGCTTGCTTGAGTAGGCCAAAACATTGTGTTCAAGTATAGTGCTCTAGCAGATCTTACCTATGCTCGAGTAATAGATCTCATGCTCGAGTATAAAGATAACTTGCTCGAGTATGACCTATCAGATAGCTCAGTAACCAGATTGAGATACCTTGCTCGAGCAATATTTATCGCGTAGCATTCTCTAGAAGTCCCAATCGTCCTCTTCGTTTTCAAATCCTAATTGTACCTAATTCACCCCGGGAATAGAGTTTGATTTATTTTGCTTCTCAAGTATCCTGCGAAGCATCTATAACTCTTCCTTGCTCAGGCAATCATCATTCTCAACCATTGGTTCAGCTGGGGTAATGTGACTTTAGAAGTTTGATTTTCCTTAAGAGTTTCTAGCATTCTTCTCTATAATGGCCCTTCTTGCAATAGTTGCACTATTTGGTAGTCTTTTGTTCCCCGTGTGGTCCCTTAACTGCAAGAGCTGAACTTTCAATTTGGCTTGGGCCATTTTGGTTTAGGAGTTTTCTACTTTCCTCGAATTGTATGAAGTTAACAACATCAAAGAGTTGTGATAGTGGCTTCAACCCTATGATTTTGCCCCTTATCTCTTCGAAAGAGTCATTTAGGCCTAGGAGGAAATAATGCATCCTTCCTTCTTCCATGATCCTCTTGTACAATTGGGCATCGTCGATGTTTTTTTAGGGATGAACCTCAAACAAACTGTCATTTTGACAATTTGTAGGACTAAACTGTCATTTTGACAATTGACAGTTTGGTTTGCTAATTTGACAATTACAATTTGGTCTAGAAAATTTGACAAATGACAGTTTGTTCCTTGTCAAAACTTAGACGAGGTCATCGATGAGATTGTGACCTACGGCAACACTGAGACTGATGTTAGAGATTGTTGACGTCAGATAGTCAAACTGATTTGAGAAGGACCTTCCGAGGCTGGTTTGGAGTCTGTCGATTAGAAAGGAAGTCGCAAGAGGTGGTGAGACTACACAAGTCAAATTGAGATGGCAAGATTGCTCAGTTCGGACGAGGAAGTTGTGGGAGGTGATTGCTAATGCTGGGTTTGATTGAGATGGAGAACCTAGAGAACGCTGAGGGTGATGTTGAGAGAGTTAGAGCCAATGCTGGGTCTAACTGAGATGGAGAAGAGGTTACAAACGTAAGAGCTGCTAATTCCGTCTATGGTGGCGATGTAACTCCACGCACCTTCCTCTGCCAAGATCAAAGGTCGTGTCGTCACTGCTCTCTCTCTCTCTCTCTCTGTGTTGCCTTTATCACCTGAACCCAATTGCTCGTCTTCACTCCTGGAGTTTCTTTGTGTCTCTTGGGACGTGGAGAAGGGAGACTTGATGGTCTGAAGGCAAACTTCAGTTTACCATGGGTCTGGAATCAAATCAAGTTTTGATACCATGTTGAATTTAGAGAGATAAAGCGAAGAGAGTACATATTGGCCTTTATATAGGAAAACCTAGAGCTAACCATAGAATCTAATTTAATCTAATGAATCAAAATAATTAAGATGTAATATATTCATATATAATCTTAAGATATGGTAAATACCAAATTTAATAAGATAATGATTTAATCTAAATAATCCATAATATTCTAATAAAATTCTTTGGCAAGCATTTTGGCCCATGGTACAGTTATACATCTTAATTATCATAATGATGCATAATAGAGATTTGCCAAATAAGCTTATACTTTTATTTTTGCAGCAAACAAATGATAAGCTGTTCAAGTGTTCTATTAATAAACACAATCTTGCCTTCAATGGTGAATTAAAAATCTTAAATCAAAATTTGTTAGTCTATGGAAGTCAAATGATTAATGTTTAAAAAAAGGGAAAAACTTCACTCATCTCTTTAAGAACGGTCATCTAGTCTTTCGTTCTAGTGTTTTCTCCCGTTTGGTCATTCAAGTTTGAGTTATCTTCAGTTCTAGACTCTAGTCTGATCCATGTTCAGCGGGCATTTGAACGCTTTTTTTGTTTTTTACATGACCAATGTGTGGTTTGTCGGTGTCAATGTTGGACATGCTTGTGATGCAACATGCTTGAAAATAAGGTCTGATTATGCTTTAATATAGCCTATCTCTAACTAGTTGGCTTCCAATGTCTTGAAAAAATTTGTCCTGAAATAAACATGCCTTTTCATAGTGGCGATAGTTTGCAATTTGGATTTTTTATTGCTAAAGTACTGTGCCATTTTGCACAAAATAAGTTTAGATTGGAAACTCAACATTGTTCTGTTTCAAATTAATGGCATATTTTGCTTCCAGAGAGTTTTTTCTATCTCTGAAACTTCCTGGTGTATAGATATACGTAACTAATTAGGCATTGATTTATTTCTACTGCTAATGTGGGAATGTTACTTTTTTCAGTTCGGAATGTGTCATTCGCAATCTACATTGCATTATATCGCATGTCTCCCCTCTTGAAAGCTTGGAAAAACCATGTAGTATTGAGATGTGGAGTGAATCAGGTAATTGCACACTATTTTTGCTATCTTCACTGTTTTCCCTAAGTTATGAATCACGGGATGTAATGTTGTACTGCCATTGACTGTGACTTGGGATGTGTCAGCCCCTAGGTGAGATGTAGGCCAGTTGGGTTGGCTGTTTGCATGGTGTGTTTAATGTGCCAGCCTTCCTGAAAATAAAAGTAATAATAAAACTTAAATAGGCCATAAAAATAATGAAATTATAATTGCTACTCACCAATAAATTTCTGCCAACCTCAAATTTCTTTCTTAGTTCTTTTAATGGCACCTTATTTATGCCTTCATCGTTTATATTGCATACATTGTCATGGTCAAAAGTTTCACCTTCATCATAAACTATTGTCAATATATTTGGAGATTCTTCTTCACCCAACATTACAGATTCAGCTGAGATGACATTGTTTGTTACAGAATTGTAATTCTGTATAGAAAGAAAGAGAAAGAGAGGGGAAGAAACCAGAAATAGAGGGGTGGAAGAAGAAGACAGAGAGATCAAGAGAGAAACAAAATCGAGGCAGAGAAATATATTATTCCATCATCAATCATAACCTGATTTACAATAGGATCCTACTTCTATTTATAGACTTGGGCTAATAATCAGCTCTCTTCAAGTAACTAACTCCAATTGTTAGTATCCTATAACTAACTAATTCTTCTAATCCCTTGTGATAGACTTTAACCATAGTAACTAACTAACTAAACTAACTTTTACATTTTATTATCTTTACGTATCAATACCCTCTCCCAAAAATATCCTTGCCCTCAAGGATGATTGACAACAAAAACTCAAATCTGAAACCATAAACTGATCCCTGAAATTTTGGAAAAACTAGTGAAATCGTGTAGAAATCTGTCTTGAATGCTGCCACACACAAGTACAACTCACTTGTTGGAATTCTGAGCCAAATGGAAATAATGGGTCTAATGCTAATCCAAAAACCATTTAGACCAAGTACCCAGAACCTTGCACTAAACCAGAACCTTGCCGCATTTTCACTAATTTTCCCTTGAACCAACTGATAACCAAGCTTCTTGCAGGAGAATATTGAAGGTGAAAAGCCCACTTATGATACAAAGTCATAGGTTCGTTAGGAAAAGAACATTGTAGAAATAACTTTGGGCCTAATTTTTTAAAGATTAAACCCATATGCCCCTGATTTTCAAAAGTTTCTGCCATTCCAAGAATATGTAAGCTAGCTGTAACACTTTATTTTTAGCAGGTTGAACAGTGCTGAAAACAGGGTATATGGTAACCAGTTGTCGTATTGACTTTTCAAAAGGAGAAACATATAGCCAAGTTGCGTATAGGACAACAAAATCTTGTTAAAGGTTGTCCCTAACTTACGACAATCTTCACTCTTCTTAAAAAATGCAGCTACCTTTCTTGATTTGCAAAATCGCACAAGCCAACGAATTGGCAATAGACAATGGTGATGATGGAAAGGAACTCATTGGAACAAAGCAAACTACTCCATGCACTGTTTCGGTCACTTCCCTTGTGTTTGTTGCATGCGAGAGTTCATGTAAACCTCTAGTGGAGTTGACACCAGAAGACCCATCAACTCTATATGAGAGATTCGAATTCTTTGTTGCTGCTCTGTTTTGGGTCATCGTGCCCAACATCTCTGGTTCAGCGTCTATCGAAGTCATTTTCACATTATTGCTAAGTTCTTTCACGAGAATCTGGTTGTGTTGGCCTCAGAAGATTTAATCTTAGTCTGGCCTCCATCTTCTGAAAAACATAACATAATGTGAAGACAGAGAGACAACTCTTTTGGGCTAGAGAGGTAGAATAAGAAGACAGAGAGATTAAGAGAGAAACATAACCTAGAGTTAGAGAGAGACAGAGAAATCTATTATTCCATCATCATTCATAATTTGATTTACTTCTATTTATAGACTTGGGCTAATAATCACCACCCTTCAAGTAACTAACTCCAAATGCTATTATCCTATAACTAACTAATTCTTCTATCCCTTGTGATAGACTTTAACCACAGTAACTAACTAACTAAACTAACTTTGACATTTTATTGTCTTTACATATCATTGTTGAATTTTATTTCTTCTGACAACTCTAGTTTAGTTCAGTGTATGTTGTTCACGCTAATCATGTACTATAATGGCTGGGTCTGCATTAACTCATTAGCATCTATAGACATATCACATATATTAACAGTTTAACACTAAATACATCCTTGTGTCTGCCAATTCTTTTTGTGAGATGTGTTAATTTTTGCATTTAGTTCTTATCATTTTATTCATTTTCTTGGTGTTTCCCTATCTGATTCTTAGGTTGCTTTTAAATTTTCTCTCTGTCTACTTGTGTGGGCGAGTGTTTCCTTTGGGATATGTATGGAATACTATTTTCTTTGTGCTAATAGAAATTAAATTTTACTTGTATGTTAACTAGCAGGGTTTTTATCCAAAAAACGTGATCATGAACAACATTCTAAAGAGGTAGACTTAAATGATAACCAGCTGAAGACTGAGAAGCATAATACTAATGTAAAATTTTCCATGATATCTTGTGTCTGCAAAGATCAATGCTATGTTCTTTTAGATTGTATGATGCAACACTTAGCTTTCTTATTTTATGTTCATATAGGTTACTTTTGCAGATGCAATTTCCAAAAAGATGAAATCCAAATTTACAAAAGCGTGGATTTCATATTTGAGGTTGCCACTTCCACTTGATGTGTACAAGGAGGTAATCTGGGTTCTTGAACTTCTGTTCTTATGCTTTTGAATATGCTTATGTACTCATATCTTAAATTTTTAGAATATTTGGTATGTGATTATTTCATTAAAAAAATCAAAGTGCTTGCAGCAACAACAATACCAAAGCCTTGTTCCTCTAGGTGGAGTCAGCTACATGGATCGCATGATGTCATTATGCTCTTTTAAAAACTAAATCTTTGGATAGAGTATTAACTAAAAGATCCCACTCTATAACCTGATTGAGTGTTCACTTCGGCCTTCCTCAACCTCTTTTTAAAGGACTCCATATTGCTTGATCAATCCTCCTCATCGGCACACTCAATGGCCTTCTTTGAACATTTCCAAACCACCTTAAATGGTTTTCTACCATTTTATCTTCTATCAATGCCACTAATTTGTTTGGATGAAAGCCCTTCAACTCCAAAGTCCTTCTCCATATCTCTAGTTTAGAATTAATTTCCTCTTTGGATTCAATCAACAAAACTATATTATCAAGTAAAAACAAGCATAGGGATCTCCTCTTTAATGGGCTCTATTAGAATGTCTGCCACTAGGTTAAACAAACAAGGGCTAAAAGCTTAATGTTATGGTTTTAGATGTTTAGGTTTAGAATTAGGAGAAGAAGAGATTAGAGATCAAGAAGAAGAGACTAGAAGAGAGATAGAGAAGAGAACTCCAATGGTTCTCACACAACTGAATTCTGCAAGGTCATGACTAACATGATTGTACAATTATGAGGATTGGGCTATTTATAATGAGATAGCCTCTCTCTAATCCTAATCTAATGGTTAGTAGGATATTATAACACTTATCCCACTAATTATTCAGGTTTACAATTAGGTCCCTATAGAATGTTTACAATTAGGTCCCTAGGTACATGCTATGCTTATTTATATATCAATGCCCCCCCTCCTGAAACAACCCTTGTCCTCAAGGGTTTGGCACCTGATACTCTGGAGATTGATGCTTGAAGTTGAACAAGGACACCTATGTAGCTTCCTCTTCCGGGTAACCTTGCCACTGAACTAGCACTTCGGTAATTATCCTCTTTTGTTTCCTCCCAACTCTTTGAGATAATATTTGTTGGGGATAGAGTGAACTCAGAACAACCGGCCAATCAATAGGAGGGTGCCGTTGTTTAACACTCGGATTTGGGCACAATTTCAACAAGGATACATGAAAAGTAGAGTGAATCCTTGTTTCAAGAGGTAACTCTAGCTTGTATGCAACTGATCCCACCTTTTGTAACACCTTGTATGGACCATAGAAGCGAGGAGCAAGCTTTTGATTGCTTCTAGTAGCAGCTGAAACTTGTCGGTAGGGTTGCAACTTCAAAAACACCCATTGCCCCACCTCAAAATGCCTATCCGAGCGTTTTTCATCAGCCGTTTTCTTCATTGTGTTTGCTGATCTATGGAGAGTGTTTCAAAACAGCTAACATCTTTTCTCTTGCTGTAAAACTTCGATCAACCGCTTCAACCATTGTTGTTCTAGGTATATAGGGAGTGTAAACAGCTGGTTTTTGCCCATATAGAAGCTCATGTGGAGTAGCTTTGGTGGCTATATGAAAACTTGTATTATACCACCATTTAGCTAGTGCTAACCAGTGACTCCACTCCTTGGGAACCTCCCAACACATCACCTTAAGTATGATTCTAGGCACCTATTAAGTACCTCCGTTTGGCCATCACTTTGAGGATGGTAGGCTGGAGATAGATTTTGCTTCACCTTCAAAATCTTCAAAAACTCCTTCCAAAAGTTGCTTAAAAACAAAGGATCTCTATCACTTATGATTTCAGCTGGTGCACCATGCAATTTATAAATCTAATATAAAAACACTAGTGCCAAAGTAGAAGCTGTATAAGGGTGGGAAAGAGGGATAAAATGGGCATATTTAGTCAATCTATCCACAATTACCCATATTACCTCTTTACCTCCTAATTTAGGCAATCCTTCAATGAAATCCATGGAAATACTCTCCCAAACCTTGCTAGGAATAGGAAGGGGTTGAAGTAATCCCGGTGCAACCACCGTTTCATACTTGCATCTAGCACTGGTATCACATCCCCGAATGAATTCTTCAACATCCCTATGTAGGTGTTTCCACCAAAAGAGGCCTTTTATGTTGTAATAGGTAACTTGAACCCCTGAGTGGCCCCCTTGAGGGCTTGAATGCAACCATTCCAGCAACTTCGTTTTTAATTCAGCAACATTACCAACCACCAAACGATTATTCTTCCGCAAACAAGTGCCATCCCATGTATAGGAATGAAAGATGCCATCATTTTCCTTCACTTGCACTAGTATAGCAGCTATGTCTTGATCTAATTCCCAACTTTGCTTGATTTCCTCCATTAATTCAGGTGAGG
The DNA here is from genome assembly GCA_037074495.1 of Acacia confusa. Classification (NCBI taxonomy): domain Eukaryota; kingdom Viridiplantae; phylum Streptophyta; class Magnoliopsida; order Fabales; family Fabaceae; genus Acacia; species Acacia confusa. The sequence continues at coordinate 38,064,369 of CM073511.1, read as the reverse complement.
AAGTATCCAAAGAAATCTGCAAAATCTGAGAACCATGCAATCTAGACAATGCATCAGCAACAACATTCTCATTTCCCTTCTTGTATTGAATCTCATAGTCATACCCCAAAAGTTTTGCTATCCAATACATTTGAAAGGGAGTTTTCAATTTCTGTCCCAAGAGATATTGTAGGCTTTGTTGGTCAGTTTTAATCACAAATTTACCTCTCTCAAGATATTGGTGCCAATGCTCCACCGCTTGCACCACAGCTAGTAATTCTTTCTCATAGATAGAGAGGCTCACATGTTTAGGAGCCAAAGCCTTACTGAAATAAGCTAAGGGCTGACCTTGTTGCATCAAAACAGCACCTATTCCCCCTCCACATGCATCAGCCTCCACCACAAAGTCCTTAGAAAAGTCAGGTAAGGCTAAAACAGGTGCTGAAATAAGAGCTGATTGCAATTCCTTGAAGGATGCAGCAGCTGCCTCCCCCCATTTAAACCCCTCTTTTCGTAATAAAAGGGTTAGAGGCTTAGCTATTGAACCACACCCTTTGATGAATCTCCGGTAGTACCCCGCCAAGCTTAGGAAAGCCCTTAGTTGCTTTGCTGATTTTGGTTCAGGCCAATCAGCAACTGCTTGAATCTTCTTGGGATCCGTAGCTACTGTACCTTTGCTGAATATATGCCCCAAATACTCCATACTTGTGGTAGCAAAAGTGCACTTACTCTTCTTAACAAAGTAGTGGTGCTTTTGCAAAATCTGTAACACTTCTTCAAGATGCTTAGCATGTTCTTGTAAATCAACACTATATATCAATATATCATCAAAGAAAACAAGAACAAACTTCCTTAGTAGAGGTAGGAAGATGTCATTCATTGCACCTTGAAATGTAGCCGGGGGGCATTGGTCAAGCCAAAAGGCATCACTAACCATTCAAAGTGTCCCGAGTGTGTTTTAAAGGCCGTTTTGTAATAATCATCCGGCTTCATTCTGATTTGATGGTAACCAGCTCTCAAATCAAGTTTAGTAAAACACCTAGCTGCATGTAGCTCATCCAATAGATCTTCAACTAGAGGAATAGGGTATTGATTCTTCACCGTTTTCTTGTTGAGTTCCCGAAAGTCAATACACATTCTCCATGACCTATCCTTCTTCTTGACTAGCACAATAGGAGCTGAAAAAGGGGATGAACTCTCCTGAATCACACTAGTTTGAAGCAATTCAGTCACTTGCTTCTCAATTACATCCTTCTGGGCTGCTGAATATCGATATGGCTTGGGACTTATGGGATTAGTACCCTCTTGGAGCACAATTGGGTGATTATGACCATCCCTTAGAGGAGGAAGGCCTCTTGGCTCATCAAATAGGCCTTCAAATCTTCCAAGCACGCTCTGAATTTCAGTAGGCAGATCTGGACTTCCTGCAACATCAGCATTACCAATAGCAAAACAATCTAAAAGTTTAGGTAAAGGTTGCAAGAGTTGTACCAAATACATTTGTGCACCAAGGTGCTTGTTACCCCCTAGTTTTGTAGATGAAACTACATTCAGGGAGCTTGTAGGACTTGCTTGCAACTTACACAACTTTCCCCTATACCAAAATTGCATAGAGTTTCTCATAATCCCATAGGGCACTTTTGATAGTTTTCAACCATGTTAAGCCCAACACAATGTCGAATGTTTGTAATTTGATGATTCTAAGGTCACAAACAGAATCCAGACCTTGCATCTTCCATCTAAAACCATGCCACACTCCAAAAACTTCAAGTTTTTGACCTCTAGCAACCTGAACGGCAGCAAGGGGGTGATCTGAACCCTTCCACCCCATTTTTACAGCAAAGTCATAATCCATAAAATCATGGGTACTCCCATTATCAATCAACACTTGGATCGTTTTCTTGCCCACATGCCCTTGTGTTCTCATAGAATCATGTGTATCAATTCCATTTATAGCATGTAGGGATATAAGAGGAGCAAACTCATCCTCTTTATCAAGTTCTGGTTCAGTTTCGGTTTCTGGGGGTTCCTCAGCTTCTTCCACCAATTCCATGAATTGCAATCTCATTCTTTGTCTTTGGGGACAAGAATGATTTCTTGTAAAGGGTTCATGGCAGTAAAAGCACAGATTTCGGGCTCTGTGATCGGCTTCATCTTTAGCAGAAAGAATCTTGGAATTTTTCCAGGTTTTTGGTGCATTTTTATCTGTATTTGAGGTATTTCGGTTTGCCAAACCCACTGAGTTCCCCGTGTGCTGTGGAATTACTAGGTTATTCTTTTGCTGGGCCCCACCTAATTGACTGGAAGACTTAGAATAACCCGAAGTTTTCGTGGCTTACCCTTGCGAAGACACCCAGATGGAGCTCGATACATTTTTGGCACTGGACGTCTTCGATTCTTTCCTCACATTCGACATCTCTTGAATCTTCGCCAAGCGTCGCGCCTCTCCCAAAGTTCTGGGTCGAACATCTGCACTGAGTCCGAGATGTCGTCTCTCAAGCCCGATAGGTATATTTCGATTAAGTATGCTTCATTCAGATCGGCCTTGGTGGATAGTAAATCGAATCTGGTGTTGTATTCTGCTAATGAACCCGTCTGGCGCAGTCTTGATAATTCGTCCATTGGTTTATCTATTGGAAGTCCGAATGTGTCTCGAAGCAGAACTACATACTCGTTCCAACCCATCGGCCATCTCCATCGACGTTCAGACGCCACATGCCAAGCGTAGCTCGTCTCGTCCAACCCCATCGACGCCATGGTGAGTTTCTCTGCCTTGGGAGTGTCGTCCAACCGAAAGAATCTTTCGCATTTGGATATCCAGCTGTCGACATCTCTACCCTGGAATTTCGGAAATTCCATCTTGGTGAATTGGGTTGGCCTGTGATGCGTATCGCCATGCATGTTGGTTCTCTCGTTCGCTCGATGTCTTCGCTGATGGTCTTCATTATGGGTTTGCATCGTTTGAACCAGATTCCTCAATTCCTCTCTGAATTCCTGCCGAAAGCCTGTCATTGTCTGCTGAAGTTCGTCAACTTGATTGAGTCTTCCTTCAATCTCATCTAGTTTATCCAGCCGCTGTAGTTGTTCTTCGATGGCTGTAACTCTGGTTTCCATGTTGCTGGATCGAGTTTGAGCCGTTACCTTGGAGTCTTGCAAATCGAATTATGATCCCACAATCAAGCACCAATGAGGTATCCCAGGTTCTTACTAATTCTTTGCGTTCTTGACTGTTTTGGCGCTGGGTATAACTGGACGAGTCACCGAAAATCCAGAAACAAAAGAAATTCCTCTGTTTTTCACCTTTCTTTATCTTCTTTCTTGAATTCTTTTATCGAATTCACATTACCCCACACGTTTCTGGGTCTTTACCAATGAATAGGAATACTGGGTAATGACCCCCTGCATCCAAGTCTTTTTTTTTTTTTGAGTTTCTTGCGTCTGTCCCAACCAAATAGAGACAAACAGAACCAGACGCTGGCTATGAAGCACGGACACTCCTATTTTTTAAAAATATGCGTGTCGGACACTCCGACACTCCGACACCATCTGACACTCCTCGACACTCATATTTGTTTAAAAAATATGTATGGCTTTGAATATTATTGAATTGATAATGAATTTTCCTTTTGTATTTTTTTAAAAAAAGGAGACACGACTTTTATAATAAGGCCGAATCATTGGAAGCCAGGATTTCACGAAATATATATTGAACTTGAATGTAAATTATAATATATATATTTAATATTAAAACGTGTCCTAACGTGTCGAAAGTTAGATTTTTTTAGAATTAACGTGTCGAAGTGCCGAGTCGTGTTGTATCTCGTGTCTCGTGTCGGTGTCAGTGCAACATAGGACGCTGGAACAGGGAAACAGAACAGAAGAGAAAAGAGAACAGAACAGCAGAAGAAGGCGGAAAATCATAACCTCTAATACCACTGTTATGGTTTTAGATGTTTAGGTTTAGAATTAGGAGAAGAAGAGATTAGAGATCAAGAAGAAGAGACTAGAAGAGAGATAGAGAAGAGAACTCCAGTGGTTCTCACACAACTGAATTCTGCAAGGTCATGACTAACATGATTGTACAATTATGAGGATTGGGCTATTTATAATGAGATAGCCTCCCTTTAATCCTAATCTAATGGTTAGTAGGATATTATAACACTTATCCCACTAATTATTCAGGTTTACAATTAGGTCCCTATAGAATGTTTACAATTAGGTCCCTAGGTACATGCTATGCTTATTTATATATCACTTAAGCTTGATGTATGCCAATCCTAATAGGAAAGTCCTTTGTCTCACTTCTAGGCATTCTAAACACTGGCTGTTACTCCTTCATACATGTCCTAAATGGCTTTGATATATGCAACACACTTCCTTTTCTATTCAAAGGCTTTCTAAAATATGTCTCTTGGCTTACAGTCATATGCTTTTTCCAAATCAATAAACATGTGCAAATCCCTCCTTTTCTTTAATGCTTTTCTATTAGCTCTCTTAGTAAATAAATCGATTTTGTTGTGGACCTTCCTGGCATGAATCTAAATTGGTTCTCAGAAATACTAGTCTCTAACCTCAATCTGTGTTCAATCACTTATTCCCACAATTTCATTGTATAACTCATAAGCTTAGTTCCTTTATAGTTTGCACAATTCTGAATATCGCCTTTATTCTTATAAATAGGGATCAAAGTACTTTTTCTCCAATCATCAGACACTTTTTTGGATCGTAAAATCTCATTGAATAACTAGTAAGCCACAACACTCCCTTTTCACCCAAACATTTCCAACAATTCTACATATGATGGCCTTTGTCGTTCTATATATTTTCCTTTGTCACGAGAATATTACCAAGCTGAAAACCCTGGCCTTAATTATTTGGTTTGTATTTTTAGATGCTTAAGTTTGGGCCCTAGTAGAATCCAGTGACTGATAGTTTTCTTTTGTTCCTAAATTAAGGATGTTAGGAAATCCTAAAAAATTTGGTCGTATTTTTAATCATTACATTGGATGTTGTTTAATTTAGAAAAATTAAATCACTCTATTAATCTCATAATAAAGAAGAGTACATATGAGCTTTTATATAGGCAAACCTAAAGCTAACCCTAGAATTTAATCTTATCTAATTAATCAAAATAAATTAAATAAATAATGATTAAGATATATTATCTTTAGATATAGTAAATATAAGACTTAATCTATAAGATAATCTATTATATCCATAATATTCTAACACTCCCTCTCAAGTTGGAGAGTAGATGTCGATCATTCCCAGCTTGCCTCGAAACTCTTCAAACTTCATTCGGCCTAGTGGTTTCGTCAAGATATCTGCAACCTGATCTGCAGATCTTGTGAGACAAAGTCATAATGCCTGCTTCAATCTTTTCTTTAATGAAGTGTTTGTCTATTTCAACATGTTTGGTCCTATCATGGTACACCGGGTTCTTGACCATGTCAATGCTAGCCATGTTGTCACACCAGAGTTGCATTGGTTCCTCATGTTGAATCCCTAACTCCTTCAGTAATCTTATAACCCAGATTCCTTCACAGGCTCCTTTGTTGACAACTCTCAATTCTGCTTGTGCACTACTTGTTCACACCACTGTCTGTTTCTTGCTTCTTCATGTAACCAGATTTCCCGACACGTATGTACAGTACCCTGTGGTTGACCTTCTAGTCTCTCGCATGGTCTGGATTTGTGTAGATTTCAATGTTTTTTGCAGTACCTTTCTTAAAGAATATTCCTCTTCCAAGATTAAGCTTTAAATAGCTCAAAATTCTGTATACAGCCTTCATGTGGTCTTCTTGTGGCTGATGCATAAAATGACTTGCTATTCCAACTGCATAGCTAATATCGAGATGTGTATGGGTTAAGTATATTAACTTTCCCACGAGTCTCCTATATCTTTCTGAATCAAATGAAACCCTTTGTGGCTTGATCTCTAAATGGCATCCTTTTTCCATTAGTGTCCCCTCTGGTTGGGTACCTAACATTCCTGTCTCATGTAACAGGTCTAGCGTATACTTTTGCTGAGATATATTGATACCTTTCTTGGTTCTTGCCACTTCCATGCCTAAGAAATATCTCATTTGTCCAAGGTCTTTCACCTAGATTTCAGTCGACAAGTCCTGTTTAAGTTGAGCAATGGACTTTTCATCATTTCCTGTAATGGCTATGTCATCAACATAGACAATCAATATGGCGACTTTGCCATTGACACGTTTGATGAACAACGTATCATCAACTCATCCCTAAGTATATCCAAGCCCTTTCACTACTTTGGTGAATCTACCAAACCTTGTCCTAGGAGATTGCTTTAGACCGTACAATGATTTTTTGAGTTTACACATGGTATTTTTAAGAGCTAAAACTTCATCTAGAATCTCCATGTATACTTCTTCCTCCAGGTTTCCATTTAGAAATGTATTCTTCACGTCTAGTTGGTGTAATGACCAATCCAAGTTTGCTGCAATTGATAATAGTACTTGGATGGTATTGAACTTGGCTACTGGAGCAAATGTCTCTTGATAATCGATCCCATATATTTTGGTATATCCTTTTGCAACAAGTCTCACCTTGTATTTGTTGATACTACCATTTGGATTGAATTTTAGTGTGAAGATCCACCTGCATCCTACTGGTTTCTTTCCTTTAGGAAGATTTGTGATCTCCCATGTTCTATTTTCCTTCAGTACCTTCAATTCTTCTTTTGCAGCTTGCTTCCAAATTGGATTAGCCATAGCTTGTTGGAATGTGTTTGGAATTGTTATCTGTGCACGGTTTACAACAAAACTTTGCATTTTTGCAGGCAAATTACCATATGAGATAAATCGTTGAATATGATGTTGAGTACACGATCTTACCCCTTTTCTCAACGTAATAGGCCAACCCCGTTCTTCAGGATTTAATTCTGGATTGGATTCTTGGTCGTTCCTTTGAATGGGAGAAATAGTTCTACTAGTGTCTAGTTACTCTTCCTCTTGCCGTGAATCAACATCCATCCCTAAATTGATCTCAACATTTGTTTCCAGTTCACTGGTTTTAGGTTGAGGAGGACTAGGCTGTTTTGTGGGAGCAAGTGAGTCAAGAGTAGTTATAAGGTTAGGCTGTGGTGACGGTAATGTGTCGAGTGAGCCTTTTAGCCTTTCAATGTCAAAATACTCCCCTTAAATGAGTAATTTGGGATAATATGCTTCTTCAGAAAACACAGTATCTCGGGAAACAATGAGTTTCTTGGAAGAAGGACAATAACATTTGTATCATTTTTTAGTAGAAAAGTAGCCAAGGAATATACATTTGTTAGCTCGAACACCAAATTTGTTGCCATCGTTATTGTGAACGAATGCAACACAACCAAACACCTTTAAGAGGTAATGAATTGATTAAATGGCAATTTGGGAATAGTTGAAGGAGCTTTTGAATTGGAGTGTCATATTTGAGAACTTTAGAAGGCATACGGTTAATGAGATAGGCTGCGGTAAGGATGGCATCCCCCCAGAAAATGGTAGGTACATTCCACTCTTTTAGTAAGGCTCGGGTTACTTCTAATAAGTGACGGTTTTTCCGCTCGGCCACTCCATGTTGAGGGGTGTAAGGGTAGAAAGTTTGGTGATGAATTCCTTGGTGATCAAGAAACTCTTTAAGGGTTGTGCTCATATATTTTTTGGCATTATCACTTCGTAATACCTTAATGGAAGTATCGAATTGGGTTTGCACATAGGAATAGAACTTTTGAAATATTTTGGCTACTTCAGATTTGTCTTTCATTAAATAAACCCATGTGATTCTGGTGTGATCATCAATGAAAGTAACAAATCACCTAGTATGTTTGTGGGTAGTTATGCGAGCAGGACCCCAAATATCACTATGAATTTGTGTGAATGGGGAGGATGGGGTATAGGACTGTTTAGGATATGAAGATCATGGTTGTTTAGCAAATTGACAAGTCTCACATTGAAAAGGAATAAAATTTTTATTGAATAAATTGAGAAAAAAATGTTTCATATAATCAAAACTAGGGTGGCTTGATCGACAGTGCTACAAAAAAAAACATCATTATTTTGAGAATTTGAGCTAAATAATGCTCGTCTTGTCTTTCATGCATCTTTATTCTTGTTCGATCCTTTAAGGTAAAACAATCGATCTCATTCTCTAGAAGTCCCAATCGTCCTCCTCGTTTTTAAATCCTAAAACACACTTAAATCATCATCAAAAGTCACTCGACATTTTCGTCCTCTAGTCAACTTGCTCACAAATATTAGATTGCAAGTGAGTTCAGGTACAAACAAAACATTATGTATTGACAACTAATCAGATAATGTAACTGTGTCAATTCCCTCAACCCTTGTGAATACACCATTAGCTACTTTGACTTTAAGGTGTTCATGACAAAATTTAAGGTCGTGGAATAAAGTCTTGTTACCAGTCATTTGATCTGTAGCTCCTGAGTCAATAATCCAGGTATTGTTACTATTCATCACAGTGTTCAGAGCTATAATGGAATTACCTGATTGTACTAGATTTGCACTAGGAATAGAGGTTGACTTATTATGCTTTTCAAGTATTCGACGAAGCATTTTTAATTCTTCCGTACTCAGGTGATCATCATTCTCAACCGTTGGTTCAGTTGTGATGATGTGACTTTGGAAGTTTGATTTTCCATTGGGAGGTTTTCCATGGAGTGTCCAGCATTCTTCTTTATTATGGCTTTTCTTTTTGCAATAGTTGCACCATTTAGTAGTCTTTCCTTCCCCGGGTGGTCCCTTAACTGCAAGTGCTGAGCTTTCAATTTGGTTTGAGCCATTTTTGTTCAGGAGTTTTCTACTTTCCTTGAACTGCACAAGGTTTACAACATCAAAGAGTTGTGGTAGTGGTTTTAACCCCATGATTCTACCCCTTATTTCTTCAAGGAAGTCATTCAGGCCCGAAAAGAAATCATGTATCCTTCCTTCTTCCACGATCCTTTTGTACAATTGAGCATCACCGATGTTGCTCCAAGGATGTACTTCAAATAGATCCTGTTGTTGCCACAACTTCAACAGAGAGTTATAATATTCAGTCACCAACATGTTACCTTGTCTTAAATCATGGAGTTGTTACTTTAGGTGAATCAAGGCAGTGGTCTTATCAATTTAGGAGTAAGTCCTTCGGGCTGCATCCCTGATTTCCTTTGCTGTGTGTGCAAGCAGATAGCCCTCATTGATGTCAACAGTCATCGAGTTACATAAAAAGTCATAACTTGGTTATTTTCAGCAAAACATGTGTCAAAATTCGGGTCTTTGGGAGCTAGTTGAGGGGCTGCCCCATTAATATATTTCTCTTTTCTCTTACCCCGAATATACCTCAGCACACTTTGTGACCATTGGAGATAGTTTTTACCATTAAACCTATGGTTAATAACCATACTGTGATTTTCTGAGAAATCTAGTACCATCTCTGTGGTTTTGTAGGGTACTGTTTGGTTTGGTGGGTCTATTGGGTTTGATGGTTCTTGTGTTTGGGAACTTGTACTTGACATAAAGGCCATGTGTTAAACTCTAATTAGATTGAAATTTTGAGGTACTAAACCAAATAGAGGAGGGTCCATAGTACTGATTTTTTATTTGGTTGACAAGGTTACTGTTCATGGCCACGTGCCGGCAAGGTGGTGGCGCGTGGTGGTCACACGTAGAGCAGATCGCCGGAGTTCCTCTGGGATTTGCCGATCGGCAGCCTCCGGTTCCATCTGTAGCTTAACACGTGTTCGCTCACTGCAGATCTGAGATTCACCTTCTGTTGTTCTATGCTCTCAGTTGCTAAGTCTCACGCCTCGGGAGGTGTTCCTCTAGCAGCTCGGCGTCAAAGGTCACACTCATCGTCTCCTTCATTGTGCTCTCTGTCACAGTGCTCTCTCCTCCATGAAAAGTTTTTTTATTTTTTTTTCCCGTCATTCTTGCTTCTGTTTCTTGGAACGAGGTGAGACGACAGTGGAGAAGTTTTGAAGGAATCTCAAGCTTGTTTTAGGTCGGGAATCAGTCCTACCTTTGATACCATGTTTAATTTAGAGGGATTAAATCACACTCTATTAATCTCATAATAAAGAAGAGTACATATGGGCTTTTATATAGGCATAGAGCTAACTTTAGAATCTAATCTTATCTAATTAATCAAAATAAATTAAATAAATAATGATTAAGATATAGTATCTTTAGATATAATAAATATAAGACTTAATCTATAAGGTAATCTATTATATCCATAATATTTTAACAGATGCCAACTTTTTTTTCTCTCTTATTGAAGCTGTGGTTCTGGTTACTACCTTCCTTTCTGAAACTAATGCATTAAGCTGAGCCCTTTTTTTACTTATTTTCCTAAGCAACATGGTTTTCTCATTATCAGGTTCTTGTTAACCTTCATCAAGCTGTTATTCCTCATTTGACGAAACCTAATATGTTATGGTAAGTATCTGTGATACATAAAATGTGTTTTTTTATTTTTCTTTGGTGAATAAATTAAATTTTTATGTTTGTTGATGTTGACTTGTTAATGTTAATCTATTTATATGCAGCGATTTCTTAACAAGATCATTTGACGTTGGGGGTGTTGTTAGTGTCATGGCTCTTAGTGGCCTTCATGTCCTGATGACCCAGCATGGATTGGATTACCCGAATTTCTATGAAAAACTCTATGCTCTCTTAGTTCCATCTATCTTTATGGCGAAACATCGAGCTAAGTTTTTCCAGGTGAAGTTCAGTTAACTGTTTGTCAATTACAAGTTAAAATAATTAACAGGATGAAAGGACAAATTTGGATATTCACAGTGTAAATCATGCTTCTCCCTCTTCTAATAATTTAGGATACTTGATGCATCATTAGATCTATAGGCTTGCTTGAGAAATTTGGTCTGGTGCAGACCTTTGAGCAACATATATTTCTCTTGGTAAGCAATAGAAATAGCACAACACAGAATTGCCTCAAAATTGAAAACAGAAAAGATTCATTGAAACGTTGTTGTGCTCTAGGTGCGTGCCTCACAAGTACCTCAAAAGTAGCGATTAAATGAGTATGGTGAGATCGTCATATAGAATACTTTGCGAAACCTGAGGCAAAGGCAAAGCTTGTCCCTGAATATCTCATGGAAAATTAAATTATTTGAACCAGCACAAGGGATGATGAGAAGATATTCAATTAAGTGTTGAAGTTTATGTTTATCTTATGCATTTTCTATTTGCCAATTTTTGACGGCTTATAATTTGGTATCTGCAGCTTCTTGATTTTTGCCTCAAGTCACCTTTGCTTCCAGCTTATCTGGCTGCTTCGTTTGTGAAGAAATTGAGTAGGCTTTTGCTTTCAGTTTCTCCTTCAGGAGCATTGGTTATCATTGCCTTGATTCATAATCTCTTGCGGAGGCATCCTTCAATTAACTGCTTGGTTCATCGGGTGAAACACAGTACCCTTATTTTCTCAATCCTTTTTCTTACATTTGTTTATTTTCCTGGATTTTGTACTTGCCTTATCAAAACAGCTATTGAGGATCACATGAAAATTTTTGGCTTGACTGTTGGCCTCAAAGATGCCTTTTTGTTATGTGACCAAGAATCTAGTTCAATTAAGTGACAGGCATAGCAACTTTAATTTCATGTGACTTTAGGGGCAGTTTGGATTGTCCTTTGATCTTATATCTTTGAGATATCTGGTTGTGTCTCGATTTCTAGAAGTTCACTCCTCTTGGCTACAAGTTTGATACATCTGTTAGTAAAATAGTTTCTTTCTGTTTGTTCTGATTGGACAATAATTTCTTGTATGAGCAGGAGGATGGTGATGAGAAATGGAAGGAAGAGTCTAAAACAAATAAAGTCATTTCTGATAAAATTGATGACTCTAAGACTAGTGCTCTGCCCTACCAGAAATCAGGCATTGACCACTTTATCAATGGGGAAACTAATCCTAAGAAATCTATGGCAATGAGTAAGCATCTTCTCTAGTTTATCATATTCTTTTACCTTACTTTGGCATATTGAATGCCCTAAAGTTTAGGAACTTGCATGATTGGTATTACTGAAAGAAACAACATCTGTACATACATCTCTAGTTTATTTTCTTATTCCAAATTGTGGCTAGTTTGAAGGACTTCAGATTATGTAAAAGGATTCTTTCAGCCATATGTCTGAATACCTGGAACTATTGAAGCAGGGAAACTTGTATATTGGCAAGTTTGAATATATCAATTTTCAGTGCTTACTGAACTATATCTTCTTAGAATGCCTTTAGGTGAGACAAAGGACTTTCCTATAAAGATTAGCCTACATTACGGATCAGCTTTGATCCCTTATCTATTTAACCTAGTAGTAGATGTTCTAATTTATTTTATCAAAGAAGAGATCTCTAACTGCATGTCTTTTGCTGATGATATAATTCTGTTGGCTAAATCAAAGGAGATTAATTCTAAGCTTGAGATATGGAGAATGACTTTGAAGTTGACAAGTTTTCATCTAAGTGGGAGTAAAACATAATATATGCATTGCAATTTTGATAATAGACGAGTAGAAAATAATGTGGAGGTTAATTGGGAGAGCAAATCATTTAACAAGTGGAAAAGTTTAGATATTTGGAATTAATTATACAACGAGATTGTGAAATTGATGGAGATGGTAATCATAGAATTCAAGCTCAGTGATATAAATAGAGAAAAGCTACTGGAGTTATTTATTTATGATCGGAAAGTACCTAATAAAGTAAAAGGCAAGTTTTATCGCACAACTACAAAACCATCAATGCTATATGGTAGTGAAAAGTTAGGCTTTAAAGGGACAACATGAATATAAAGAGGGTGTAGCTGAGATGATGATGTTGAGATGAATGTGTGGTCATATAAGAAAAGATAAGATTCGTAATAATCATATATGTGAACGAGTTGAACTAGTTGGAATGGCACCTATTAAAGAGAAAATGGTAGAAAATCGTTTGAGGTGGTTTGAAGAAAGCCATTGGATGTGCCGGTGATAAAGGTCAAGCAATATTGAGTTCTCTAAAAAGAGGTAGAGGAAAACAAAGTAAATATTCAATGAGATTATAGAACGGAATCTATTGGTTAATAATATATCTAAAAAGTTGGGATAGAGCACAATGGTGATTTGTGATCCATTTAGCCGAGTGGAATAAGGTTTTATTGTTGCTGTTCATTGAAATATATCCTCTCCTTATTTTTCTTTCAAGTGTGGCTGTCTGTCAAATATATTTAGGAGGTGTAATTACTATATTAGTCGTATACTTTTCAGCTAATGTGATTTCTTGGTGCAGGCAGTTCACTTTGGGAGATGGATACCATTCTTCAACACTACTGTCCTCCTGTTTCAAGGCAAGTGTGTTGATGCTGACTATCGTCTTCTTGCTCTACCTTTTTCTTGTTTCCCAATTTTGATTCGGAGAAGCTACCCTGAATACCACTTGCCTCTGTTTTGCTGTCAGATTTGCTTTGTCTCTTGGGACTGATTTGACCGTGAGGGCCAGAACAAGTGAAATGAAGGTTGAGGATTACAGTTCAGGTTCATATGCTACAGTATTTGGCGAGGAGGTGATATATGATGTTTTCTCTTCTCTTTTTTCCTCCAATAATCCCGCTTATATTGTTAGTACGACTGAAGAAGCAAGGAGAAGCACATATCAGCTGATGATGACTTAACTATTAATTTGCAGATAAGGCGGAGGGTAAAGCAAGTTCCCCTAGCATTCTACAAGGCAACTCCTTCCTCTTTGTTTTCAGAGACTGATTCTGCTGGCTGGACTTTCAAATTGGAAGCAGAAGTAGCCCGGGAAATTAATGAGGGGGATATCTCAGAACATTTTTACAGCCCTGCTAAACGGCAACGAAAAGATGGTCCGTGATGCGTGTTTATCACCAACAAAGTGTGTTCGAGATAGTGGTGAGAAAAATAGCTTATTTAAGATCCAACTTATGTAAAAGTAAGATTGGATAAAAATCAAATTGTATAATATGATTTCTGTTTGGATTCTAGAAATAGCTTTTGTGAAACTAGAACTTGTTTGGAATGATGTCAGCAAGGCTTTTAAGATAATTATAAAAAAAAATTAAAATCAAAATTACAAAAAGGTGAAAAATGTTGACTTGGAAAATTTGGAAAGGCTAAAATATATAATATGATCAAATAATATTACATAACTAATTGGATCACATGTCTAGTGCAAGTAGGTTTTTTATTGTGTCATGAATATGATTCAATTTAATGCACCTGTTTCTTCTTAGATGAGAGCATATAATCTTCCTAATGGAAACCAAAATAAACTCTAAAGTGGGAGAAAATACGGATGAAGTATGGGTTTGTGCATGCCCTGTATGTAGAACTGAGAGGCCTATCTGGAGGCTTGGTTGTGTGGTGGACTTCAATGACAATTCTATACAAATCCAATAACATTATTCATGTATCTATGGAAGTAGGTGGATTGTATAGACCTAAGTTGATATCCTTTGTTTATGGTCCACAAAAGGAAGAAGAACGCAAGATTGTTTGGGATTCACTTAGGTGATTAGAAGCTAGTATTGTAGAGATATAGTATATCTGATTTAATTTAAATTGAGACATGGTATATCATGTTTAATTAAATAGATAGATATCATATCTTAGATTTAATTTTCAAATAGAGATATAATATATCTGAATTAATTTGAATTGAGATATAGTATCTTATATTTAATTAAATAGATAAATATCATGCCTCAGATTTAATTTATAAAAATAAATTAAATCAACAAGCTTTTAATTCAAATTAAATAAATAGATTATATTATATTTAGTAGATAGATTTATTTAATATATCAAGATTAATAAGGATTAATTTTGAATATAATACGTCTATCGAGTTTTGAAAAACCCATAAGATCTCTCTTGTCAGGCGTATTAGAAAAGCCACAAGAAACTCTAGAGAGAATAGAGAGAGACATGAGAATAATGAAGGCGCTAGCATGTTGCCGTCGGTGTCGGAGGTCATTCGTTGTGGATATCGGTGGAGGGAGTAGATTGGTAGAGTCGATTCCTAGAAATTGATTGAGTAAGAAGGTATTAACCCATAAGTTAGAATAGACGCACACGAGCATTAGAAAGATACGGTTTCTAACATACAACCTGATTTAAAGGGATTCGTAAAATTTTAAAGGATGAAATCCTTCCGCTGCATGTATGGATCCTAACACATCCTTACCCACAAGGCATTTCACTACCTAAAGCATAAAAAAGCTACGAAAAAATGGGAGCTAGCCTTGAAAATTGATATGAACAAGGCCTACGATCGAGTTGAATGGGATTTCCTCATGGCTGTGATGTTGGAGATGGGGTTCTGTGGTAGGTGGATTAATTGGATTATGGAAATGTATCTCATCGTCAGTGTTTACCTTAAAGGGCGATGGGCATTGTGTGGACTCCTTTCAACCAGGGTTAGGCAAGGAGATCCATTATGTCCATATAAGTTTATTATTGCTTTAGAGGTACATTCTCTAATGTTGCAATTTAATGTCGATTGTAAAGACCTAGTTGGAGTAAAATTAGCTCGTAGGGCTCTGCATTATCTCATTGCTTCTTTGCGGATGATGCTATTCTTTTCTTAAAAATTGATATGTTGAATTGCAAAGTGCTAAAAATGATTCTTGAAGTTTACTGTAAGGCATCTGGATAATTGATTAACATTGAAAAATCCAGTATATTTTTCTCATCAAATACTCCCATGCAAATTAAGGCGAAAATCTCCACTAGTCTAGGGATACCTTTTTCAGACCAGGCAGGGAGATATTTGGGAATGCCAACTATATAAGGGAGGTCTAAGGCAACGACATTGGCATTTGTGAGGGGTAGGATTGGATTAAAACTTCAAGGGTGGCGTCAGAAATTGCTAACGTTTGCTGGTAGAGAAGTCCTTATTGGGCCTGTTTGGGTTGGCGGTAGGAGCGGTAACTTAAAAGCTATCTGACTTTTATAAAAGTCAGATAGGAAAAAAGTCAGGTTAAGTTAACTAATGTGTGTTTTGATTGTCTGTTTGGCTTTTTGCAAAAGTGACTTTTTTTCTAACTGAAGTGTGTTTGGATTATTATTTGAAAAATCAGTTGAGATAAAAAATGACTAAAAATGACATGAATTATATTGAAACTATATATACATATTAGTTGTATATATTGAATTAATGGAAATTTTAATTTTAATTTGAAAAAAATTAAATATTATATAAAAAACAATAAAAATTTAATTAAATATATTTAATTGATAAAATTGTTTATAAAATAATACATTAATTTCTCCTATTGTTATACCTACTGCTATCCTTGACAAGTTTCTTTCTGATTCTATCACGAAAATGATTCATTTGTGGTGCCGATAACGTGTTGATATTTGGTACAGCACACACCTCCTTTGCAGAGCCTGGGACTTGGATGTAGGCGCAACAACCAAAGATTCCATTCCTTTGCTAGGGTCATAACTCATAAGTGCGCGCTTTAACAAATCCAAGATCCACTACATACTTGATTCCGGGGATTGTTACTGATGTTTTAGCAATATTAGTTGCCAATATTACCTTCAAGAACAACAGAGCTGAGTTAAAAATAAATTACTACAATATGGGGAAAAGTAGGAAAGAAAAAGAAACTCCTAATATGCCCTAAGAACAAATAATAGGATATTGTTTCTAGATAAAAAACTCAAGTTAATTTAAAAATTAAACTATACGATAGCTAACATAAAATAGGTGCTACTCAAGTTAGAAAGCAGAAAGTTAGCAGACGTTGCTGTGCATATCCACCTATTACCACTGATAATATCAGCTTGCAGAGAAGACATAACAACAATGGAGCAGTGATAAAGATAAAACCAGATAAAACATTAGAGGTGATGGCAAAAATGAAAACAATTGCAGTAGCTCTTCTTCCATGACAGAGAAACAATTGGATGGCAGTTTTCAGTTTAGCATGCAGATATACTGACAAGAGCATTTAGGTAGGTTAGCCAACTAGCAGCAATGATACAGATAACACAATCAAAGTGATTCAATGATGAAAGCAGTAGCAACGAAGTTGCAAAAAGGATATTTTTAAAGATCAAAACAGAAGCTGAAAATTATTCAAAGGCTGTCACATTGAAAGTGACAGAAATGCCACATACATTGTATACTTGAGGGTAAGAGTAAGATACTTTTTGCTATTAATCAACAAAGAAAAGGAGGGATAACAATTATACAGACCAAGTTCCTAAAGAGCTTCAACAAAGAACATTTGTAAATCAGAAATAAGTAATACACAAGCAAGCAAAAATGCCCTAAATATATTGAACCAGCATTAAATTTATTATACGGAGATGATCGCTAAGATACCTTGCAAAATCCAGATAGAGCTGGTGCAAATACTCCATTTGCTGCTCAGAAGGAAGAGCTGCTCACAAATCAAACGCACATCCCCTGAACATTCATTCACATTATTTGCTTCACATCATTCTGGGGTGCTAATGAAGAACAAAACCCAAATAATTGTTACCAATCTGAATAAGATTCTTGATTGAGAAGGCCACTCAGCAATAGGACTCCATGAAACTACCATGAGATCTGCAAGAATATAACTAAACAAACAAAGCTAGAACATAAAGATATTCAAAGATCAGGTGCTTGTTCACTAGTCGCATGAAAAATCATGAATCAAACACGTGCTTCCACATAATCAGTTAGATCCGTCACTAATTTCACTCAGCAATAGGACTCAATTCTCCATAACCAAATTGAATTGAACAGTGAACAGGCACGATAACACAAAAGAATGAATCGCAATAACAAATGTTCCATCGGTAAACGGACCCATCTATGGCCAGAATCTCACACTTCAGGGTCTTCAGCTACCAATTATTTTCACAAATTCAAAACCCAAAATACATAGTTGAACAAGTAAAATTCAAACCGGCCATTTCCACAGCCACCATCTAAGAGACAGTAAAAGCGGGAAGCAAGCAATTAAGAAAGGAACAGGAAACTTACAAAGCAATCATCGTCAATGGTGAAGATGTACTTCCTCTTAGAAACCATGTAGCCAAAGCAGCGACAAGCGGAGTGCTTGAAGGAAATGCAAGAAGCCTTAGGACCCAAGATCCTGTTGATATCATTGCGATTGAAGAACTCATAGTCGAAACCTTCGGGGACCTTAATGGTCTTAGAAGGGTCACCGTCTTGGACTATGATCAAGAAAACGAGGTTTCGGACCGAGGGGATCACGATGTCAAGCTCATCTTTCAACAGTGATTTGAAGTTTTTTTCATCGCATCGAGTGCAGCACGTGTGATTCAACAAGGACGACGAAAAGGAGGGGGCCAGCGTTTTTTTCTTCTCAACGGTTAAATTTTTTTTTTTTTTTTTGAAAAGGACAGGCCTGCATTGCGATAAACAAAAAGCCTCATTTTGAGGTTTTTAAAAAAGTGGCGTTTTTAGGCTTTTTTGGTAGCGGCCCAATGAACATGATGAAGTTTCCAAATAGGATGCGTTTTTATTTTTCATGGGAAGTGGCGTTTTGGACTTCTTTTATAGAAAAAGCTGAGTTCTTGTGATATCCAAACAGGCCCATTAAAGTTGTGGTCAACTTTATACTAACGTACCCCATGGATTGCTTCTTATTCCCCAAGAAATCTTGTATGGAAATTGATAGGTTGGTTTTTGATTTTTGGTGGGGGCAAAAGGGCGAGGGTGGAGCTATTAATTGGAAATAATAGAAACGTATGACCATGAGGAGAGATGATGGTGGTATGGGTTTTAGGGACCTTCTTTGTTTTAATAAAGCCCTCCTTGCCAAAACAACGAGACTTGTGAATCACCTAATGATACTTGGTGTAAGACCTTGAAAGGAATTTAATTTTCTAAAGAGAGCTTCCTTAGAGCAAGGAAAGGGAGACATGCTTCCTGGGGATGGTCTAGCTTATTGGAGGGTAGGGATCTGCTCCTAAAGGAGCTGTATTGGAAGGTGGGCAATGGAAGATCAATCAGCATCTCACTGGGTCCGTGGGTTTAGGGGCTGAATGGTTGTAAGCTTCAGGGTGTAGATGGGTCTTATGGGGAGGACACGAGCAGGGTGGAGACGCTTATTGTTAATGAAGTTTGGGATATCAGCCTTATTACTTCAAAGATTATTGTTGTGGAAAAGGAGCTGATTTTAAAGATCCCTATTTCTGTTGAAGGGAAGGCTGAAGCTGTCTAGCTAGCTAACAAAGATGGTCGATACACAATAAAATCTGGCTATCTGATTAGTAGGAGATGTGTTGTGAATGAACAAACCAAAGACCTAGGTATGTCCTTTACCATTCCTAAAATATTGTGGAAGAGCATTTACTCCTCCTAAAATCCAACGCTTTCTCTGGAAATTAGGAGTAGGAGCTATAGCAACTCGAGATGCCTTATATAGACGCAAATGCTTTGAGAGTCCTGACTGTCCTATTTGTCATTGTGAAAGGGAAATCATTGAACACTTATTGTTTTTGTATCCTTGGACTAAGCATGTCTGGTTTGGTAGCCCGTTGGGTCTTAAATTCAGCAAATGGTCCATGAAGCGTTGTGAGGAGTGGCTATGTGATATGTTACATGGCAATGGAACCTTGGATGAGTATGGGAAGTCATTATTTGCCACAATTTAATGGTGGATCTAGAAGAAACGCTGTAATTGGGTTTTTAGAGGTGAGGTGCTTGATGCTAATGACGAACTTCGTATTGTTAGTGGTTTGGTGGAAGACTTTTGGCGTTCGAAGGCAATCAATGAGTCTAGGAATGCAAAGGTATATAAAGTTGAGGATGAAAGGAATGTAAAATGGGTGGCACCTCCTTCTGAGGCTATTAAAATCAATATAGATGGCTCTTTTAAGGAGGGCACAAAGGAGGCTAGAGTGGGTATAGTTTGCAGGAACAATGTAACACCCCCGAATTTCTAGAGTTAAAATAATATAATATGTCGATAGTTTTCATAAATAATAATAAAATCCAAAATAATCCACTTCGGGGAGTGTCACCGTCGCACTTATACTGGGACAAGTGCAAGGCTACAAACTATATTAAATAAATCTAAATCTAAATAGTTTTACACAACACCAAAACAAAATAAAATAAGATAATAAAATAAAATGACTAAATGAAATCGAAATTAAAATTTGACGTCTTCCTCACTTCTCACTGCTAGCCCCACCCTTGGCACCTGTTTCACTGAAACTCTGCTCCCCCGAAGGATCATCGCAGCCCAAGAATACACACATCCAGCAAACGCTGGTAATCCTAATTAAGAAGAGATAATATAAAATAAAATAAAATAATTAATTAATTAATTAATTTTAAAATAAATTTAAATGAAATAAAATAATTATAAAAATTATAATAAGATAATTACAAAATAAAACTATAACACCCCCGAATTTCTAGCAATTATAATAACATAAACTTTCCATAATTTTTATAAATAATAACCAAAATCCAAAATAGCCAAATTCGGGAGTGTCACCGCCGTACTTGTATGGAACAAGTGCAAGGCTTCTTATTACGGGAAATAAATCTAAACTTAAACAGAAAGTTTATTTCAAAAAAATAAAATAAAATAAAATAAATAACTAGATGAAATCATAATTAGAATTCGACGTCTTCCTCACTCTCACTGCTAGCCTCAGCCCTTGGCACCTGTTCACTGAAATTCTGCTCCCCCGAAGGATCATCGCAGCCTAAAAACACAAACATCAGTAACAGCTGGTAATCCTAACTAAATAAAGGTAAAATAAAATAAAATAAAATAGAAATAAATAAATAGATAAATAATTTTATATGAATTGAAATAAAATAAATTATAAAATAAAAATAAATTAAATTGCAAAATAAAATAAAATAAGGAAACAAATGTGTATATGTATAAACTAAAAAGGTGTCATTGTTTTTAGAGTTTTCTAGTGGGAAGAAAACCATGGTAGACCCGGATATCCTGTCAGTCTACCCTGTGACCCGGAAACCTGTCAGTCACAAATCAACATCAAATTGGTCATAGATCATTTTCTTCTTAGTGTGCACACCTTTTCCCAAAGTTGCTACTAGTGCCCCGGATATCCTGCTAGGCACCACTTTGGGAAGAACGGATATTTCGGTTTACATCAAATAAATTTTTCGAAGGCATAAAGCCTTAAAATTGTGTGTTCATCATTTTGGAAGGTATCATCCCAAAGCTATCCTCCCACTTGCTAATTTATTATAAGCAGTTTACACTCATAAAATTCCTAAATTATTTTTATTAGGTGTATTCAGATATTTGTAACAATAATAATACAATCCTTTACTCCTACAAGAAAGGGTTGATCTTAATTTCACAAATCCAAGAGCTATAACTCTTTACAAGAGCACGTGGGTTTTCCCAAATATAGTATCTATTTTTATCGTGGGGTTTCCCAACTTAAACTATAAGGTACATACACGGTTCCTATAAAATGTTCATAGAAAATTCTCAGCTCTATCATTTAAACCCTAGCTATATATATTTATATATATACATATTAAACATAAAATAAACACACAAGAAGACAAAACAAAACCCCGCAAGGCATACACTTTTGCAATATTCAAGCACGCAAGTCGAGGTGAATAAATGGATATATACTCCTGCGTTTTGCATAATGAAAAAGTAATATATATGTGATATTGTGTGTGTGTGTGTAACATGCGCATAGATTGTACAGAGAAGAAGCAAAACACAAAAGTAGTATATATATATACGTGTTATTATATCATAATAGATAGCTGATGCGGGTTGATTCATACCATAACCAATCAAGCATTTAGGTTCAGTTGGAAAGGGGGAAAAAATTTCTAGGGATTAGGATTACCTGGTCTCCGTGTTTGCTAAGCTCCTAGAAGGGAAACTCTGCCGCAAATGATTTTTCAAAGAGAGAGCTAACGAACGATGACTAAAGTTAGGCGGCTAAACCTAACTTATAATTAGGCTCTTAGGGTTTAGTTATTAACTAGGCTTTGTGGGTTGGGCTTTTAACTATTGACAATTAATAAATAATTAAAAACCAACAACATTTACTCTGTGATTTAATATGTTATTTAAAGATGGAATAGGTAAACCATTACATGCAAAGGTTTTTTTTTTCACGGAATAGAAGAATGAATCTTCCTATTATATTCTTATATTTATATAATAGCTTTGTTGAACAAAAATATTTGTTATTATTTTACAAGATATACACAATTTTAAATATTTTTATATCGATAAATAGTATAGTTATTTTAAAAAAATTATATCGCACATAAGATATTTTCTTATATTCATAAAATATCCTTGAGGTTACGATCATATAGGATACAAATTTAAATAATTTTATTTTGATGAATAGTACAGTTTTTTTAAGAAAAATTATATTGTAGATAAAGATAAGTATTTGTTTGTTTTATAAAAAAAATAACAAATCATAAAACAATATTATTAAATTCTATTAAATCAATCAATATAAATTTAATAGAATCAAATATATCTAAACTAACTAAACTAATCAAATTGATCTAAACTAATAAAATTAAACTAATAATATATTATTATTATTATTACTACTTTTATTTTTATTTTTATTTTTTTTCATCATCATCATTATTATCATAATTATCTGGGGTATTACAAAAACAAAATAAAAATATCATGATATGTATAATTAAAAGATGTCATTGTTTATAAAATTGCATCAAACATTAATCATTATTTTTTTGGATTTGTTTAGACCCGGGAAACTCTGCTAGTCTTATTTAGTGGGAAGAGAACCATGGTAGACCCAGGAAGCCCTGCCAGTCTACTTTGTGACCCGGGAAACCCTGCCAATCACAAATCAATTGGCCACATCATCATTTCTTCCTGGTGTGCACATTTCTTCCCAAAGTTGCTACTAGTGTCCCGGGAAACCCTGCCAGACACCACTTTGGGAAGAAGGATATATCGGTTCACATCAAATAATTTTTCGAAGACATAAAGCCTTAAAAGTGTGTTCATCACTTTATGAGGTACCATCCCAAAGCTATCATCCCACTGCTTATTTATTTTAAATAAGCCCATCATAAAATTCCTAAATGTTTTATGTTATTTAATTATCTTTTATATAGTTTTCTATTATTTAATTAAATATCAGATACATGGATATTTTGATATAAAATCTAATCATGTATTATGCAACGGATATTATATAAGGAAGGGAAAATATAAATTAATATAGCATTAGACACACACAGCTAGCATAAACATTAGAATTAATGTGCTTGCTTTATGAATAAATAATGAATAATATCTAAACATTTCATTGTGATAGTACAGTAGTCAATCTAACTAAAATCTAGGATCTTAGCTAATATTTAGGATCACTAATATCATTACTACCTTAGCAGACTCAGTAAAGTAATTAAAATGGTTGTACTTTTCCAAAAATAGATAACCACATTCTTATAATAATATAAAAAAAATTAACACACAATAACTCAACCCGTCTTGGATCAACAATGTACAGAACTCAGCAACATACATTCACCACGTAAAAAAAGCAAAACTCGAATTAACTTCAACACATTTAAAGAGGTGATCATACGGGTATAAAAACATGGCCATGGGAAAAATTGAATATCTAATATAATATATTATATTATACCCTGCATACTGCATTACATGGGTTTTTTTTCAAAAGGGTAATATGCCACTGGAAAAGAAAACAAGTGTGGGCCCTACATGAAGAATCAATAAAGAACATGCAATCTATAAATCCTTGAGAGCACGCTGGGGTTTTTCTGATTGCCAAATAAGAGGATTAATTACAATAAAGGACGCATAGACGTATAGAAAGGAAGGAAAATCACGGAGTTTTGGAATAAAGAACATGCCATCTATAAACAAAACGGTTTCTTCTATTAGTCTAAGGATTAGGATTACCTGGTCTCCGTGTTTGCTAAGCTCCTAGAGAGAAACTCTGCCGTAAAGAATTTTTCAGGGAGAGAGCTAATGAGCGATGACTAAAGTTAGACGGCTAAACCTAACTTATAATTAGGCTCTTAGGGTTTAGTTATGAGCTGAGCTCTTTAGCTATTGACAAATTAATAAATAATTATAGATTTTGTCTTATATATAGATAAACCTATTATATTCCAAGGTTTCTCACGAAATAGAAGAATAAATATTTCCATTATATTCTTATAGTTATATAATATATTGGTTGAATAAAAATATTTGTTATTATTATACAAGATATATACAAATTTAAATATTTTTATATTGAGAAATAGTACAAATATTTTTTTAAAAAAAATTATATCGCACATACAGATATGTTCTTATATTCATAAAATATCCTTGCAGGATAAAAATATTTGTTAGGATCATATAGGATATATACAAGTTTGAATAATTTTTATTTTGATTAATAGTACAGTTTATTTTTTTTAAAAAAAATATATTGTATATAGAGATAAGTATTTGTTTGTTTTAAAAAAAATCATAAAACAATACAAACATTATTAAATTCTATTAAATCAATCAATCTATACTTAATAAAATCAAATCTATCTAAACTAAAAAACTAATCAAATTAATCTAAACTAATAAAATTAAGCTAATAATATATTATTACTTTTACTATTATTATTATTATTATTATTATTAACAACAATAATAATAATCTGGGGTATTACAAACAATAGCAGGTTATTTGTGGGGGGGTCTAGCAAAATGGTTGAGGCTTCTTCTCCTTTTATGACTGAGTGTCTGGTGCTGAAGTCGGCTTTGTTACATAAGAATAAGTTTGCTAATTGCGAAATAATTGTTGAAAGTGATTGTGAATGTTTGTTTAAGATGCTTAAGAAGAAAAATTTTGTAGATTGTGAATGGAGAAGTTGGGATGTAGTGACGGAGATATCTGGTCTATTGGAGTCAATGGTGGACGTATTCTAGTTCCTTTTCGCTCAACAGGGCAATCAAGGCAATCAAGTTGCTGATAAACTAGCAACAGAAGCCGCAAGTAAGATGTACCAGCCTTCTTAGTTGGTTTGTGCCCCATCTTCCTTAAGCAAGTTTTTGGTCCTTGACTCTATTGCCTCCCATGCAGATAATTACCATAGGTCTGTGTCAATTGATAGGGAGGGTATAGGCTGAATGCTTGGTCTCTGGGAATCGGTTCTGTTAGCTTGTTTGCTGGTTTATTAGTATTCTCATTGTCTTGCTGTAGGTATTATACTTTTGTGAGGAGTGGGTTAGGTAGTATTGATAGATATATTCTAACTGTTTTGTTGGCTTCGGCTATTAGCGTGTGTAATACTTTTTTCTGATATTAATAAAATAGATTTTTCTGGGTAAAAAAATTGAATTAACTTAATTACACACCATGGTAATCACATATAATGTATAATCTCATCAAAATATAAATAAATAAGTTCAATATATAGTCCAAGAGTATCAAAACAAAATTCAACACAAAAGTTTACCAACAAGGTCAAATCAACACACGTCAAAGACTCACATGTAAAGCAAAATTCTTTCTTGCCAAAACTCAATTGTAACGTAGTTTCTTCAAAACTCCATCAGAATTTCATTGACATTGACGAACCAAATATGATGATGGAGAAGGAAAAAAGAAGATATCACCGTAAAGATCAAAGACTCGTCTTCTGAGCAAAAAAAAAAAAAAAAAAAGACTCGTCAGAAATGCACAAAACCAAATCTCATAAAAATGATGAATGGGTCTGACGATGACACGAGGGAAAAAGGAAGTTTTGATTTTTCCGACGAACAGAGGAAGCTGTGGTTTTTTCGGCGAAACTAAAGCTCTTGGCGCCATTGAGAATAAGCACTAAACACCATAAGCTCCAAAAATAAGCTTCTGGGAAGAAGCTCCTTTTATGACAAAAGCACAATTGACTCGTTAAAGTATTGAACCATGGGACAATTCATATCTCGTGTTTCATTTACTTAGATCAATCAGTGACGCTTCCTCTTGGTTTTGCTTTTTCGGCCAACTTTGCATATTTTTATTAGAAATAATAAATAATGGGTTAATGGGTTGGTCAGAGAAGTGTTTTTTTTTTCCAGATTGTTAACTTTGTTACCCATTGATTGCTGATGATGATGAAAAATGGGGCGAGGTGTATTTATATTGATTTTTGATGATGATGAATGAGTTGTCGGGTCTACATTGCCGCACCATTGCTTGGAGATGTGCTATAGGTTCTTTGTGATCGCTGTGGCGACCGATTCGGCGAGGGATGTTAGCCTTAAGAAGGTGGGCGGTGGCCGGTGGGTGTTACTTTGGATGGCGATGGAGGTGCAGACGAGGCGAGGTTTTTTAACTATGAATTGGGCTAAATCATCATCGGCGACCACAACCAATCCCTAAAAAGTTTGACCTTTTTCTCTTTGATTTTTGCTTATAATTTCAATAAGGATGATGATTAAATGACATACTATGTGGGTGAATATATGTTATGTGGCAACCCTGGTCAACTAGACCATTTGGTAGTGTTAAAGTGGGACAAAATTGCTAAAATTTTGTAATTTTTGGAACAAAATTACCCCTTTAAAAAGTTAAAACAAAAGTCACTAAACATGTCTCATTTGGATGAGTAAACTCCTAAAAATTAGATGAGATAAATAAAATTGAAGCCTTGGGCTTAAAAAGGCCAATCTTACAAAGCTAAGAGGGGCCTTGTTAGGCCTTTTTATTTATTTATTTTAATTATTTAGGCTACTTAGTCTTGAAGGTTGAGAATTCTAAAAATTTCAATTTCAGTCTCTCTTTCTTTTTTTTTTTTCCTTTGAAAATCTCACTCACACTCACAAACTCACTCAATCTCAATCTCAGTTTCACAACTCAATGTTGCTTAGTGGTATGTTTTTTATTTTTTATGTAAATTATTTGTAAACAATAGCTTGTTTTTTATTATGAATTAGTAAATATGTTTATTTGTTAGATAATTTCTATTGTTTGAATATTAATATTGACAACATTTATATGATAAATTAAAATTTTAATTGTTATAATTTATTAATTATATTTTTTTTAAAAACGGAGAAAAAATAGTTAAAATTTGAAATAGTAAATTTCGGGTCAGAGCTAACCTTGATTCCCAACTTTAAATATATCAATCTATTGTCATGCACAAAACATAGTATTTAATATTTAATGTGACATATGGTTTAACTCACCAATTGCTTTCTTGCCTCACTGCTTCTAAGCTGGATCCATCCCACTAATAGAAGAATATTTTGAACATTCTAAAAATTCCTTGGAGATTTTAAGCATTAAGAGAAACTTTCTGAATTTTCTTGTATCACTCTCAGCAATTCAACATCCCTTGCATCAGGACACTCAACTACTTCTGTAGCACTTCTCTTTTATTTAGAATAACACACACACACACACACACACACACACACACACACACACACACACACACACACACTCTCTCTCTCTCTCTCTCTCTCTCTCTCTCTCTCTCTCTCTCTCTCTCTCTCTCTCTCTCTCTCTCTCTCTCTCTCTCTCTCTCTCTCTCTCTCTCTCTCTCTCTCTCTCTCTCTCTCTCTCTCGTTAATACTTGTTTCTGTCCCTACTCTTTTTGTACTCCCCCTTGTCCTAAAGATAAGACATATAGTTAATTTTTTTATTAGGAATTAAGAAAGCTAAATATATTACTTAATTATATCTTATGTCATGTATTCTTATATTTATATATCAATTTATAAGTTAAGAAAAATAGTTTGGAGAAAAAATGATAAATATAAATATTTTAAAGTAATTTAATAAACTTTCTTAATATCTTTTAAAAAATTGATTATGTCTTATATTTAGAACAAAAGAGATTACAATATTTTAGTATATAGGGTAACTACTTTTTGAAACGCTTCTCTTTTATATCAATTTTCCTTTTTTAAAAAAAAACATAAGAAAACTAACAGCTAAATCCTAAAATAACTGTGACTTACAAATCCACCTATGAGCCTATTTTAACAACTTGTATCTACATTTTTTTTTAGTGGAAATCAATTCATTGCTACAAAAATATTTACAGATATGATTAGGCGTAATAAACTCAGAAAGAAAATGCAAATAATTAGCCTAAGTACACATTGTTATAGAACTTGTTCACGAGAGTGGTGGGGTCCGTCAATGATAGAACCTCATTTACAAGGCGGTGAGCTTGCACCGATTCTTGCCTATAAAGCTTGAAGTTACAAGCACTCCACAACTTCCAGCATAGGATTCCAAACGTAATACACCAGAAGGGGTTTTCTCTTGTACCTAAGATTTCTCAGAAGCTAATCATTGAAGGTGTTAGAGTACCGAGCCAAAAAAAAAAGGTGTTAGAGTAAAAGTGTGGAAGGTGACTGATTGGAATGATTAAACGCCAGCACTCAGATGCAAGGATGCAATGCCTATGGGTGTGGTCAAACACTCACTATTTGGTAAGGAGCTTATTACTCATTGCCAACCAAAGGAACGTTCTAATCCTTTGCGAACCAAGCCAACGCTAGGCTGATGCCAATGATGGCCATCCTCGTTCCAGTTATTCTCCTTAAGTAGGCGATAGGCTGATCTGACACAAAATTCCCCATTTACCCAATGGTCAAACTAGAAGTGGATTTGTTATCCATCTCCTACACTCCATTTTAGACCAAGATTTGCATCATCCCAAATGTGTGCCAGACTTCACCAAAAATACGAGGCATTCCGTGTCCTAGTTGGCTGGCTTGTGTCAGAGTTCCATCCATATTTGGCACAGAGGATTTTGACCCAAAGCTGATCAGCTTCAGACAAGAAGGCAAAAGCTAATTTGATAAGAAATGCTTCATTCTGCTTCTCAAGGTCCTTGAGTCCACAACCCCCAAAATCCTTAGGTTGGCAAAAGGTTAAGGGTATTATGTGAGGTGAATACTTTTACGGTTCTCTGTGGTTCCCCAAACAAAGTTGCGGGTAAGAGTTTGAAGCTTGAAAAGGATCGATGCTAGTTGCCGTGTGGATTGCATGGCGTAAAGGGGTATTGTTGACAGAACAGATTGGGCTCCGCTAGAGTGACTCATCCTGCAAGCAAAAGTGATTGCACTTTCCAACATCAGAGTTTACGCTGAATATTTTCTTTATTATACTTTTATGTATCCTTAGTCACTCTACCGTGGAGTAGGGGAACTTCCAGATAGTGACCAAGATGCTCCGTCTCTTGGAATTAAGCCCAAAAGTCGGTGGACGAGATTGACCAGTAATGGAGCTGTTGTGTTGAACACGATTAAGTCATCCACAAAAACTAAATGGGATAGAAGTAGACCTCCTCTTCCCATTCTTATAGGGTGCCATGCTCCGTTTTCAACTTCCTCATGAATTGCCTGTGATAGTCATTCCATACAAAGAGCGAAAATATAAAGGACAATGGATCCCTTGTCTAATTCCCCGTTGTGGACGAAAAGGCTCAAATAACTTGCCGTTCCAAAGGACACATTTCACGATGAACTTCTCATTAATATTTTCTGGAAGCCGGGCCTTCTCAAGAGTATCTACAATAAAATCACAGCAAAGTCGATCAAGCACTTTTTTGAGATCCACTTCAATAGTTATCCATCCAGTTTTTCTCATTTATCATCTTGAGAGAATAGCTTATTGACCAATGATGATATTATATGTGATGTTCCTCCCTTTAATGAAACTAGCTTGCTAGGGAAGTATTTTCTGTGGCATTACAATATTGACTCGAATGGCAATGATCTTAGTAATAATCTTGTAGATTTTCATGCACAAGCTGATCGGCTAGAATTCTTAAAGGATTTAGGGCTTTATTGGTGGATTCTAAAGAAGAATGACCCAGTTAAATTTATTTTCCAATGAGCCAGGAACCATCTAATTTGTCAAAATAATCCTTATGTTTGTCTCACCAAAGCTCTCTAAAGAAATACTTAAAAGTATTCAAGAGGATCTGATTTAAAACTAAGCGAAACTATAAAGATCTCTATGTTAATTTTCCCCTTTTTTATTCAAAATGTGGAAGCTTTCAGATTGAGACAGAGTTCGTTTCTCCCATGAAAAGTTGAAATTGGCTATTTGTCAAAGAAAAAGGGGGCTAAAGAAAGGGTAAATTTAAAAAGCTAGTGAAAATTAAAAAAATTCATCTTTTCATCTCTTAAATCTATAAAATTAACTCTCAATATAACGTGTCTTAATTGTTTTAGTAGGTTTATAATTTTTTTTAGTGTTTTTAAACTACGGTGTTATATGGTTTTTAAAGGTGGGATATGATGAGTAAAAGTTTAAAGTTTTTCCCTAAAGAAAAAGGTGTTTGTTAAATAATAGGAGTACAAGAATGTGCCTCTTCATCCCCTTCCGGATTTATATTTGGGAAAATCCTATATAAAGCTACCTAAAATAGAAAAATTCTAAATTAGGTTGATAAATTCAACAAATCATTAATTGAGTCATAACCCAATTCAGAATTTCAAAATGTGCATAAAATGACTTTAATGTCCTCTTCTCTCTTCCCTCTTAAAAGAGCTTTATTGCTTTGTGATTTTATTATTCTATATATCAAAATTAATATATAATAAAATAAAGCATGACTTTGTAAATCAATGAAATATTTTTGAAACTGAGTTTTTTTAAAAAAAATGATGTAGTTATATTTATCAAGGGGAAAAAAAAACAAAACAAAAACATGAACATTTCAATTTCAGTTTCCAAAAACCAATTAAAATAAAAGTCACTTTTACCAATGTTTTTCTAAATAAGCTTTGAATAATTTCCTAAACACATAAATATGATTTTTTTCAAAAAAATATTTAGTTAAGATTTCGATTTTTTAACTTTTCAATTCTTTAATATAAAGTATTAATATTAAATATTTTTTTCTAATAAGAGGCGTATAAATTGGATATACTTCTAAAGATATTTTAGCTAAAAAGATATCAAATATACTTTAATTAAATTTCGCAAAATGTTGTCTATATTGAAATATAGAAATTCAAAAACAAATTATTATACAAGAAAAAGTTATGGTAAACTTTATACTTAATATATTTATTAAAAATATTTTTCTATAGTCGCATATATTATACTTTTTTGAAAAAAAAATTGTTCATGATAATAAAATGAACCCGTTTTTTCAAAAAATATTGTATGTTTTTGTTCTTATAATGATAGTTAATGTATGTTTTTCCCCTCATAATACATATTTTGTTTATTAAATATTGATGTTGATATATATATTAAAAATATAAGATACAAAGTAATCAGACTCTTTAAAAAAAAAAATAGCTAGGAGAGGGCATTTAAATTATTTTACTCACATTTAAAAATTCTAAATTGGGTTAATAGCTTAACTAAAGATTTGTTAAATTTGTCAACCTACTTTAAAATTTTCTTATTTTAAGTAGTTTTATATGAGATTTCCCCTTTATACTTTATAGGTTCATACTTTATAGGTTCGTAAAGTGGATAACGGCGTGAATGTGCCTCTTCATCCCATCCCAGAAACTATTGCAAATTTCCAACTTTCCATCAAAAGTTTTTTTTTTTTACCAAATCAAAACTCAAAAGTTTAATAGACCATTTTTCCTAAATTTGTGATGATTACGCGTGAATTGAAGGAATGGAAGCGAAAATGAATTCTAACAACACGTGCGCGCTCTCGCAATTTAAAAAAGATAAAATAAAACAAAGAAAAAGAAAGGGTTATCAAATTCAACCCTAATAGCCTCACTAAATTCAGTAAAAGGAACGATGGATATTAATTTTGGAAACTTATTCTTGATGGTTGGTTGTCCGGTGTTGAAGGATGGCCATGCAGGCACATGCCCTTAAAAAAGTAACAGAAACCCCTTTATTAGTCCCCGGATCTCTCAATGTCACCCATTTCACTGTCAACTCCAAAGGCAAAAATTTGGTGTCTTGCATAATTTACAGCATGGCTGATGATCCCCAAGATGTTGCTGACAGAGATCTAATATTCAAGCGTTTTGACACAAACGGCGATGGCAAAATCTCAGCGGCAGAGCTCGCCGAATCCCTGAAATCACTGGGGCAGATTACTGCAGACGAAATCCAAACGATGATGAACGAGATTGATACCGACGGAGATGGCTTCATTTCCTATGAAGAATTCACAGAGTTCGCCAGAGCCAACCGTGGTCTGATCAAGGATGTTGCCAAGATTTTTTAAACTTATTTTTCCTTAATTTCAATCTTTTCTTAGTTTCTTCTTTAGAGTTAGGCTCCACCATGAATTAACAAACACTAAATCGTCGTTTTGTGTGCATGTCTTATCTCCTTTATATACAATCATGTCAACATTTTTCCTTTAAGATTCTATCACCGGAACTCATTTTTATATCTAGCTGATGCATTTTCAGCTTGCCTGCCTGGCGTTCTACCTGTTAATACAAGATGCCACAAGAATTTAGCAAATCAAAATCTACACATTTTTGCCTAAAAACATGCACTCTTGATCTTGAGAGCCCATAACTTGCAAGATTTGAACGGACACCATATTTACTCTATTACCCTGTAAGGTAGACGCACAAAACAATCTTGAGTTTCATTTTCTATTTACAATTTCAAGATTTTCACATCTAACGCCTTCAATTAGGAAAAACCAATATATTTATAGCTTGTCAAGCTTGTCTTGTTTCAGCGGCCATATAGATAATCATCATCTTCAAACTCTAAAACTCCTAGCATTGCCAGAGCCAAGTGTCTTTTCATCTCGTTAGTTGTTTGTTGTCGTTGAGGGTAGAAATCAACTACCAACCCATTCCCGAGTAGACCAGACTTCTTCCTTTTAGGCAAGACACGTTCTTCGTGACCTCTCAGTATTGCAATAATCTCTTGTATTCCAGGTCTCCGAGATTCTTCATTTGTAACACAAGCAGCAGCTGCCTCTATCATCCAAGCCATCTGGTTTGAGAATCTCAAACTGCACTTGAGTCGAGGATCCAACAACTCTTCAATGGCGCCCTTCCCTTTCTGTAGCAAGGGTTTAGCCTGCATATTAATTTCAGATTGCATGCGCGTCAACAAGACAATTTCTCATAGTGCTGAATTTAATGCGACCCTGAAACTACCACAAAAAATGTACCCAAATATTGTATGGAGTTTTCTGCTATGAAGGAAAAGTCATAATTCATTTTCCGTACAGAAAAGCACATAATTCAGTTCTTCATTGATTTCAAAGTGCATGGTTCTTACTTCTTGTTTGCCAAACAGAACCCAGAAAGTCTCTAATCTGATTTCCAGTGAACAAAT
The DNA here is from genome assembly GCA_037074495.1 of Acacia confusa. Classification (NCBI taxonomy): domain Eukaryota; kingdom Viridiplantae; phylum Streptophyta; class Magnoliopsida; order Fabales; family Fabaceae; genus Acacia; species Acacia confusa. The sequence continues at coordinate 38,031,121 of CM073511.1, read as the reverse complement.
CAAAACTATCTGAAATCCGCTTTATTCTGACAGATTAGAAAGGGGGGGGGGGACAATATTTTCCCGGAGTAATCGTTGTATCATGTCTACATATAATGAAAATATAAACTGTCTTAACTAGTTATACACATCAGAAATCTATTTTTTATCAAGCAATTTTGATCGATGTACCAGATAAAACGCCAAATTCCAGTTTTCTCTATCTTATAAGGGATAAAAGAAAGTTCCATTTAACAAATATTGTACTGTTTGATATAGAACGAGAAACCGATTTGAAAGGCGTTCTTGCCTCGGATGAAGTTAATGGACAGGACTATTTGACAGCAGTAGAAAGTTACGCTCAATACGTTTTGGTTTTTCTCAACAAGCCCACTAAGAATCAATTCAACCAACAAAGAATCAGGAAGTAGGGCAACATTGCAAGAATTAAAACATCAACCCACCCATAAGACCAAGTTCTCCTCTCCTGGTGGCTTTTTTGCTTCTATTGGCTTCCGGCCAGTTATGAGTTCCAATAAAACAACTCCGAAAGCATAAACATCAGCCTTATCAGATACTTTTCCATGTTGGAAATACTCAGGAGCCAAATAACTGTTGGTAAAGCACAAAATTTATGTCGTTGATTTGTATGTGAAAACAAATAACGAGGGGAAAAAAGGACAAACATTTGGCAGAACAAAACCAGTGAGGTTTAGGTTTTACCCAAATGTTCCCTCGACTGTTTTACAGAGGAAAGGAACTGAAGGTGCAGAAGTCCATGTAGCTAATCCAAAATCGCACAACTGTGGTTTAACAAGATGAACAATCAAAATACGTAACATGCATGGGTTCGTTATTAGAGTACAATTGATCTGCAAGGATGCATCGCACCTTAGGAGTCTTTTTAGATGAAAGGAGAATGTTTGAGGGTTTAATGTCTCGGTGAACAACGCATCTTTCAGTTCCATTATGCAGATAAGCCACGGCTTCTGCAATTCGGGTCGCAACTTTATACCTCACAGACCAGGGAAGTGGAGAACTGCCCTTGACACCCTTCCTTTCTGTAAAACAGGGATGCAAGAATAAGAGAATATCGTCAAAATTTTAACCGAAAACCTCGTACAGTAGGGTTCAGTGACAGCGAAAAATGAAATACCATGCAAATGGTGCTCTAGGCTGCCGCCGGAGACATATTTGTACACCAGAAATAAACCCTCCTCAGGGTCAATACAAAAACCCATAAGGGGAACAACGTTTGGGTTATGCAGAGAACAGGCAATCATCAGTTCTCTACAGAAAGCCTTTGTAGATTCCTTGTCTTCCTTGTCCAACCGTTTGATTGCTACAGCAGTCCTCAAAAGCCCAACTCTACCCCTAAATACACAGCTCAAGGCCCCTCTCCCCAATACTCTGCCTACCCAAAACAAGAAAAGGGGGGAACAAAAAGAACAAGAAAGAAATTGGATTATAATCGCCTACCTGGAATAATATTCAAGTTAAGCAAGAACAACCGACCAATTTTACCTTGGGAGAAACAGTGAGTGGCAGATAGAATTTCACCGTAGTTGAACCTGATCAAAGAGTTGGCTACAGGGGATATAATTTTTTCTAAGGACTCCATCCTCCGACATTTCAGCTCTCGAGCTCGAGAATTATTCGTTCCATCGTCCAGATTAACCATCAAAACGGTCGCAGGAGCGGAAGAATTCATGCTCGAAGAGGATTCGAGCTCAACCTGAGAACAGAAACTGAAGCGGAAAGACGAGTGAACAGATGGGTCAGCATTCATCACCTCTGCTCCACACCCACCAGACTCCGCAAGCAACCACGCCTTGTGGTGCTCTAGATTCGTCTTTTTATATCCGTCGTTTTTACCTAAGCACGGCCGGCGGCGAGGCAGGGCAACGCAGGCAAAACCAAGCTCCCGGATCATTTTTCTCAGAATGGTCCTAAATTTGAGCTTGCAGTCACAGTAGCGATCTGCAACTAGATAGGAAGAAGACGGAGCATTGGAAGACTCGCAGGAGGCAATGCCGCTAGGTTGTGGAGAAGAGAAACGCATTCTGGAGCAGATCCAATTAAAGAGCGCACGGAAACACAAAAATAGCAAAGGTCGGATTGCAATGGATGCTCAGATACAATGGAGATCAGATTGCACTGATTCGGTGACCTTTCAAGCTCCAACGCTCCTTACCAACAAAACCCAACTCGCAGACCGCTGACCGCTGACCGCGGACCGCTCCCCAACGCTATTTTGGCTTCAATTCTTTAATAGAATTTTAAATACTTAATGTATCCTTATTATTTTAAATTGAGCAATGAGACCGGACGACCCGGCCTACATGACTAGTCTTTGAAGGATTGGGGTCAGTCTTATAGGGCATAAGATAAGAAAAATATTTGTTTTTAAGGTCCGACCTAAGAGTATGAGGGCTAAGAATGGCCCTATAAGACCTGAAAGTTTTTATTTAAAATTTTAACTATTTTTTCTTTATTTTTTATTTTTTCAAAGAAATATAAGTAGTAAATTACAACAATTAAAGTTATAATTTATCAAATAAATGTTGTCAATATTAATATTCAAACAACACAAGTTATTCAATAAATAAATACATTCACTTATTTGTAATCAGAAACAAACTATCGTCCACAAATAACTCATATAAAACATAAGAAGCATACAACTAAGCAACATTAGTACGATGACTATCATTATCATCTCCTTCGCCATTATCATCAATTTCAAAGACATTTGATTGTGCTTCACTTTAAGTAGGAGGCTCTGCTTTATGAATAAGAATATCATGAATTTCTTCTCCTATATCATGAACATATCCAATCAAATGGCCTGCAAGGCCGGCCCAAGACCTTGTAGGGCTACCCCTTTTAAGTTCGAGGCTAAGCAAGGCTGGCCCTGCAGGCTTAATTCATTTAGTTTCTCTAATTTTCAAGCCCTTTGCACACCATTGTAGCAACTAATGGAAGTAGGGGCTGAAAAATTGTCTGTGGTGTTTTTATAAGATCACTGACATATTCAATATGAGTAAAAGGTTCTATAACAATCTTCACACCTGGATTAATTATATTGGGTCCCGCTCATTTGAAAAAATTTTAATGACGAAGCAAAAACCTAGTACCAAAACACCACACAATCTTCTCATCATATCATGGCAATGCATGATGACAAGAGCAATGTAACCTGACAGCAGTTGATATAGTAGTTACATGAAAAAAAATTAAATAAGGAACCACGAAGCTTTACATAACTCAAATAGAAACTGAGAAAACTGATAAAGAACCTTAGAGCAGTAAGCATAGCATTGAAAGTAATTTGACGGTGCATTTTTGTAGGGGGCATATCCCATAAATTCTCAATAACTATAACACAAATACTCTGATTGTTTCTTGTGCAATCCAGTTGCAGGAAGGAAGTAACTCTTGACGTCGACATTTCTAGGGTCAATACAATCTCAATAAGAGTAGGTTGATGTTGATATAGTTTGGAGTTTTACAACTACATCTGCAAAACTTGATAAACAGGCTATAAATAGTAAGATATTGGTTCCAGTAATCCACGGAAACTGCAATACTCCATCATGCTCAATTAATGACGATGAGCGCTTAGTCATTGTGAGAATATAACAATCTCATTTAACACAAAGACGGTTAGAAATATATATGTGAAAGGTGTAACGAGTACTCCAATCAAATAAATGGAAACTTTGACCTTTCTTTCGGCATACTGGAACTTTAAATGAAACACGGTGGACCACATATTTCATGCCATATAATTACGAGATATTTAATTAACCAATTGCTGTTATTCACTTGGACCAATAGCTGATGGGCTACAACATTTAGTAGTTTTTATTGATATACAATGATAAACAAATATAAATCTTATAATTTATAATTTTGATTAATGAATTTGAAATGTTCACCACTTAGTCAACTACACAACTGAATATAAATCTTACAATTTATAATAATTGTCCCTCTTCAATGTTAAACAAATAAGCTAATTAAAGATGTTTGTTTTAATTTAGTTGTAAATGTAAGACTTAATTTATTATTTCCTAAATTTATTTTTTTTCCAATTATCTCTATATTACATATACTAAAGGGGTTTCCATCAATGAGATAGTAATTAAATGAAGTATTTTAGAGGAATCAATGTACAATTGTTATGAATAACTATTTTTGAATTTTTGTAAATTAATTATTGGACTCCTATATTTATAGGCCGAAAAAAATATCTATTCATACATTTTTCAATCACTCAACCAGCTTAACAAATTAGATAAGTCATGCTGGATTAAAATGCAGAAGGCAGAGTAGGATACAAAGATCGTTTTGTACACTTCAACTTTCATGTTGTGCATAGCCACAAAACCAGGTCAGAAGGTTAACGACAAATAAAGGATCTCAAAACATACGGTCAAACTTGTCAAGAAGACCATAAGAATAGCATCAATGTTATCTTTCTGTCTTTCCTAAGAATCCTACACGTTAATTTCTCCAAAAATAATTGAAAAGATTCAGACTTTTCCACATACAGAATGTCAGAGCATAAGTTGTTTCTACTTGCAAGACCCTTATTCTGCGAACACAACCCAATCACCATAGGATGCCTTATTGCAGGCTACACAAGTTTTACAATATGAACTGGCAATTCCCCTTAACAATCAAAATTTAATCGGGGAAGAAGAGAACAAAATCATGCTGATTCAGTAATGCCATCATCAAATCCCCAACCACTAAACAGCTTCTCACCACTTATTTGTGGTGGGTTTGACATCAGAATGTCAACTCCAAAGCCAAAATCATGAAGGTCAACTGAACCAAAGTTCATAAAACTATTCTTATCCAGAAGAATGGCTTATGACCAAACCATACAGTACTTGAGCAAAATTTGAAATTGACTACATATAGTCCGAGTACAGCTGAGAAAAGCAAAAAATTTCAATACTGATGTTTACATGCATAATTTCAGTAAAGTCTGACAACCCCATGAGTCTTCCACTTTCTCAGAAGCCCCTTGTACACATATTCTTTTCTTGCTTTGACAAGGCTTCGCTTCAGCTTAACCAATGTGGAAGATGTTAGCTTTATTCTTCTGTCAATTATATCCTCCGCATACTTAACTACTTCTGGCACTCTATTTAGACCACGAATAACTCCGACCAAAAAATTTGTTGTCTCCTCCAAATCCGTCTTGAAATTATGCACCAGGCGTTTCAAAATTCTTATTGCCATATTAAGATCCCGATTATCTTTGTAAATTGTAACAAGTGTCTCACAATTAGGCTGATAAGGAATACACTCGATTTCTATTAGTTTTTGGAGAATAGTTGTAAAAAATTGATTTTAAAGAATAGATTTTGGAGAATGCTTTTTGAAAATGCAGAAAAAAAATTGTGTTAAAATTTATGGTTTTGATCCTCCAAATCATAGTTTTCAAGTCAAACCATGGTTGTGAAAAAAAAAAAAGTACTTTAATCCAAACCATGGTTTTAAAAATTAAAAGCTATTTTGAGTTTTTAATAAGTGTTGGGTGCTTCACTATTGAAACCACAGTTTGGGCCAAAACTATGATTTCTAAAGTGAAAACAAACATATAAGTGAAAAGCAACTATGTTGAAGCCTCCAGCAGTTTCTGACTTTTGGGATGGCTTTTGAAGCTTATAAAACTACCTATGTAAAAATGGTTTTAGATAATAAATTATGAACAAATTTTTTTTTGACCAGATGTGTTTGAATTAGTTTCTAGAGATTTGTTTTTTTGTTAAAATTTTTTAGAGAATAACTTCAAAAAAATGATTTAAGAGATTATATTTTTTGAAAATGGTTTTTAAAAAAGTGGAGAAAAATAGCTTATGTGAAAATCATAATTTTTCACTTCAAACCATGGTTTTCTTGTCAAAAATAGATTACATAGAAATTGACTATGTTATAACAAAATTGTAATTTTAGGAGAAAAATTGATTTTGAGAATTTAGTGTGTTTGGATTGCTTTTTTTTTTTTTAAAAAAAAAACCATGATTTTTTTTAAAGAATAATTTTTACAAATCACTCTCTTCGTTTCTAATTATAAGACATAATTGACTTTTTTTAAAAAGATTAAAGAAACTAATTGAATTATTTTAGATTATTTTTATTTTTTTCATTAGTTTGACTAACAAACTAATATATAATCTAATAATACAAATATATAAAATGATTAAGTAAGTTATTTAATTTTCTTAATCTCTTACAAAAAATCAACTTTATCAAATTAGAATGGGAGATAGTTAGACTCTAAGGGAATTGGATTTTCTCAGAATCTATTTTCTCAGTATCCTTCAATATCATTGTAAATGACGTTATGTGATTTATAAATCGTGTTATGAAATTTATAAATGACGATTGTAAATAGCGTTATGTGATTTATAAATCGTGTTATGAAATTTGTAAATGGCGAAACGTCATTTACAAATTTCATAACACGATTTATAAATGAAACGCGATTTACAAATGACATAACACTATTTATAAATCATATATTACAAGAGTATACTGAGAAAATGGAGAGACTGTAAGATATATGCATGAGTGAACTGGTTTGGCATCGATAAATTAAACGCGCCCGTAGGGGAATGGCCACAATGATTGCCTGGCATTGCAGTTATGAGAACTGGGTTCGCTTGACTTATATGGATGGGAGTGGACTGGAATTTGTGGCTAAACATTTGTGGAGCCACTGTAGCCCGCCCTAATCATTCCGTCATTTTCAGTGGGAAATTCTTTTATCGGTAAAGGTAGTCTGAGATAGCTGAAGCTATTGAATGGGAGATCCGCTGGAGAGGCTTGGATCAGAGGCCGTGGCATCGATTGGGTTAGACTCGAGCATGAAGGCGGACCTTTGCATGGAAATCGACCCTCCGTTCCAGGAAAACGTTGCCACCGCCGAGGACTGGAGGAAAGCCCTGAACAAAGTCGTACCTGCTGTCGTTGTTTTGCGAACTACGGCTTGCCGGGCTTTTGACACTGAGTCGGCTGGTTTCGGCTCCGCTACCGGCTTTGTTGTCGACAAGCATCGGGGAATTATTCTTACTAATCGTCATGTTGTGAAGCCTGGTACTTATTCTCAATTCTCTGACTCGATGAGATAAAAGCCAAACTTTAGACTTCAGACCAACAACTGCATGCTCACTTCAGTCATATACATGCCTTCGATGAGCTAGCTTTCAGTTATTTGAAGTGAAATCACGGTTATTAATTCCTAACAGTTTCCCACACATTCCATAAAAAAAAGTTTCTCCATGCAATTTTATTTGAAGGCAAAAGTGCGTACCCAAATTAAACGAGATTCGTATTTTGTAAGCAACGTTTCTGGTAATTATTTGCTTACCTGTCTCTGTGTTCCGATGGAGGAAATGCAAGGTGGTTTCACTGTCATATTATGGCTAACCCTTATCTAATGACATGTTATTGAATGTCAAAAGAAAGCAAATTTAATATTCTGGGTTTCTGGGACGCTATATCTCTATCTCATTATGTCATTTCAAGGTTTTCTTGGTTTGCAATTTGTAGGGCCTGTAGTAGCAGAAGCCATGTTTTTAAACCGGGAAGAAGTTCCTGTGCATCCCATCTACAGAGATCCTGTGAGTGACTTCTTTTTTTTAGCTTCAATTATTAATTATTAATTATAATTAATTATCACATAGCTGTCCAAAACCATCAAATAGATTGTAAGCCTGGCAGAGTCTTTTGTTTCACTTGATTGGAATTTCAGTCATTGCCCCATGCATGTTTTTCCATACAAAGCGAAACTTTGTTGCATTATTGCCTGCATCATATTGCAGAAAGACGGATTCATTATATGTATTTGTAAACACCTATTGACCCCAACTTTTTTACGGATCAATGTATTTTCGTTTTGTTATATTGATGTAAATGGTTATTCAAAATTGATTGGAAATATTCCCCTTTCCTCTGTGTGTTCACTTGTGTGTGCTGATAAAAGCATAATTCATTTGCCTCTATTCAGGTCCATGATTTTGGGTTCTTTCGCTATGACCCTGGTGCTATACAGTTTTTGAACTATGAGGAGATACCTCTTGCTCCAGAGGCGGCTTGTGTTGGACTAGAAATTAGAGTTGTTGGTAATGATAGTGGTGAGAAGGTATTAGCATGATTTTTACCCCGCTATTGTCATCTCTTGGTTTCTTGTTAACCATTTAATGACTTGGTAGACAAGCTTGTACCATTTGACATTTTAAATGTAATCATTCTTCTTCTTTTTCCTTTTCTTTTGTTTTTCGATCTTAATTTTCTGGTGAAGGAAAATGGCTATTTGATATGTCTAGATTCTATCTTTTGACCATGGTCTAATGGCCGATGTTAATTGACTAAGATGATGGAACTGGCATAATGATACTGTAACTTTGGCTTGATAACTCTTGGTTAATTTCATTCACCAGTTTTCAAGATAATGCTAATGATATTATCTTATTTTGCTCTCATTTTTTTTGATGTTTTTGTCAATGTTTTCTACAATCAAGTGAATTGAACATTATTTTTATAATAACGGACACATGGGTTAAACTGATGCTCGTACATAAAGAAATAAGCCAATCTCTCATCTGCTGGAGTGTTGTTGCTTTTAGTTTCCTTCATAATAAATTTTACTAGCTAAAGTATATGTTTTGGCCCTTTAAGTTTACATTAAGTTTCTGTTTGGTCCCTCAAGTTTAAAAGGTGTATCTTTAGTCATTTAATCTTAACATTGTTAGTTATATTTAACGGAAAATGTTGACTCAACAAATTTATAGGGTGATTTTGCAACTAAATGCTGACAAAATATGCTCAAATTTTTAATTATTGATATAATATAATCATTTTTATATTTTAGAACTTGAGCATGGTGTATTACCATTTAATTGCAGATTCATGGTTTAAATTTGTTGAGTAAGCATTTTCTGTTAGATAAAACAAATGGTGTTAAGATTAAAGTACTAAAAGTACACTTTTTAAATGTAAGGGACCAAACTAAAACTTGATAAAACTTAGAGGACCAAACGTATACTTTACCCAATTTTACTAGCATGCTTTTGGTTAAAAGATGTATTCAAAGTAAAACATGTCTAATTAGTTACATCAAGTTTGCATTGGCATTTGCACGTGTTGTAAAGCATGCAAACACCAAAGCCACAATGGGAATGAGGTGGGAAATGCATATGTGCTCTCGCACCGCCAATACCAACATGCATATAATCTCTTAACCTGGTCAATTTATATGTATACATTATGTGTGTGTGTGTGTGGGAGAATTCACATGTGTTCTCTCATAGCCAATACAAATATGCATATAACCTCGAAATCTGGCCACTTTATAATGTTTGCTGGTATCTGCATGTGTGTGTGTCCATGCATACACATACACATACTGTGTTACCTGTAGTGGCCCAAGTACTATGTTTACTAAGGGTGTCTTTGGTTTGAGGGGAGGGAAGGAGGGGGGAGAAATTTTTTTCCTCATATTGACCAAATTGCCCATAGAACATTTTCAATATTCCAAAAATACACTTTCAACAAAAAGGAACATTCTTCTCATTAATGGCAATTTGGTAAAAGACCTCCCTCCCTCCCCATCCTCTTCCCTCAAACCAAACACACTATAAAGCATACCCTTGATTATGACTTTCATTTTCTGTTTTTTATTTATATTTTTTATTTTAACTTTTATTTTGACTTTTAACTTTAGGTCTCCATTTTGGCTGGTACTCTTGCCCGTTTGGACAGGGATGCTCCTCACTATAAGAAGTATGTAATAGATATATGTTGTTGTTTGCATGAGAGTTTTCTACTTTTGTTGTCTCTTGAAAGTCGAAAACTCATGCTATTATTTGATGTAGGGATGGGTATAATGACTTCAATACATTCTACTTGCAAGTAAGTAGGAACAAATTTTTCAACTTGAGTTCGGTCATTTCGATTTCTTTTCAATTTAATACCGTTAATCTTTTTTATAGGGTGTATTTGGCTGGTCCCGTCTTTATTATTCTTCCTGTTTCATACTAGGTTTCCTATATTATGTTCAATTTCTAGCTGAAAAAGCTAAATAGAAGAAAGAAGTGTCAGAGAATTAAGGCCATTAGGCCCAATAGTGAAACGAAATCTATTGGCTTGGAAATTTGTTGACATGCAATTGAAGTCTCTTTTGGCTAAGTGGTTTAGAACTAGTATTACATATTTTTGGTTAGTGTGTCTAATTGTGCATCTTCTGTCCCGTTGTTGATTTCAATCACATCTGTTTCCAGGCTGCGTCTGGAACCAAGGGAGGATCAAGTGGCTCCCCAGTTATAGATTGGCGAGGCAGAGCAGTTGCCTTGAATGCTGGGGGTAAAACATCAAGTGCATCTGCATTTTTTTTCCCTCTAGAACGAGTGAGCTTTTCATCTATATTTGCTTAACTTAATACTTGTCTGCTGCTTCCTATTTTGCGAATATTCTTGTAAGGAGCAACTGATTCTGTTTAGCAAAGGTGAAGTAGATACGATGATTTAATTTTCAGGTCGTGAGAGCATTAAGGTTTCTTCAGAAGGGTAGTGATGCTAATTTAGGCAAATGGAAGGCAGTTTCTATACCTCGTGGTACCCTTCAGGTTTGTCCTTTGCAAACCCTTCCTTCCTTGTTTTTTGGACATTGAAGTAAATCTATTCATTACATGAAGTTTGAAAAGGTCAGTGAACTGCATTATTGAAGTACTTAAACCTACTAAGTTAAAAATTTACAATGTAAGTAACAAACATGGGCTAGTGTGTTGGGGCAAAATGCTTTTTGAATGTGATTTCATTCTTACCATTTTCTCATCTTTACTGGTGGTAATGTCCAAATATGATATTAAATTTCTTGTGATTAAAGCCTCCCGTCCACCAACAAGGTACTCATGCTATAAGTGTGGCTGCGGCGGAAAATATAAAGCATTAGATTAAGGATAAAATAGATAGATATATGCTGGATTTTCTATATAATTTGTTCCTCTTATCATTGTGATACTGATGGGGACCTAAGTAGGATGGGGAACCTTATCCCAAAAGTTAGCTATCGAGGTGGGAGAACCAACCCTCCCAAATACTCATTGAGCATCCCATTCTACTCAATGTGGGACTTGGTGTCCCGCACTTCCAACTCTCCATCAGATACTTTGGCCATGTCAATTTGCAAATAAATTGTCCTTTAAATAGACATTTCTTCTTTTATCTATGCAATCAAGCTGTGTAAATTTACTTGTTACAATGATAATACAGGTGACATTTCTCCATAAAGGATTTGATGAGATTCGTCGCCTGGGCCTCAAAAGTGAGACAGAGCAGGTCCTTGTTAATCTATGCTCTCACTTGCGTTATGTTTCTTGGGCAGCATTTTCTACACCATTTATTGTGAATATTGTCTTTGCTTGTGTAGATAGTACGGCATGCTTCTTCGGAAGGTGAAACTGGAATGCTTGTTGTGGATTCTGTGGTAAATACTTGTTATTTAAAACTGTGATGATTTATTCATTGATTTTTCCTTTCAATTTTAGTGGCTTTAACCCTTGACTTGCTTAGGTGCCAGGTGGTCCAGGTTGTAAGCATTTGGAACCTGGTGATGTACTTGTTCGGGTCAATGGTGAAGTATGTTTGAAGTGATTAATGGTTTCTTTTCTTAAATTTGCTTCTCATTTCTTGTTTGATTTTCTTTTTGATCGCCCTTTATGTGGGAATGGTCTGTATAACTTTCCTATTGGCAATCCAGTGTATAGTGTTTGAAAAATACAATATGAATTGGCCATAAAATGTCATACTTGATCATTTAAGTGATCTGGATGAAGATCGATTCTTGATTATAGAGGTTTGATGGTAGAGACTGATTTTATTCTAAGGAAAGGTAAAAGAATAAGAGGATAAAAATTAAAAGGATAAATCTCTATCTGATTATGAAATCAGAATCTAATATCATAATATGATAAAGAATAGAGTAAATCTTTAATAGAAAGATGAGCTAGAATCTGTAATTCATCGAACTATTAAAACCTAAGGAGAATCTCCCATAATCAGAGAAGTAATTCTCTAATAATTTTCCATACCTATTTCATACTTTATTGAATAGGCAAAAGCCGATTTATAGAGAGAGACTCTAATCCAAAATTCAAATAGCTAGCAACCCATGATTCTAGCAACTAACTCCTATTTTGTGGATATTCCACTTATTTCTCAACTATTAAAAAGAACAATTAATAATGAATTCCTAAAATCTCTAACTAATCCGGTAGTCTATCATTTGATGTCAGAAAATATGATAGGATCCAGCAACCACTTTTAGTTTATTATAGAAAGCAACGTGTGATTTGGATAAGCAGTTTAGGAAGTTGGTTATCTGTAGTCTTATCTTGAACTACTAGGAGGTATTTCAGTTGTGTATCAGTTATCTATGTATCAGTCACCTCTTGTTGTATTGGCTTGCTATAAAAGCCTACTCTGTACTCATGTTTTCTACGAATGGAGTATTATGCAGTAAGCCTATTCTCTCTTCTTGTCTCTAGAGTTGCAGATTTTGGCTCTCGTCTTCTTTCCTCCTCTCTTTTCTTTTCTCTTCTATTTCCCTCACCCATTCTAATTTAACCCCAGCGACAACTTATCAAAATAACTGTTTTTAATGATGGGGAACCCACCCTCAAAAACTGGCTTATAAGGGGAAAGAGTTATATCTTAGGACTACTTGATGTGGGATTCCATGAGCTTTGGAATAGTTCATATGGTGGAAGGAGTTGTGCATCCAAATTGCAAATTAGGAACTTCTAATGTTTGCATTCCTTTTTTGATTATCTATTTTATTAGTGTCTGACTCCATAAAATTCATTGCAGGTTATCACTCAGTTCCTGAAACTGGAATCTTTGCTTGATGATAGTGTCAAAAAGAACGTTGAATTACAAATTGAAAGGGGCCACACATCAGTTACTGTGAACTTGTTGGTGAGATTAGCTTTGCTTTGATATTATATAATTACAATTATCCTTTTGATGTACTCTAATGCGTACGTATTTAATTTTAGTGATCAATTTGCCACCTCTCTTCTCTAGATGATGCATTACATGTTGCCTCAATGGTTCTATATGGTTCATTATTGAGATTCCTACAAAATAATTTATAATTTTTTCCTATTATTTGGTATAGGTACAAGATTTACACTTAATAACTCCTGATTATTTCTTAGAAGTTAGTGGTGCAATAATACATCCTCTTTCTTATCAGCAGGTTAGTTGGACTTTGCTTGCTCTGTATTGTATTTTACTTCTATATTTAGTGGAAAACATCAGTTGAGTATGATTTTGTTGGTCTGTTGGAAGAGGTTTTTTTTTTTTTTGGAAGTGAAAGTGGAAATATGTTATGGAAAATAAATAAGGTATTATGGCCGTTATTTCTGTTAGATTGTCATTGGCTTACTAGCCATTGGGGGTAGGTAGATATCTTAGAGTATGAATAAGCTCATAGTCCTATTGTATTCATTCGACTATTGACAGAGTAATGAATTCTAAAACGCATTTTGGTTTTCTCTCATCTCTCATTTTCTTAGTTTCTCTCAAATCCTTTCTTCTTTGCTTCCTTCTCTCTCTCTCTCTCATATTCTAATTCTAAAATTGTTGTGGTATTAGCAAGAAAAGAGAGATGAAGAGAGGAAACAGCAGAGAGATTCATAGAAAGAGGGTAACAGAGGGGATAGATTCAAAGAGAATTGAGAAGAAAAAGATAGCAAGGCAAATGGTATAATTCATTATTCAGATGAGACTCCATTTACGATAGTATATGTCTCTATCTATAGGCTTGGCTAACAGTCACTGCCTTTACTAATCTAACGGCTATGAGGCTAATTATTTTAATCCCTAACTATAATAGTAACTAACTGTGGACAATTTTGAGAGAAAAATATTATTCTGAATTCACGAATAAAAGAGAGTACTTATGAGCTTTTATATAGGCAAATCTATAGCTAACCTAGAATCTAATGTAATCTAATTAAATCAGAATAAATCAAAATAATTAAGATATAATATATCCATATATAATCCTAAGATACAGTAAATATCAAACTTAATAATAAAATAATAATTAATCTAAATAATCCATAATAAATGCATAATATTCCCACACTCCTCCTCAAGTTGGATTATAGATGTTAATCATGTCCAACTTGCTTATATGAGTCATACAACGAGCCTCATCAGTATCGTGAAGAGGGTCTAGAGTATGTTGAGATCAAGAGGACTTGAGACTTATAGGAGGTGGATGATACAAAGACCATAGACGAATGACGGACTAGGTCGAGGACAACAGGACTCTAATCGTTGGATTTGACATTGTCAAGAAGGATGAGTCTGAGGATGATAGACTAGATAGAGGGTGAAGGTCATTAGACAAGGCGAAGAGGCAAGATGGAGGTTGTTAGACGAGGTGAGGATGACGGGATAAAGGTCGTCAAATGAGTTGAGGACGACAGGACTAAGAAAATGTCATGGGAACGCACGTTCGACAATGACTGGAATAGAGGAATGCCGGGGGAACGCAAGTAGGGGTGGAAAAAGGCCAGGGGCCTATGGCCTGGCCTGTTAAAAGCCTGGTCAGGCCTGGCTTGTTAAGCTAAAAGGCTAGGCCAAGGCCTCTTATGAGGCCTGTTTTCTCTTAACAGGCCAAGCTCAGGCCTGATAAGAGGCCTTTTAGACCTGTCAGGCCGGCATGTTTATATTATTAGTATTAATTTATGTAATTTTGGCCTGTTTTTAGCCTGTTTAAAGTAGGTCTGTTTTCAGCCTGTGGCCTGTTATTTATATTATTAGTATTAATTTATGTAATTTGGCCTATTTAAAATAGGCATGTTTTCGGCCTGTGGCCTGTTAGCTTAATTAAATAAAAAAAATTAAAAAAAAAAGGCCTTAACAGGCCACATGCCAGGCCTGTGATTCAGGCCAAAAAATAGGCCTGTAACAGGCCACAGGCCAGTATGTTACAGAACAAGTCTGGCCTGACTAGTTTCCACCCCTAAATGCAAGTTCAACGATGACGAGAATGGTGGAATGTCATGGGAACTTCAAGTTCGACAATAATTGAACGAAAGAGTTATGTCTACTATACATTGGACGGAGGAAGGTGACCAGGCATGTCCGACGATGACTGGAACAAAGGAATGCCACAGGAACGCAAGTTCGACGGTGACGAGAACGACAGAACGTCACGAGAACTTCAAGTTCGATAATGACTAAACAGAAGAGCGGTGTCTACTATGCACTGGATGGAGGAAAGTGACTGGAGTTCTTTCATATGCAGACACAACTAGGAGAGCAACCGACAAAGAATTTTTGGGTTGAGGATAAGCCAATCTTGCCAATAAGAAGAAAGTTCATGAGTGTTACTTTTTAACGCTCAAGGAGGAACAACTAGATGGTAGACTTGCTACTGTAAGCGAGAAGGAAGGGCATTCTCTCTCCTTCATTGGCTTCTTCTTCTTCATCACCATTAGCTTTGGTACATGTGGGTAATTTGAGAGAAAAATATTATTTTGAATTCACAAATAAAAGAGAGCACATATGTGTCTTTATATAGGCAAGGGAGAACCAAAAATTCATATGTTGGCTTTGGACATTTGTGAGCTTTTGCAACATTTGTCATTTCCCTTGCCAAAATCATCATAGTCCTTGATCATCCGCCCCCTTGGTCATTGTTGTTGACATGGTCGATAACAAGGAGAGATGGGATGGGGCGTGTAGAGCAGAGTAATATGAAAATCCTATCTATTCATTTACGGAAATGGTCTATATATACATGAGGAATAAACCCTAGAATTTATGGCTCTTAACTATAGTATCCAACCTAATCCTTGATTAATACATATTTTCTAACACTCCCTCTCAAGTTGGAGCGTAAATGTTAATGAAGCCAAGCTTATTACAAAGATAGTCAACACAAGTCCCATTTAAGGCCTTAGTCAGAAGATTGCCCAATTGCTCATTAGACCGCACATGCCATGTAGAAATAAAGTTCTCCTTGATCGTATCTCACACAAAGTGACAATCAATTTCAATGTGTTTCATATGGTCATGAAACACAGAGTTGGAGGCTATGTGTAGAGCAGCTTTATTATCACACCATAGTTTGACAGGCAATGATGTGGCATGACTAACCCCCTTTATTAACTGGTGAATCCACACAATTTCTTGTACTAGCTGAGCCATGACTCTATACTCAGCTTTTTCACTCGATCAAGAAACCCCATCTTGATTCTTATTCCTCCAGGATACTAAATTTCCACCTAGAAACACACAATATCCTGTGGTGGATCTTCTAGTAGCCTTTGACCCCGCATGACCTACATCACAAAAACATTCAATCTTGTTGTGGCCATGATTTGTATATTATATACCACGGTCAGGTGAGCCCTTCAAGTAATGTAGGACATGCTCCAAAGATTCCCACTGAGCAATGGTTGGTGCAGTCATGAATTGTTTAAGCACACGAGCTGGCAAAGTCACATTGGGGTGAGTCACCGTGATATAGTTTTATTTCCTAATTAATCTACGATGTCTCTTAAGATAAGCAAATGGCTTGATCTTCTCTGGGTGAACTTTCTTTCTAATATCCTTAGGTAGCTCATCAAACGGTATGTTGTCATCAATGTCCAAGAAGGAATTAGGAATCAGGGGAAAGCTACTTGGTGCTGCTTCGAGTTTCCTAGTTTCTTTTAGCAGATCAAGAACATATTTCCTCTGTGTCAAAAGGATGCCTTTCTTATTTCTCATAATCTCCATCCCAAGAAAGTACTTTAACTGACTCAAATCCTTAGTTTGAAAATAAGAATGAAGAAAGGCCTTAAGTGATGAGATTCCCGAAGCATTGCTACCCGTAATAACAATATCATCAACATATACCACTAAAAGAATCATGCCAGTATCTGTTAATTGATAAAACACATAATGGTCAGACTTACTCTGACTCATACTAAAGTTCTTAACCACAGAACTAAACTTGTCAAATCAAGCATGAGAGCTCTTCTTTAAGCCACATAAAGACTTCTGAAGATGACAAACCTTCGCACATTCCCGTTGAGCAACAAAACCAGGTTGTTGCTCTATGTTTGCTTCCTCAAGAAGATCACTATTCAAGAAAGCATTCTTAACATCCAATTGATGAAGATCTCATTCAAAATTTGCATGGAAATGAAGAAGTGAACAGAGGACAATTTTGCCATAGGGGAGAAGGTTTCTGAATAGTCAACACCATATGTCTAAGCATATTCCTTGGCAACTAGTTGAGCTTTCAAACGTTCCCAAGAGCCATCGGTTTTTGTTTTGATCGAAAACACCCCCTTACACCCAGTAGCCTTGTCAAAAGGTAAAATAACGAGATTCTAGGTACCTACCTTATCAAGGGCCACCATTTCTTCCTCCATTGATTTAGCAGATGTTAGGTTAGATGCTTGCAAGGGTGGTAACTGAACCGTATAGACCAAAAGATCATCAAGACTTTCGGTAGTGTCATCTGTAAAGGTGGGGGATGTAGGTGGAGTAGAGACAGGAAATAATGAGGTCAACTCATGGAATGTAATATCTGTAGACACAAGATAATGCCGAAGAGTGGGAGAATAACACCAATAACCCTTATGAACCCTAGAATATCCAAGAAAGACATACTTAATAGACTTGGGATCAAGTTTGGTAACAATGGAATGAACATCGCAAACTAAACAAACACAACTAAAGATTTTAGGGTTAATAGGATTTAGAAGGAACCACGGCTACATATGGAGTGGCACCATTGAGGATAGGAAAGGGCATATGATTAATGAGAAAACATGCCGCAAACACAACGTCATCCTAAAAAAGCTTGGGAACAGCCTGAGCAACTTTGAATAAGTGTCAGTTCTTACGTTTTGCAACATCATTTTGAGCTAGTGTATTTGGACAGGAGGATTGATGAAGCATTCCATGCTGGAGCATATGGATTTGAAATTGGGCGGAAAAATACTCTTTAGCATTGTCAGTCCGTAAGGTTTTTACAGATACACCAAATTGAGTTTTGATTTTAGCATAGAAATTGCAAAAGTGAGAAAACGACTCGGAACGAGTTTTCATTACATAGAGCTTGGTGGTACAAGAGAAATCATTAACAAAAGTAACAAAATACCTAAACCTAGGCCTAGACTCGATATGACATAGAACCCAAACATTAGAGTGGACTAAATCAAAGGGAGACACAACTCGTTTATTGACTTGAGTTGCCAAGTGAATACGATGATGTTTAGCAAATTGACATGACTCACATTCTAAAGACGACAAATGATGGAATTGAGGATACATTCTCTTCAAAGAAGACAAAGACATGACCTAAATAATGATGAATGTCAAAAAGGGACAAACCACCAGAGTAAGCAATTGAACGTTGTACCTGATCCTCAAGGAAGTAATGGCCACCAGATTCATAACCCCTATCAATAACTCGCTTTGTCATGAGATCCTGAATCAAACAATAGTCAGGAAAGAAAGTGATGAAACAATTTGATGGTCGAGTGAGCTTGCTAGGAGATGAAAATTAAATGAAAGGTTAGGGACATTAGGGACAACGGATAAGGAAATGGATGGAGTAGGTTTAACAGTGCTAGAGCCAAGAACACTAAAATAAGAACAGTTGGCAATTGTTATACTAGAGGGATTGACATAAGGTGCATACGGGAAAAACAAATGGCGGTTACTTGTCATATGATCAGTAACACTGAAATTGATGATCCACTTCAAGGAAGAAGTAGCGAGACTAGAAGTAACATTACTTGTAGCAAGAGTAATGGAAGAACTAGACTTAGATTCAGCCATCAATCCTCACCAAGAGCAAGTCCAAGCAAGATTACCAGCAACTAAAAAGATAATGTGCCTTTAATGGACAACAAAGAACACTATTCCCAATAGTGAGCCGAAAAATCACCAAACATGACAACACCCAAACAACACCGTCAAACCAAAGAGAATGACAACCAGACACCTAATATCTTGTATTGGACCAAACAATGCAGAAGAAGCCACACCAAAAAATACCAAACCTAGGTGATAAAATGCAATCCCAGCAACCAAAAACAAATGCAATGCACCAAAGATACCAAATTGCCACCAATGAAACGTCAACCCAACACCAAACAGAAGGTCAACAACACAGTAGAACGAAATACCAAAAACCCCGTCGCCAAGAGCAATCTTGAAGCTTGTTGCAAAGCCAAAACGCACTTGAAACAGTGCTGGAACCTAGAAACGAACTAACCCAATGACCAAACTCACTTGAATGAACTAGAAAACACAACGGTTGTGTTGGAAAGAAGAAGTCAATGCTGGAGAACAAAAACACAGCTTGAAAGGAGAGTTGATGCGCTTACATGTGCTGCGAAGACATTGCTGACGGCGAAGCGTGTGACCAACACGAGTCGGTCACGCGTTGACAAATAGACCACTTGAATTCGAGAAAATGCTGATCGGCGGTTGGGTAAGACGTTGGGCTAGGCGATGACACTTGTTTGACACTGTGGGAGTCTCACAGGAGCTTTCTCTTAGGCCATGCTTGTTATAGGGAAGATTTGAGGAAGGAAAGGAAGTGAAAGGAAAGGAAAGGAAGATTAAGAGGGAACTTTAAAAGTTGAATTGTTTGGTATACTAGGGAATGGAATGTAAGTTGAGGGAAAACAAAATATTTGGTAGGAACAATTAGGTGTTGGTTAAGTAGGAAGATGGGGTGAAATTCCCACAATACCCTTGGAAGAAAAAAAGGGAAAAAACAATATAATAACTGTCTTGTGCATCTGGCTCCATGCCTACACAATTATTTGTTTTCTCTATTTACACCACTATTTATGTTCTTGCCTTCTCCAAGTCATTTCAGCTTTATAGACTTAAAAAACCCATTTCCCATTTTCATGCCACATTCCATACCACATTGTACATATGCAAACAAACTTTAAACAATTGATTACAAATGCATTAAACTATGTAAATCACTAAACAGTTACTGTGTGTTGTTAACACACCACTCTCTAAAATCATTAACAGTCCTATATGTCCGTGTCCCCCAGGCGAAAGCATATTATTGTGTCTATGTGTGAAAACACCTTAATATTACGTTTGAACCACATAGCCTAGTTCGAACTCATGTGATAGCAGCAAAACCAGTATAGTAACACTTAAACAGGTTTCAAAACAACATGGATGGTACAAAATAAGTCGTCAGTCATGTATACAACCCAACATTCTATTTCATAATCGCAGTACCCATTTTCATCAGCATAGTATTTCTCGTTCTTAGTTTAGATTTAAACGCATTTTTCATTTCCATTCAGTATACCCCAACCCAACATTTCAATTTCTTTTAACTAAAATTGATTGCGATAGAACGGACCTCAATTGCAGCTTCTTCGACCTGGGTTCAACTTCTCCTTTGACTCCAACAACAACAACAGTTCCAAGCTTCTTCACCGAAAGTGTCTTCTAGCTCGCGCCTTCGTTGTGTTTTTATAAAGAGCTAGAGTTTTGTCCAGGGTATTTTTGGTCTGAAAATTTTATCCTCCCGACAAATTTTCAACATTCCCACCTGTTTCGGAGGGAACCGATTCTTGTACGGTTGCTGGAACTTTGGACCTCACTTGAATGCTAGTCGAAGGAACATGCTGTTACCAAACGGGCTTTTTTTTGGGTGGAAGATTGTCATCTTCCTTTCACTAGGCCCAACTTCCCTGTAACAAATAGGGCCTTACTGTCACTATTCACTTGTGAACAGTACCAAACCAGAAAAACAAATGAACCCTAAGCTCTAATACCTCATTTACAGAAAGGGTCTATTTATACATGAGGAGTGAGCCCTAGCATTTATGGCTTTTAACTATAGTATTTAATTTAATCCTTGATTAATACTTATTTCCTAACGGGGCAAAATGGTCTGACTTGAGATTTGAGGGAAGCGGGATTCAGTTCCATGGGGTTAGATGAGGAAGCTGGTTCCATCAATTATGATGGAAGCGAATTCTACAAGGAACCCAATTCAGAGATATTAAACATGCAAAATGTGGGCTTCCTATTCCACTTCCACTTCTAATTCATGGGGTTATCTATGTTTGGTTCACTGTGACTAAGTTGTCTTAGCATTTGATTACAGTGATTCTACACTACTGGTGTTAGCTTCTTCATGCTTGAGCCCCCTAGATAATATGTTTGTTCATCCCTTTTAATGGGTGCTTATTTTTAAGTTCTGAGTTACTTGACTAATTAAACATTTGTTTATGTTCTACAATGCAGGCTAGAAACTTCCGTTTCCAGTGTGGTCTTGTTTATGTAGCTGAACCAGGGTATGCATACATAGATAAATATTAATATTCCATAACTTATAATCATTTAACCCTTCCCAAAAATAAAAAACATAATTACTGATCACAAAATGTTGATGTTCTCTAATATGGTTATGAAAACAACCAAGGATGGGTGAGAATCATGAAATTTATTGATCATATGAGAATTTGCAAATAACTGTTGGGTGTTACATCATTCTCCCTTCTAGGTACAACTACAACGGTTGTGCTAATAGGGGTTCCTTGAAATTGATGCTTCACGTTTAGGTACTTGTCATATGGATAATGAACTAGTGGAGTTTATATTTTGCAGATATATGCTCTTTCGAGCAGGAGTTCCTCGTCATGCAATAATTAAGAAATTTGCTGGTGAAGAAATATCTTGTCTTGATGAACTAATATTTGTTCTCTGCAAAGTATCTAGGGGTGCTCGAGTACCATTGGAGTATATTGGCCACATGGACCGATATCGAAGGAAGGTAATTAGATAAATGTATATTTGGAGTTTCTAATGTGCGTGTGCATTTTGTTTGTTATTGCTAAAGTGAATGCTTGGTATTACAATATCATCTGGTTGTGCATCAATTATTTTCTTGTGCTCTTGTAGATAATTGAGCCTACAATTTAGTTCTTCTGATTTGACAACTTTATGGACGATTTAGAATTGTTTTCATGAGCGGGGCAATGATATATTCTTCTGGCAAATTAGCTTGACTTTGTCTCTTGAAGGTGTTTTCCATTATGTTTGTTTCATAAATTCATGTTATGATTGCAGTCTGTCTTGGTCACTATTGACCGCCATGAATGGTATGCACCACCACAGTTATACACTCGTGATGATTGTAGTGGACTCTGGATTGCAAAACCTGCTTTTCAGCTTGATTCTCTAATACTACCGTCCGATGTTAAAGATGTTGGGAATCCAGTTGGCCAGTCCGTTTCACCAACTAGTGAGCATCATTGTGTGGGATATATGCACCAAGTTGACAATCAAGAGTTACCTGATGGTATCACTAACATGCAAGCCAGTTCTGAAGATACCACAGATAACGCATCTGATGGCGGTGCAAAAAAACGAAAAGTTGAAGAGGATTTGTCTGTGGATGGAAATATCGTTGCTGATTCTTCCTCGAATGATGCTAGGGAAACTAAGCTAGAAAAGTCAAGTTCAATGCAAGGTGAAGTTTTAATGTACTCCCAAGGTGCAGGCACTGCTACAGCAGTGAATGCATCATTTGCTGAACGGGTGATTGAGCCTACTCTTGTGATGTTAGAGGTAATATTATATAAATTTTGTCATTAAGATTTGTTGATGCATTTGCAGCAAAGGGCATGGATTTGTGTAACATATTTGAAGCCATGAGATACTGATATGAGTAATGAGTAAGAAACTTTTGTGTTGGAGTTGCTAATTTAAGAAATAAGCAGTTCGCTGTTACTTGTAAGTACTTGGGTCTGTTGTCTCTAACTGGTATGTGTGTATAATCTAGAGAAGTTAAGAAGGAGCTTCATTTGTTTTTTTACCTAATTAGAAATTTTGCAATAATTATTTACTTTGTTTGAAATCTTTCTTGGTACATACGTTTCTTGATTGGTTTGGTGTTATGAATGTGACACAATGTTTACTTGAAAACCTGTCCTGTGCGTGCACTTGGTTCAAGTCAAGCATGGTATACCTCGGGCATGAGAAAAGTTTTGTTATTTCTGTTGAGAATAGAAAGTTTAGAATTAAGATATTAAGTAATAGTATTAGGGTTGAATATTTAGTATTTATTATGATTAGATATAGAAATAATCATCATAATTTTATTTAATTTGATTAGATTCTAGGGTTAGGGTTAGTCTATTAGTTTGTCTATATGAATAGCTCTTTGTATTTTGTTTGTTTAAGGATCAATAATATTAATATTTTTTGATATGTAAATGTAATAAATAAAGAAATAAATAATGATATAGATTAATGAAGGTTAATAGAACCATTAATGGTATTTAGGAGTTAGTTGGCTTTAAGGGCTGCGAGGAGTGTTGTAAAAACGCCGATTAGAAACATAGAAACGTCTGTTTCTACATTTTGTGGCCGGAAATCGTGTCAAAACGGATGTAGGAACGGATTTTGAGTTGACACGATTGAAACGCCGTGTCAACTTGGTAAAATCGGTAGAAACGTCTGTTTTTCTCGTTTCCGGTGGTGAGTGTGGTGAAGGAAATCTCGTGTGCAGTTCTCACCCCTTTGTTTTAGATCGCCGACGGCGATGATGGTGAGGGTGGAGGCCGCCGGCGATTTAGAGGAATGTGGAAGAAGGAAGGATTGAAGGTTGAAGCTCGCTCCTCTCTCGCCCTCGCCTCACGCTGCTCTGTGATATCGGGTTTGTCTCAGATTGATGGAAAGAAGAAGACGAGGAATTAATCCCTTGGTCAAAACGTGCGTTTTGACCAAGGGACTAAAATGCAAGAATTCAAAGTTTTAAGGAGGGACTAAACTGAAAAGTCTGAAATATTTTTGGGGCATAACTACAATTTCTAAGAAAATGCTTTAAGAATCTCAATTTAATTATGAAAAATCACATTAAATTATGAACTTAATTATTTACTTGAGTGTTTGGATTTAAATTTGTGATGACTTTAAAGTATTGGTGTGTTTAGGTTTTACATATGTTAGATTTTTTTTTTGTAGTGTATAGTAAACTCTTACGTTTCGTTTACGTTTTACGATTTTACGTTTTTGCTCACCCTTACCGTTTCTACGTAGACTCTACGTTTTAACAACACTGGCTGTGAGGTACTCGCCTATATAAGGCATATTTGGCTTTAAGGACCAGTAGGAGAGGGAATATGAAGAGTTTGAGGGGATAGATAATAACTAAACCATAGCAAAATCTATTTCATTATCACCCAAAATAAATCTCTAAAAGTGACTACCTTAGGCTATTTATTGAAGAGGTTTTCTTAACCAAGAAGTAAACCTACTTCCAACTACCCTAGAGGTTGATTAAGATACTTAATCACTAAGGTAATTCTAAATCTGATGTTAGGATTTGTAATTGGTAACTTAAGGTATAGTTATGTGTATTCTCAGATTTTAGAGTTTGATCCATCATGTCTTGATATTCTATTCCTAGCTGGGTTTGTTTTGAAAGATGACCTCTGCTTGAATATTAAGCATGTGTTACTTGTCTTGGTAGACTTGGGGTTGTTTGAGCTGCCTTTGTAAGGTGTAGCATCTGTCTTATGAACTCCATTTTTCCTTTGCATATGAGTAAAAATATTTTGAGTCTTTTGAAATATGGTCCTTGGTTCTCGTTTCCATTCTACTTTGAATTGTTGAGAATAGAGAGTCAATCTAACCATGCCCTACTAGGCTCTGTAAATAATTCTTTAACAGCTACAAATGATTTTTAAGTAATTTGTGATGGATACCTGGGCCTTAGAAACTTTACAAATGTTGATTGTGATTAATTGGCTCATACTGTGTTATTTTGCTATGGGACATGAATCAATTTTCTGTTCTTATTTTGAAAAGCTATGCGAGAGAAAATTCTACCATGCAGTTTTTTATTTCCCTGTTGATCTCCATCATCATTATCATATCTGAGAGTCAGTGTGTTATCCATTTCCATTTTTCTCTTTTCTCTTTATTTGTGGTGCGGACTGTATAGTTCATTATCACCATTGCTTATTGGTGTAACCTGCGGCAGACTTGGCAGTTTTATAAATTTTCCTAATATGTGCAACAATCTGGTCACGCTAAAATTTATGGAGTATGCAGGTCCATGTCCCTCCTTCATGTATGCTTGATGGTGTTCATTCACAACATTTTTTCGGAACTGGTGTCATAATATATCATTCCCAGGATATGGGATTAGTTGTTGTTGACAAGAATACTGTTGCAGTATCGTCTTCTGATATAATGCTATCCTTTGCTGCTTTCCCAGTAGAAATTCCAGGAGAGGTAAAGTTTCCTAATTGAATGTGACTTTTAATTGAAAATAAATAAACAAAAAGCATGCCTTTTTTCACTTGATATCCCTGTTTTAAACTAATTGCAGGTGGTATTTCTTCATCCTGTTCACAATTTTGCTCTCATTTCATATGATCCCTCTACTTTGGGACCGATTGGTGTATCAGTGGTCTGTGCTGCAAAGTTACTTACAGGTGGCCTAATGATCCCTCTTACTTTTGTGTGGTACTATTTTTGTGAACATTATAAAATCTGGATTTGTGAGCTGATTCTCCAATCCTGTTGGCCTAATGATCCGTACTTCAGAAGCACAAAATGTTGACTGGCTTTCACCCTTGCCACAAGCTGAAAAAAGGAAAAAAACTAAAAAATTTTAGTTTTCAGATTTTCTAGTGCTTGAAAGTATAAATATTCCCCTCTATTTTCTGTCGAGGAATGATTTGCATTTTATAAGTGAGATTAGCCTAATTGTTTTGCTTGTAATTAACTTTGAATGGACTTATTTATATGCTTGCTCAGTTACTGTGATTTGGATGCTGGATAGAACTGAGTCCATCATCACAACATACTTACAGTGTTGAAGTCAATTGCTCTAGTTTACTAGTAACTATTATGGGGCATGGGGAATCTTAGCATTTTTTAAGGTGTCATAAGCATTTCTCTTGTATAGAATGTGAAGATTACCGGAGGTTTTGTGAATATTTCTATGTTTGTATTCAACCCAACTTGGTTCATATACACAAATGTATATCTTGGACGATTCTTAAGATCCCTGAGATATCGCTAACAAATATTTAGATTACAGTGGGATAATAATAATGATAATATCTCCTATATTCTATTTAATCAGATTTGACCAATAATCTAGGAATATCCTATTGGGATTTAACACACCCCTCAAGTTGTATCATAGATGTCGAGCTTGTCCAACTTGATAAGGAGATGATCAAATTTATCTCTAGGCAGTCCCTTAGGGAGAATATCTGCAATTTGTTCTCTTGAAGGAATATACTTCAAGTGAACAATACTCTTGTCGATCTTTTCTCCTATGAAGTGACGATCAATCTCCACATATTTGGTTTTATCATGTTGAACTGGATTATGTGCAATGTTAATTGCAGCCATGTTGTCAAAATAAAGTTTGATAGGTAAGTTAATAGCCTACTTTAATTCTTCAAGAACTCGCTTTAGCCATATTCCTTAACAAATTCCTAATGCCACGGCCCTATATTCAGCTTGCTCCTTGCAATCACACTTTGCTTTTTACTCCTCCATGTGACCTAGTTACCCTATACATACATGCATTACCTAGATGTTGACTTCCTGTCCTCTTAATCACCTGCCTAATTGGCATCTGTGAACAGTTCTACATCCCACCTATCGGTTTTCTTGAAGAATAAACCATGGCCTAGATATCCCTTCCTGTGCGCTTCATTCAGATGCTTCTGTTTAGAATCATGGGCAGTGTTATCAGAACCGGATCGGACCGGCCGGGTTGACCCGGAAACAGGCGAACCGGTCACCCAACCGGTCCGATCTAGTAATAGGATCAGATATGCGTCAAAAACGGGTTTGGACTGGTCCGACCGGTTGGTGCTTTTTTTTTTAAAAAAAAAACTTTGCTAAAGATACTGTTGGTCATCCACATTATTTTGATGATGATAGAGAACCTTTCATTGATGCACCACCTTTGAATTCTTTGCCATGATTTTATTGTGTTTGGAGGTTATTTTGTAAACCCATCTTCTTTCTTCGAGCAAAAAAAAACCCATCTTCTTTAATTTTGCTTCTAGTTAATTGGGTTATTCATATTTTAAACTTGTAAAAATGTTTTAGGTAATTTTATTTTATAAACTCATTTTTTTTATATGTTTATAAGTATGGTTGTATAATTTATAAATATAGTATGGTTTTCGAGACTGGGTCATAGTTATGCGGTTCAACCAGTGACCCAATGGTTCAACCATTGACCCAGTACCCCGACCGGGTCGATGACAGGTCCAAGTCTGATAACATTGATCATGGGAATGTTGTCTGACCATGCTGACTGCAAACGTGATGTCTAGTCTAGT
The DNA here is from genome assembly GCA_037074495.1 of Acacia confusa. Taxonomy (NCBI): domain Eukaryota; kingdom Viridiplantae; phylum Streptophyta; class Magnoliopsida; order Fabales; family Fabaceae; genus Acacia; species Acacia confusa. The sequence continues at coordinate 38,003,727 of CM073511.1, read as the reverse complement.
GTGGGAGAGATAGATCAATTTTCCAACCATCCTCTAATAATTTCCTAAGGTCTCCTTCTTTATTTATCTCGCCGACTCGTATAGGCGTGTCACTGGGCCTACAACCAAGCATCCTTGGTTCCTTTAGAGGTTTATGATGTACTTCCTTTGAGAAATGAAGATCCCTCCTTTTGATCAGGCAACCTTTGTTCCAAGAAAGTACTTTATCTCTCCAAGATCTTTAATTTGAAGTTCTTTAGCAACGACTTTCTTGATTTGACTTATTTCTATCTCATCATCTCGTGTAAGAATAATGTCATCAACACATACAACTATTACAGCTACCCTGCCCTTATGATGCTTAAAAAAATAAGGTATGGTCACTCTGCCCTTGGGTATACCCCTGTCTCTTTAAAATTCGGGTGAGCCTATCAAACCATGCCCTCAGTGACAACTTTAGCCCATAAAATGATCGTTTTAGTTTGCATACTTGACTAGCTATTTTCCCGAAAAACCTTGGACGGCTTCATATACACTTATTCCTTGAGTTCTCAATTGAGAAAGACATTTTTAATATCCAGCTGATGTAGTTGCCTATCTAGATTGATTGCAAGAGGTAATAGAATTATGATTGTATTTAGTTTTGCCACTGGTTCTAAAGTTTCAATATAATCTTCACCACAAACTTGAGTGGACCCCTTTGCAACCAACCTAACCTTATATCTCTCAAGACTTCCATCAGCTTTATATTTTGAGGTGAATACCCCTTACAATAGACCGGTTTCTTCCCTCAAGGCAAATCAGCTACATCCCAAGTGTTATTACGTTTCAAGGCTTCTATCTTTTCCATAACTGCTTGCCTCCATTTAGGATCTTTGTTTGAGTCTCCCCCTTGTTTAGAACCTCTTCCATCCTTAGGCAAATGGTTTTCATGGTATGAAAGGCTGTTGTATTTGTGTAGGACTTAGAGTGGTGTTTTGTAGGACAACGATCGGCTAGGCATGCAATTGATGAAAAACATGGCAGTGAGGACAATTAATTTAGGAACATTGCTACTAAACATGATAGCTCTGGTTGTATCAAGGATGTGTCAATTCGTTCGTTCAGCTATACCATTTTGTTGGGGTGTATTAGGGCATGTGCTTTTGTGGAGAATTCCATGGTTGGTAAGAAAGGTGGACATGGCCTAATTGAATTATTCAGTCTCGTTATCAGTGAGCACAACTTGAATTTGGGTTTAGAACTAGGTTCGGATCATATTGTGGAAATTTAGGAAGGTTTGGTACACCTCTATTTTGTCTTTTAACAGGTAGTCCTAAGTTACACATGTATGGTTGTCAATAAACATGATTAACCACTTGGAATGTGTTCAGTTTAGTGTGTGAGGTGGTCTCCATAAATCACTATGAATAGTAGAAAACGGTTTGGATGCTTTGTATGGGATTTTGGGAAAGGAGGTTCGATGATGCTTAGCTTTCTCACAATAATCACAATAAAACTCAAATGCATCTTTATTTGAACAAAGAGATGGAAATAGTTTAAAGATGTAAATGAAATTTGAATGTCCTAAACGTTTGTGCCATAACTCCAATTTATTAGTCTTAGGGAGTGACACTTTATTGTAAGACCTAATAGTACAGGCGTCACTTTTATTAAAGTAATAAAGGCCATCAATCTCTTTCGCACTCCCAATCGTCTTATGAGAGATCCTAAAAAAGGCAATATGTAGCAAAAAACTTAGCATGGCATCTTTTGACAACTGTGGTAGTAAGTTGTTTTGTGTGCTATAGTACTGCAAACATTTCTAGGGTTTTGCTTAGCTAATCACCTTAAGGAGATGATTCATCACGGTTAGATACCTTAGCAACATAGCTCTTTCCTTGCCTTTCATAGTTCCTTCCTCGCCCTTTCTTTGGTTTCCAATCAGTAGGCTTACTATGTATATGTAGATCCTAACATGTATCTTGAGTATGTCATTGCTTCTTACAATGATCACAAAATGGTTGGCCTTCAAAATTTCTAGATTCCCTGGCACGAACAAGGTTCAAGACCTCAAGAGATGTAGGAGCGCAATAGAAGCATTTTTTAGCATAGATTTGTGCTTCCTTCTTCATTACTGGTTGAGGAACTATGTTCAAGTATCATCATAGATCACATTAAGACTAGCTAGCAATTCAAAAGATCTTGTTCCTTTAGATCCTCAGTAGCATCAACATGACAATGATAGACCTTGTTCTTTAATGCGTTCAATTCTTGCCAAAGAGCACATTTTTCAAGATAGTAATTATTGATGAAGTTGTTTTCTTGTTTAAGTTGCCATAATTTTGCCTTAATGTCAAATATGCGGGACCTGTTCCATGTATCACTATATGCCTCTTGAATTGCTTGAACATGAAAATTTTCCTGATTAATGGTGACATAACATTGACTAGCCACAAGGAGACTAAAGCATTCTCAAATGTCCATACTCACATTGCTTTGGTGTCTAATGATGGAGGCATTTTAATTTCACCAAGGATATACCCGAGTTTGTCCCTGCCATTAATAGCTAGAGACATGGATTGAGCCCACTCCCTATAGTTTTTGCTGGTAAGTTTCTCATAAACTATCGAAAATGTTGAGATATCACTAGGACCAATCCTTGGCACTGAAGAAGAGACTAAGAGGAAGTAGTAGAAGTCATATTGACTAAGTAATCAGATTTCTATGTTGTGTGAAGCTAACCTGGTAACCAAGAGGGTTAAAAGGTTCAAAAAATGAGGTGACCAATTAGTGAGACTGGCTTGACTTGATTAAGATTTGATTAACACCAACAGACCAAGAGAGCTTGTCGGTTACCAAGCCAATTGATGCCATCTCTGTTGAGGTGATCGAGAGGTCAAGAGAGGCTGTCAATTCTGTCGAGAGCAAACGAGGTTTGTGAGGTCAAGAGAGCCTTCGTGTGGATTGTCAGCTAGTAGCAAGGGAGGTTTTAATCAAGCACAGAGTGAGAGTTGACTTTGTGGGCGTCAACAAGCGAGATTTCTGAGAACGTCAAGGATGCCAAGACTGTCAAGAAGGACTACGATGCTAAAGATGCTAATGACGGACGCATGACCGATTATGTGGATGATACTAGAACCTGTGATGAGGCTGTGAAGGACATTCAACCAATTACGCGGACGATTTGTAGCTCGACAAGGTTGGGGGAAAAAGAGTAACTCCGATTAATTCTTCAGAAGCTCTGATACCATGAAGAGTAACTCACGTATGTGAATATTTCTCTATTTGTATTTAACCCAACTTGGTTCATATATACACAAATGTATATCTCGAACGATTCTTAAGATCTCTAAGATATCACTAACTAATATTTAGATTGCAATGGGATAACAAAAACGATTATATCTCCTATATTCTATTTAATCAGATCTGACCAATAATCTAGGAATATCCCAATAATATCGAGATTTAAATGAATGCGTTTTAGCTGTTGATGATTTGGTTAGTGTTAGGAAATGCACAATTTGATATATATTGTAATAGTCAATCAGTATCCCTAATAATTAGGGAGGATTAGAGGAAATCATCATAATCCTCTTGTATAAATACATACCATATGTACATGAATGAGAGGAGAGATTTCTTGTTCTTCCACGACCCATTTCTTGGTACATGCGCCACCTCATCTTGCTCTCCATCCTTTGATCGGCGTTCACCATAAATTTGATGGCCATCTGACGTCTCTGTGACGGCGTGTGCAGTACACGTACTTCATCGGCAATCATTCTATGACAGCACATGGGAAGGTTTTCTCGATGGAGACTTCTTGTTTTGGCTTCCTCTTCTTATTTTCAGCCATTTATGGCAATTTTTGCAAATTCCAGTGAGTATTCTAATTTTTTCAGCAAGCGTTTTCCAGATTCTGACAGATTCAGACGAGTTCTTTGCTGTTAGATATTTGTGAGGTATTTGTTGTGACTGTCATGCCTTGGGTTCAGACTGTCTACTATCTAGGTGATTGATTTGTGATTGTTTTGTCTATTGTTACTACTATGGTTGTTTGGTTGGTCCTTTGCTCTTATTTGTGTTCGTTTGGAGTCTCTTACTTTCGTGAATCCTGCGATTTCTTTTATGCCATTTGCATTAATTATTAATGGTTGATTCTAAGAATGGTGTCACTACTGAAATTGTTCCTTGTGCTTATCAAATCACTGATCATGGGTTTGCTCCATCCACATCAAGTTCTCTTGCTATAGATAACTATGATTCATGTCTTGCCACTTCTTCCTCCAAGTAGATCATCGATTCCGGTGCTACTGATCATATGACAGGTAACTGTCATTTGTTTTCTTCGTACACACCGTATGCCACCCCCTCTAGTATAACAACTGCCAACGGTTCTTACTCGTGTCCTTGGCTCTGGCATTGTTCAACCTACTTCGTCCGTTTCCTTATCACATGTCTTTAATGTCATTTAACCTTTTGTCTCTTAGCAAGCTTACTTGACAATGAAACTGTTTGGTCACTCTATTTCCTGACCATTGTTTGATTTAGGATCTTACGACGAGGCAAGTTATTGTTAGGGGCTATGAATTTGGTGGTCATTACTTCCTCGAGGATCAAGTGTCGCGTTCAGTTGCTTGCTCTGGTGGTTCGCCCCTTTCTGACATTCATTGTCGTTTAGGTCATGTGTCTTTGTCTTCTTTGAAGAGGATGTATCCTCAATCGCATTATTTTTAGTCTTTAGAATGGGAGTCATGTTAGTTTGCTAAACATCATCATGTTCATTTAGCACCTCGCGTTAATAAACGAGTTGTGTCTCCTTTTGTTTTAGTCCATTCTGATGTTTGGGGTCCATGTCATGTCGAGTCCAAGCCTGGTTTTAGGTATTTTGTTACTTTTATTGATGATTTCTCTCGTACCGCCTAACTCTATTTAATGAAAAGTCATTTCGAGTTGTTTTCTCACTTTTGCAATTTCTGTGCTGAAATCAAAACTCAATTTGGTATATTTGTAAAAACCTTACGGAGTGACAATGCTAAAATATATTTTTCTGCCCAATTTCAAACCTCTATGCTCAAGCATGGCATGCTTCATCAGCTTTCCTGTCTAGATACACCGGCTCAAAATGGTGTTGCAAAACGTAAGAATCGACACTTATTAGAAGTTGCTCGGGCTCTGATGTTTCAAATGAAACGTTGTGTCTACTGCGTGCATTCTTATTAATGGTATGCCATCTCCAGTCCTCAATGGTGCTTCTCCTTACACAACCTTGTTTCCTTCCAAACCCTTGTTTTTGATTGACCCTAAAATCTTTCGTTGTGTCTGTTTTGTTCGTGATGTTTGTCCCACTATTACCAAACTTGATCCTAAGTCTCTTAAGTGTGTCTTCCTTGGGTATTCTAGGGTTCAGAAGGGTTACCGGTGCTATTCTCCCACTCTTCGGCGTTATCTTGTGTCTATAGATGTCACCTTTCATAAGTCAACCTCATCCTTTCCTATCTCTACTCCTCCTCCTACATCCCTTGTCTCTACAGATGACACCATTAACAGTCTCGATGATCTCTTGGTTGACACGGTTCAGTTACCACTAGTGCAAGCATCTGATCCGGCACCTGCTAAACCACCCATCTATCATGTTTATTAGAAACGCCCCAAGGCGAGTAATGTAGTCGATCTGGTTCATGACCTACCAGTACCAGCTTCGATGTTTGATCCGGAATTAGTTCCTTTGGCTCCTCCTTCTAAACCAGCAATAGTGCCTGATACTTTTGATGACTTGCCCATTGCCTTACGCAAAGGTAAACGTACTTGCACCTATCCTATTTCTTCCTTTGTTTCCTATAACCATTTGTCTTCTCTATCTTGTTCCTTCATAGCATGCTTAGACTCTCTCACTGTTCCCACTACTCTCCAACAAGCCTTGACCCATCCCAGTTTTCGTGCTATGATGGAAGAAGTAACGGTGGCCCTTGATAAAGTAGGTACCTGGAATCTCGTTGATTTATCTTTTGGCACGAAGGCTATCGGATGTAAGTGTGTTCACAATCAAAACAAAAGCTGATGGCACCTTGGAACGTTTGAAAGCTTGACTAGTTGCCAAGGGATATGCTCAGACCTATAGTGTGGACTATTCGGAAACCTTCTCCCCTGTGGCAAAATTGTCTTCTGTTCACCTCTTCGTTTCTATGGCAGCCAATTATGGTTGGAATCTTTATTAGTTGGATGTTAAGAATGCATTCTTGAATGGTGCTCTTTTCGAAGAAGTATATGGCTTGAAGCGTGGTTTTGTTCACCTCTTCGTTTCTATGGCAGCCACCTGGTTTTGTTGCTCAGGGGGAGCGTGGGAAGGTATGCCATCTTCATAAGTCTTTATATGGCTTGAAGCAAAGCCCTCGTGCTTGGTTTGATAGGTTTAGCTTTGTGGTTAAGAAGTTTGGTCTAAGTCAGACTAAGCGTGACCATTCTATGTCTTATCAGCAGACAAATGCTGGCATGATTCTGTTAGTGGTATATGTTGATGATATTGTTATTACGGGTAGGGGGTAGCAATGCTCCAGGAATCTCATCACTTACGGTCTTTCTTAATTCTCATTTTCAAACAAAGTATTTGGATCTGTTAAAATATTTTCTTAGGAAAGAGGATAGAGAATTAAGAAAGGCATCCTTTTGACACAGAGGAAATATGTTCTTGATCTGTTAAAAGAAACCAAGAAACTTGGAGCAACATCGATTAGCTTTCCCATGATTCCTAATCCCTTATTGGACATTGATGATAACATACCGTTTGATAAGCTACTTGAGGATGTAATCAAGAAATTTGATCCGGAGAAAATCAAGTTATTTGGAAATAAAACTATCACACGGTGACTTGTCTCGATGTGACCTTTCCAATCAGTGTGCTTAGTCAATTCATGATTGCACTAACTGTTGCTCAGTAGGAAGCTTTGGAGCATGTTACTTAAAGGGCTCACCTAGTCGTGGTGTACTCTATACAAATCATGGCCACAATAAGATTGAATGTTTTTGTGATGCAGATCACGCAGGGTCAAAGGCTATTAGAAGATCCACCACAAGTTATTGTGTTTGTGGGTGGAAATTTAGTATTATGGAGGAGTAAAAAGCAAGATGTGGTTTCTAAATTGAGTGCAAAAGCTAAGAATAGAGACATGGCTCAATTAATATAGGAAATTGTATGGATTCACCAGTTAATGAAGGAGGTTGGTCTTGCCTCGTCATTACCTGCGAAGTTGTGGTGTGATAATAAAGTTGCTATACACATAGCCTCCAACTCTATGTTTCATGAACGTATGAAACACATTGAGATTGACTTGTCATTTTGTATGCAATAAGATCAAGGAGAACTCTATTTCTACGGGGCATGTACAGTCTAGCAACCAATTGGCTGACCTTTTGACTAAGGCCTTAAATGGGAGTCGGGTTGACTATCTTTGTAACAAGTTGAGCTTGATTAACATCTATGCTCCAACTTGAGGGAAAGTGTTTCGAAATGCACAATTAAATATATATTGTAACAGTTAATCAATATCCCTAACAATTAAAGATTAGAGGAAATCATCATAAATTATCATTAAGAGCCATCAATACTAAAGCTCTCTCCTCTTGTATAAATATATACCATATGTACATGAATAGATAAGGAATTCAGATTATTTACTTTCAGTTAGCAAGCATTGCATGAGGGCACTTGAATTTTCTAATCAATTATCCATAGTGATGAAAAAATTATATGAAATTACATTTTCTCTTTCAGAGCCTGTTTTACGCCGAGGAGATTCTGTTTACCTTGTTGGGTTGAGTAGAAACCTTCAAGCAACATCTAGGAAATCTGTTGTTACCAATCCTTGTGCTGCGTTAAATATAGGAGGTGCTGATAGCCCACGATACCGAGCAACCAATATGGAAGTAATTGAACTTGATACTGGTAAATACTTGATAAGTGAATTTGTGTTGTCACTAAGCTATTCGGATACATCTAACATGTCTGATTTCATGATGTATTTTAATCCAGATTTTGGTAGTACGTTTTCGGGTGTGCTAACAGATGAACATGGAAGGGTCCAAGCTATATGGGGGAGCTTCTCAACTCAGGTTTACACAAATTATTCTCTGCTTGTTGCAAGCATCTTGACACTTTGCATTGGGAAGAATTGGACAGGCAGGATTGAAGTTCTAAAATGTAATAAACCTTAATATTAAAGTTCTAAATCGAAGATATGCCCAACAAAAAAGTTCTAAATGGAAGATGAGACTTTTATATTGCAAAATATTATATCAAAATTTTAAAAAGGGTGAAGGTACAATTTTAGCAACAATGTTTTATGATAGAGGCATCTTTCAGCATTAAGTTTTTTAAGGTGCTGAAAAACACACAAACATTACAAACTGGGGCAATTTTACCAAAACCATTATCTTGGAGCAAACAGACGTTACCAGGTACCACACAACGATTTTTTTTTTCCCTAAAAAAAATTGCTTCTCTCTTTCTCCCACCTCTACCACCACCAACCAAACAGACTTTCAAGACTGCCTCAACCAAATTACTTCAACTTGTTCTTCACAAATTGATTCATGCCCTAAAAAGATCACATAGTAGAAGATACTGTGTATGTGTTTGTGTGTGTATTATATAGCACCACCATTGTTTACTTATGATTCAAAATATCTTTGGTATTAGCTTCTGTGCTATTATGTATATGCAAGCAAATAAACTTGTTTGTTGTTAAGGCTTATTGATATGAAGTAGTGAGTGATCTGTTTGAATTTATTATACATAAAAGCACTGACAAACCCAATCATAGCAACCCCTGATCTCTTCCTCCTCCATTCCACACAAGGGATCTTCATCCACATCGTCAATTTCACTCTTTCGACTAAAACACAGTGACGGCAAGGACATGGTGGCCACGACAGCCTCTAGTGATGGTGAATCACTAGAAGGCCCCAATAAAACTTATTAAGATATAGTTGAGATGCTTGAATTTCAAACCATTAATACTTCAATGTCTTGGCTTTGACGCTTCAAGATCCAAGTGATCAGAACCGCTGCCACTGCTGCTAGACTTCATATTAGAAGCAAGCAAAATTTCACCAGAAGTGAAAGAGAGCTTCCCTTTATCGTCGCTACCCTTAGAAGTAGGCAACCTCCTTTATATGTTGTGTTCTACAACAAATGGACTCTGTCCTGAAAAGAAATTCCCATTTCCATCATAAGCGTTCCTCTTGCTCTCCCTAAAGTTCAAAATTCCACTTGATTTTGGCTTCAAGGAATGGATTGGGAAAAGGGAAATCGGCCTGCGTATGATCCTTTAAAAAGTTTGTAGAGGAGATAGGGAGAGAGTGAAAATTTCTGGAAAATATCAAGGGTAAAGGAGCAAAAATACACGTGCTTTACCCCTGGGAGCGCCTAGCACCATATGCTTTTTTTGGGAGCAAAAATACACACGTAGTTATCATTTTGGAGCAAAAGTCACATCCCACCGTTATGTTATTGTTCATTTCATCTCTTTCTCTCTCATCACGGTGAACAGTAACATAACGGTGGGATGTGACTTTTGCTCCAAAATGGTAACCACGTGTGTATTTTTGCTCCCAAAAAAAGGCGCTCCCGAGGATAAAGCACATATATATTTTTGCTCCTTTACCCAAATATCAATTGTGAAAAAGTTTGCTAGGGAGAGAGATCAAGAGCAAGCTATTTTCTTAAAAAAAGTCATTGTATGGGGCTCAATAACGTCTGTTTGCTCAAGTTAACAGGTCTGTTAAACTTGCCCCAAGTGCAATGTATGTATGTATTTTCGCACCCTATAACACTCAATGGTGCCAAATGGCCCTGTCATGAAACATTGTTGTTAAAATTGCACCCCACCCTTTAAAAAATGTATTTCTGATGGAAGTTAAGACTCTTGTTTTATTTATGTTTCCTATATTAAAACTTCCTCTTGAATTAAAGAGAAGTATAAAAATTAATATATTTAGAGTGATTATACAAGAAAAGAAAATACTGAAAAGATTAAAAAAACAACAAGACAAAAGAAAACTTTGTTAGGATTTGAGAGGCCAAAGACTCTTCTTGCAAAACCAGCCCAATTTTTTCTTGCCTCTTCTTAGACCCCAAACTTGATAATAGTCGTATCCAACCTCAACCTTTCTTTGTTGTCCAACTCTCCCACCCTCATGTCTCATGTGATTGTTATGACAACTCACTATCTCTTTAATTCCTCTAGCCACCTCATCAACAGATAATGCAGCCTTGGCTCCCCAACACTTTCCTTTGTCTTGATTCTCTTTCCATAGGCCTTTAGCTTCCTTGACTCAGAAGTACCAATTCTCTGGTGGGACAATTCAACGAATGTGTGGGAGTATTGTGTGTTTATTTTAGATTATTTAAATTAATTGTTATTAAGTTTTATATTAAATATACCTTATGATTAGATATGGATATATTATATCTTAGGATATTATATTTGATTTATTTTGATTTGATTAGATTAAATTAGATTTTATGGTTAGCTTTAGGTGTGTTTATATATAGGCCCATATGTACTCTTTTATTCATGGATTTAGAATAATATTTTCCTTTCAAATTCCCCACATGGCATCGGAGATAATGGTGAAGAAGAAGAAGCTAATGAAAAAGAAGAGGAAGAGGAGGAGGAGGAGGAGGAAGAATGTCCATTCCTTTTCACCCGTAGTGGTAGATCTACTTTTTAGTTGTTATGCCTCCTTGAGCATTGAGATTAGTCATGATTTGAAGCAAACTCAGCGTGACAAATAGAACATTCAAGAACTTCCCTCTTATTGGTAAGATTGGCTTATCCTCAACCCAATTCTCTATCAATCGCTCTCTCAGTCATCTTAGAGCCGAAAAATTGAATCCTACCTCTTTCTTTCTATCTTCAATCCCAACATAATTCAGTCATGCGATCCACCATCATTGCACCTAACGCTCGTCAGTCTCCTTTCCACGTTCAGAGAATTAATTGGCGTTTCTCAAGTCCAACGGTGTCATTCGAAGCTTCAAAATCTGCATTTCTTAAGTCTGACAGTGTCGTTTAAAGCTTTAGGCAGTGGTAGTTCAGCCATCCAGTCTGTCATCGTCGACCATAAGGTTTGTGATCATCACTCCCAATGACAGTCTCAATCTAGAGAATTAGAGCAGTCCATCAGCATTGAGCACCAGGTTTTTGATCATCGCTCCCAATGATGGTCTCAATCTCAACAGTCGGAGTATTTTCCCCAAAACATCCGGTAATCTTTACTTGAATTTGTGGTCTTCTTTTTCGCGCTACACAAGTGTTGTTGACTACCAAGCAAGTCAACCCTTTCTCAGCGCTGTCAGAGTTAACCGTACGTATTGTCACAAGTCAGTCCGTCCTTGTCAGCATCATCGACCACAAGAGTCGAATCCTTCACAGTTTGCTTCTCATGGACTCATTGTCAATCACCGTCTCGTCCAGTTCGTTGTCCTCTCCTCTTGTGGACGTATTTGCAATTGATTGAGAGCCTTCGTCGCCATCCCTTTTGTTCAATATCGGGTTTGGTCCTAGTGATGCCTCAACATTTCTCTGATCACTTTTGAGAACACTTACGAGTGACAATTATAGGGAGTGGGCTCAATCCATGTCTCTCAGTATTAATGGGCGGGACAAACTCTGATCATAAAGTCTTTGCTTTGGTGCCAAGGTCAAGTTCTAGTGGCCTCAATATTTCTAATCATTTCCTGAGAAAACTTACCTGTGACAACTATAGGGAGTCGGCTCAATCCATGTGCATTGCTATTGATGGGAGGTCAAACTCGGATATATCTCTGTTGAAATTAAAATGCCTCCATTATAGACACCAAAGCACTGTGAGTATGGAAATCTAAGAATGCTTTTGTTATAGAATTGTAATTCTGTATAGAAAGAAAGAGAGAAAGAGGACTAGAACAGAATTCAGAGAAGCAGAACAGAGAGGGAGAAGAGAAGAGAGAATCCGTAATGCTCTTTATTCATTCATCATAAAAGCATAATCCTTTTATTAGCCTAAGCCTTATATATATAGGTAGAGACTTAAACTCTGAAGGCAATCTAACGACTAACCAATCCTATAACTAACTACCTAACTAATAACAGCAACTAACTACCTATTTATAGTTTACTTATTAATACTTCCTTCCCCAAGACATCCTTGCCCTCAAGGATGTGAAACAACAAAAACACAAACCTAAAAAACAAAAAATACAAATTTGAATCAATCTAAAACATCCTCTTCAAGAGCCCACTTCCGTTTAGCCGTTTCTCAAAGAACACACCATTGATTGATGGAAAGTTTCTTGGTTTTCCTTCAGCTGTTGTCCCATACCAACAAGAAGAGGAATTTTTTTTTTTTCTTTTTTGTTTCCTTCAGCCATTGTCCCAACAGAAAGAAAGTTTTTTTTTTTTTTCACAAGAAATCAGAATCACAAAAGAACCAGAAACAAAGATCAGAAATTTCTTGATGGTTTCTTGAAGTTCTTAATGAATTCTTGATGAAGACAGTCAGCTCGGTAATCACAGTACTGGAACCAGTTCCCAAAAATTCGAAAGTAGACAGAAATGAAGAAGCACAGACTATTTGGTGGTATCTTGATGATTTTCTTGTTGTTTTAATGGCTAGCAGAACCATAAACCACCCCAGAAACAAAATCAAGAACTAGAAAACAAAACCTGTCGTGAAACAGAACTAAAACAGAACCATTCTTGAAAACAAAAGAAAAGAGGAATAGAAGCAAAAATGAAGAAGCAAAACAGAACCAAAATGTGGTTGTTTGTTCTCTTGTGTTCTTGAGAGGCGCTTGATGATGTCTTGCTTCTTGATGAGTTCTTGATTATATCAGTACAGAACCAAAATCAGAGGGATACAAAAAGAAATCAAAATTTGCAGTGAAGAAGCAGCCAAGGAAGGACAGCTTTGATACCACTGTTACAGAATTGTAATTCTGTATAGAAAGAAAGAGAGAAAGAGGACTAGAACAGAATTCAAAGAAGCAGAACAGAGAGGGAGAAGAGAAGAGAGAATCCGTGATGCTCTTTATTCATTCATCATAAAAGCATAATCCTTCTATTAGCATAAGCCTCATGTATATAGGTAGAGACTTAGACTCCTAAGGTAATCTAACAACTAACTAATCCTATAACTAACTACCTAACTAATAACAGCAACTAACTACCTAAGATACATATTTATAGTTTACATATCAGCTTTGGTCTCATCATGGCTAGTCAATGCTATGTCACCATCAATTAGGAGAAGTTTCATGTTCAAAAATGTTTCCACTACAGCTCTTGCATCTCCTGAAGTCTCGGCCCTTACGAAATCCAGAAATTCCAAAGGCCGGCCTTCTTGTCCTCATTGTGAGAAGTAGGGACATACTCAGAAAAATGTTGGAATCTACATGGTAACCCTACTGATTGGAAACCAAAGAAAGGGCGAGGAAAGAACTATGTTGTTGAGGCATCTAATAGTGATGACTCATTTCCTCAAAGCGATCAGCTGAGCAAAATCATGGAAATGATAGCAACACTGTAGCACACAAAATAGCCTATTGCCACGATTGTCAAAAGAGGATCTACTAACGAGGATGACGATTAGGAGTGTGAAAGAGGTTGATGGCCTTTATTATCTTGGTGAAAATGACGCTTGTAACATGTCTCACTTATCTACTGACAAATCTTCAAGCTATGGATGTGTTGACAAAATGATTGCTCAAACCTCATTTGAATGTTGTATAAGCTAGTTGGACAAGATTAACATCTATGATCCAACACGAGGGGGAGTGTGGGAATATTGCGTAGTTATTTTGGATTATTTGGATTAATTATTATTAAGTTTGATATTTAATATACCTTAGGATTAAATATGGATATATTATATCTTAGTTATTTTGATTTGATTAGATTAAATTAGATTCTAGAGTTAGTTTTAGGTTTCCCTATATAAAATTTTCCTCTCAAATTCTCCACAGAATGTATTCTTTTATCTTTCCATTTGTTTAATATAAAAACTCTAACTTTAAACAGTTGCATCCTCGTAGAAGAAGCTAAAGAGGAGAAAGATGAAAACAGGAAAGAGATGAGAGAACACAATTTTTACTGAAACTTCAAAAGGCTACCTGGTGGTGGGTTGGTCCTTGAAGTCTATGCTTTTCCTTTTCCCCTTTGAAATACCTATATCAATTAGTGGGAAGTTTGTCTATTTAGAAGTAACTTGGACCCTGTAAAAGTCAATTACAGATTTGAAAGCAAAATAGTAAAGTACCTTTTAAAAGAAAACTAGTTTGTATTGACATGTTAATGTCCTTAGAAAATGAATATGACGTAGCTAGATTTTGAAAAATGGAAACCCGGGAGGTATTAAAATGGAGAGTATATTGAGAATATGATATTGGGAATATTATAGGTGGGATGATTAAAAATTACTTGGTAAAACTGAAAGTAGATGGGAGTGAAAAATATCATCACAATATTTTATCCTTGTTTGGCAATCCTTCTGACCCAGTAAAACACATGTATGCATTTTTTTATGCTGCAAGCATTGTTTTTCACTTCATTTTCTGATACGATTGTGATCACTATGATTTTATTAAATTATTGATTCCCCCGTAAATTAAGCATACAGTGATTGTCCACCTATAATTTCAACAGTATTTTGTATCCACCCACTCATTTCTATTGAGCGCACCATAATTCTATTTTTTTTACTGGGAGGGGGTGAAGACTCGTTTGTTGTTAATACAAATATACAATTTGTTCATTTCTATTGAGCACACCACTCGATTGTGATTGCTATGGCTTGCAAGCCTAACCTGGCTGTTTGTGATGTACTTTATATTTGTATTGATATTTCTAATAGCCAAGTTCCCTCTTGCAGCTTAAATTTTCTGGCAGTACCTCGGAAGATCATCAATTTGTGAGGGGTATTCCAGTATATGCAATAAGTGAGGTCCTTCAAAAAATTGTTGTTGGTGCAAAAGGGCCACCTCTTCTCATAAATGGGGTCAAGAGGCCCATGCCACTGGTCAGAATTTTAGAGGTCGAACTTTATCCAACATTGCTTTCAAAAGCTCGGAGTTTTGGATTAAGTGATGATTGGATCCGGGTATAGATCTTCCGAATGTTACTCGTTGCTGCTTTTACTCTTTTGGTGGCCCTGGTAAAATGGACATTTTCAAATAGAAAAAATTTAATTCATAAAAAATTTAAATATAAATATTTAAATCTAAACTATGTGATTTAGAGACCATACTTGGTAGGAGCCTAGTGCACTAGGCTGCCCTTTTTTAACATGGACTAGAGAGTTGAATACAATGTAGTAGTTCACTTCACCTTTGAAGTTTTGAAAAGTTTGTTTATTTATTTTTTTGTGTGTGAAACTCGTGATTAATCTATATAATTATGGTTGATGGTTAGTTACATGTATGGAATATTTGTTGTCCCCGTATTGGTTTCCCCCTATTAGAAATGTTGGATTTTTTATTAATCTCATTACCTATATTTTAAAATTAGTCCAAATACTGTTAGTGGTCATTGCATATATGAGTTCTGAAGTACTATTCAGTTCAACCTAAACTTCTTACATCAGGACACACCGTTATTGTAGCTCAACTCAGTTACTGACAATAGACTATCAACTGTTAGGGTCTGTTTTGATTAGGGGAAGGGAAAATAATTATATAATTAGGAATTTTGTATTAAATTATAATAATATAATCATCAATATATATAAAAAATACAATTATTGCTCATTATATATAGTATTATGTAATAATAGTTATCAAATAATTATCTTTATAGTATTATACTTGTATATATGTGTTAAACACATGGGATGGCTTTTATTGCTCATTATATTATGATTATAATATATTCAATAATTATTATTGTGGGTGGAGAGAAATCTAATAAATTTTCCTAAGTCCACTATTATCCAACCTATCATATCAAAATTATTGGATATTTACATTGATGAAGAGACTTGATGGTGAAAGAGGAAAGGACGAGGAAAACGTTGGACAAACAGGGGTCGAGGCTGATGTGAATATTGATCTAGGTTTAAGAAAAGAGATGTAGAATGGAGACACAAGAAAGGAGATTAGAATAGAGATAGAGAAGAGAGCTCCTAGGCTCTCACAATTCTGTTATTGCAAAGCCATGTCAAATCTGAAATCTGAAATGGGAGGATGGCTATTTATAACACTATAGCCTCCTTTAAGTCCTAACTAATGTCTAGTTTATGATTTATGACTAATTACCTACTAACTATCTAGTTTGCAATTAGGTCCCTAGGTTTATCTTACAATTAGGTCCCTAAATGCATATTATTATCTTTACATATCAATACCCCCTTCCCCAAAACATCCTTGCCCTCAAGGATGATCGACTACAAAACTTACCCTAAAAAATACAAAGCTCATAAGCTTCTAAATTCTTGAAAACTTATGCTAGTAAGTGATGAAATATGTGACTCGGAGGCTGGGAAGCAGCAGCTTGTTCCTTCAGATTGTCTTTAATTCTGCACACTTCACCGTTTAGGCTTTTCTTATCTTTCCCTCCTAGAGAGCAAAACCTTCCATAGAGCATTACAATCAACTTTCCCCTGAACCATATCTGTAGAAGAGTTCTTGTACAAGAGAGTTTAACATGAACAGACCAATTATACATGAATACAGGCTTGGCTGAATTCACCGACGGCTGCAATGAACTTGGGCCATTTTCCGGAAACTTAAAGCCCATATTCTCATCCAATATTAGAAAATCCAGTGGGTCATGAAAATATATAGGACAACCAGAGATGATGGGAACCAACTGAGGATTTGACTTTTCAAATGGATCTTTGCTCAGCCACGTAGCTCTTGGGACGAGATTTTTGTTCAGAACAGTTCTCAGCTTGCTACGTTATTCTTTCAATTTGCATAGACTCATGAAATGAAGAGGGAACAACAAATAGAGACAGTGCTGAAGCATAAGAGCCCTGTCGCAGCGAGGCTTCAAGGTGCACTTCTTGAGTATTATTCTTTTCTGGACAAGCAGAAGTGTCATGTTCTGCTGGTTCATATTCGACAGAATTTGGATGGGGGTCACCAAGAATATCAATATTGAACACGTTGCCACATTGATAAACAACATCAGATGCTTTATGGTCAAAAAGGCTTTCTTCTTGAACCGTGGAGTCCTTTCTTGCTTTCTCAGCTCGTCTCTGCAGATCTAATTCTTCCATTCGAGCAAAAGCACGAGCCCCACGCATTGTCCTTGGTTGAAAGTATTCGACTAAGTCACGGATTTCATCTTTCAATCCATCCACATATGCTACAACCAGGTCTTCTTCTGCCATTTGGAGCTGGAATCTTGTGACAACATCATCAAAAATTTCATTATACTCCTTCACATTGCCAAGCTGCTGAGGCCACCACTGACCACCATTATTTGCTTGCATTGCCAATACCAACGCTCTTAATTCATCTCTCAAGCCCCACACCATATCTTGTAATTCATTGTTATGTTTTTCCAATTTTTCTTCAAGAGCCAAGAGTCAATCTTCCATGGTTCTTGAATGAAACAGAACCAGAAATCAGAAGAACAAATGACTCGTGGCTGAACCACAAAACCCAGCAATAAGAACCAACAAGGCAAATCTTTATTGTTTCAAGAAGACAGCAGAAGAACACAGAAGAAAGATGGCATTTGACTATGCATTGAAAACAGAATTAAGAAAAATGGAGTTTGACTAATAATGGCAGAATCAGCAGGTGGCAGAATGCATGCCAAAATTGCCAAGACACAAGCCAGAAACCAAGAAAAATCCTGATCCAGACTTTGACAGAACCGAGCTAGATTGAATCCAAAATCAGCAACCAAGAACCTTGATCAGATGACAGAATGTTGAAAAAAAACAGATGATGGCAGAATCTGTAACCAGAATGCTAGGAACCACCCAAAACCAGAATTGAATCAGAAAAAAGCAGAAGAGGATGAGAACAGAATCAACATTAAACCCAGCCACTGTTTCTTGGTGGTTTCTTGAAATTCTTGAATCCCAAAGATTCGGAACTCGGACAGAGATGGAACAGAAACTATGGCGGCCTCAAATTGGTAGAACAAAACCAATTTCTTTATCTTTCGTTTCTTCTCTGATCAAAACAGAACAAGACAGAACAAAACAAACTTTTTTTCCTTTTGTTTTCTTTGGTAAGAACAGAAGGTGATGAGGACATAAATCACACAAGAGATAGCCAAGGAAGGACTGCTCTGATACCGCTGATGTGAATATTGATCTAGGTTTAAGAAAAGAGATGTAGAATGGAGACACAAGAAAGGAGATTAGAATAGAGATGGAGAAGAGAGCTCCTAGGCTCTCACAATTCTGTTATTGCAAAGCCATGTCAAATCTGAAATCTAAAATCTAAAATGGGAGGATAGCTATTTATAACACTATAGCCTTCTTCAAGTCCTAACTAATGTCTAGTTTATGATTTATGACTAATTACCTACTAACTATCTAGTTTACAATCAGGTCCCTAGATTTATCTTACAATTAGGTCCCTAAATGCATATTATTATCTTTACATATCAGAGGCTGAAATTGATGAAGCGGGCACTGAACATGTCTAGTGAAGAGATGAAGGGGCAAGATTGGGTTGAGTAAATTTCTTTTTTTGTTCAAAGCTGGGGGTATCTGAGAAACTTTCCCCTCCCCTATTCAAAATTATACAAAGCCAAACAAGATCCCCTCCCCCCAAATTCCTCATACCAAATAAACCCGTAGGCCCATGAGCCAGGCCTAATAAATGGCATTGTGGTTAGTTCGTGTCAACTAGGTTATTTACTATGTTGTTATTTTATTTTGAATGTTATTATCCGCTATTTTACTCCCCATGTTCTTAATATAAGACCTAGTTGACATTTTTAAAGAAATTAAAGAAGCTAAATAAATTATTTAATCAAAATATATGTTATTTATTATTAGATTATATATCAATTTATGAGTGAAGCAACTAAATTTGGAGAAAAAAGATAAATATAAACACTTCAAAGTAATTTATTTAGTTTCCTTAATTTCTTAAAAAAAAGCCAACCGAGTCTTATATTAAAGACTAGGGGAAGTATCTTTATCTTCTCATTAAGTTGGGTTGTTGGTATTCTGAATAAGTCTAGGCCTAGATATCAGGGATTATTCTAAGCCTTGCGTCTATTTATTCACATTGCTGGCTAAAATCTCATTTTCTATAATTTTCTTGGAAGAACAAGCTTAAAATTTTCCTTTGTTTGTGATTTAATTCTAATAACTGTAAGTGACTAATTTTTAGGCACTAGTGAAGAAAGATCCGATTAGACGGCAAATATTACGTGTTAAAGGTTGTTTGGCTGGATCAAATGCTGAAAATTGTTTAGAACAAGGAGACATGGTTTTAGCAATCAATAAAGAACCAGTGACATGCTTCCGTGACATTGAAAATGCTTGTCAAGCTTTAGACAAATCTGATACCACTGTTGGGAAGCTTCACATGACTATTTTTCGGCAGGTATAAGAATTTATGTCCTTTGCAAATTTGAGTGTGTGTAGAGCAAACTTTTGGCTTGTGTGTGTGTTTTTGGATGGGGCCATGTTTGTGGAGAGTGGTGGGCAAACCCTTGGCTGTTTTTTTGCCATTTGTACTGAGGCATATAGGCTGTGTGTTAATGATAAATATGCATGGTGTGTCAGGGGCTTGAAGTTGATCTTCTTGTGGGAACAGATGTTAGGGATGGAAATGGAACAGCTCGGGCAATTAATTGGTGTGGTTGTATTGTCCAAGAACCACATCCTTCAGTACGAGCTCTTGGATTTCTTCCTGAAGAAGGCCATGGTGTGTATGTGGCAAGGTATGATTTTTTCTTGTCCTTGCAAATCTTTCATTCTGAAACATGTATAGTGCTGATTGTTGAATATCAGCAAGGTGAATGTCTATGTACAATTTATTGTTTAAGGACCGTCATTTATGTCTTTCATTTGCAGGTGGTGTCATGGCAGTCCCGTGCATAGATATGGTCTTTATGCTCTTCAGTGGATTGTTGAAGTTAATGAAAGACCAACTCCAGATCTAGATGCTTTTGTTAATGTGACTAAGGTATGTGAATTAATGTTACGAGGATGAAACATGCATCTCTGTGGATGCTTTTTTCTTTCTTCCTGACTAGTGTGTATGCATGGTATGATGTCCACAGTGACATTAAATGCAATAGAATGCATGGCATCTATTTGCAGGTTCCATCTGTTGGGTTGTTGTGAACATATAAAATTAGTATGAAGATTCCTTGTTGTATGCGTTAGAATCTATCATAATCTATTAGAATTCGATAGAATCAAATCCCTTCAATTTCTCTGATTGATTATGATTGCAATCTCATTTAATATTCCTGATTTTTTGGCCTTTATTTTTGGTGATATTTCCTAGATTGTAATCTCTAGAATCTCTCCCCTAATGGGTCTCTCAAGACCTATATATTGTTGTCTCTCTTCTTTGAATAAAACAAGTTTTGAGAGTGAATAATTCTCTGATTTTAAATGTGATATCAAAGCTAAGAGTTCATTCTGCACTTTGAGAGAGAGAGAGAGAAACATGATGAGATGGAGAGAAATAGGGACGGATCGACACGTCTAGGGCTTCAAGAGGAGGGCGAGTGAGCATACACTGCCCCCACAAGTGTGATTGGCACCCACGAATCAACACTTCCCTGGAGTACAATGGCGAATGGAATAGCATATGAGTCTAACGCGCCTCCACAAATTGGTGCATCAATCCCACATGCCGTTGACAACAATGATTTCTAGTCATTTTTTCTCCATGAATGATGAATCCCTATGAATTTCCTCCTCTGTTCGGATCCTTTCCTGGAAATTCAACCAATGCAAAGTTCTTCCTCTTCAAGCAGTACTACAATACCCTTCTAAAACCTCAAAGATGGCACCGGAATTCTCAGAAAACCAAATTATGGTTTTAACTATAAACTTCATGGGAAGGACTATGTCTAGTGATCCCAAAGTGTGCTAAGATATTTACGTGACGAGAGAAAGGAGAAGTATATTAATGGAGAAGCTCCTCAACCAACCCACAATGATCTAAATTTGTCACCTGGTTCACTAAGAATAACCAAGTAATGAGTTGGTTGTGCAATTTGATGACTCTGGATATTAGTGAAGGCTATCATCTTGCGAATATGGCAAAAGAAATCTGAAATGTAGCTAGGTGAACGTTCTCTTGATAACACTGTTGCCTTGATCCATCTGAAGCGTTAACTCCATGATTCAAGACATGGTAACATGTTGGTGACTAAAATATTATAATGCTTTGCTAAAATTATGGTAGCAACAAGACTTGTTTAAGGTTCATCCATAGGTAAATGTTGATGATGCTCAATTGTACAAGAAGATAATGGAAGAAGGAAGGATCCATGACTTTCTTCTAAGTCTAAACGACCCTTTTGAGGAGATAAGTGGTAGAATTATGGGATTGAAACCCTTACCACATTTATTTGATTTTATCAACTTTGTACAATTTAAAGAGAGCAGAAAAATTCCTAAATCAAAACGGCTCAAGTCAAAAATTGAGGGTTTAGCCCTTGCAATAAGAGGGCCACAAGGTAAATGAAGCTTCAACAAGTGGTGCAATCATTACAGCAAGAAGGACCATGCCAGAGAAGAATGTTCGAAGCTACATGGAAAGCCATTGAATTGGAAGCAGAAATTCCAACAAAGTAACCTCACCACAACAGAACAAAAGGCAAAAGATGATCATCACCTAAGCAAAGAAAGAATTGCAAGTGCTTTGTGAGATACTTGAAAAACTAAATATATCAATTATGTGCCTAGTGTCAATCGGGCAATTCTATTATAGCTCTAAATGTTGTGTGATGACTAGTGAAGACACATGGATTGTTGCTACAAATCACATGACTGGTAATAAAACTTTGTTTTTTGTTTATAACTCTTAAGTTGTGTGATGAAAACCTCTTAATCAAAGTAGCTAATGGCGTATTCACAAAAGTTGAGGGAATTGGCGTGGTTACACGATCTAATCACTTGAGAATACACAATATTCTGTTTGTACCTGTACTTGCTTGTAACCTAATATATGTGAGCAATTTAACTAAAGGGCGAAATGCTAAGCAATAATTGATGATGACTTATGTACTTTTCAAGATTTAAACTCGAGGAGGATGATTGGGAGTTCTAGAGAATGGGATAGACTTTTCTACCTCAAAGGATTTAAGAATAAAAATGCTTGGAATGCACAAAAGGCACTAGTTAGCTTAAATTCTCAAGACAGAGATGTATTTTTGTGGCATTGTCATTCAAGGCATTCTAGTTTTGATCATAGGAAACGTGTATTTACAAGTTTATTCAATAAAAATTCCTTTCCCTTTTATTGTGGAACTTGCCAACTCGCAAAACAAACTCAATCCTCATATTCCAAATAGCCCTATACACCCTCTGCATCATTCACGTCCATAGTGACATTTAGCGTCCTACAAGAATTAAAACCCTAACTAATGCAAGTGGTTTGTAACTTTCATAAACAACCACCCTTGAACCATATGTGTTTACTTAATAAAAGAAAAATCTGAAGTAGCCAAGGTGTTTCAAAACTTCTATACCTTTGTGAAAAATCAATTTTAAGCTTCCATCAAGGTGCCACAAAGTGATAATGCCAAGGAATACATGAGTGGAACATTTAAGAAATTTCTTGATCAGTAATGAATTCACCACCAAACAACCTATCCATACACTCCCCAACAAAACAAGGTTACCGAGTGTAAGAACCATCACCTGTTGGAAGTAACCAAAACCTTGTTGATGGAATGAAATGTTCCCACTGTCTTTTGGGGTGATGTAATACTAATTGTAGCATATTTGATTAACCGAATTCCCTCTAAACTCCTCAACTGCAGCACTCACATCCAAAAGTCCTTGAAACCTTTCTGGAATGTCTTTGTTCACAAACACGATGGCAACAAATTTGATGCCTGAGCTAACAAATGTATATTTTTTGGTTACTCCTCTACCCATAAAGGATACAAATGCTATTGCCCTACTTCCAATAAACTACTCATATCCAATGACATTGTTTTCTATGATGATAGGTAAGCCTTTTCTATGAAGAAAAGGCTTACCCATCATCTGAGCCCATTGTTATAGCCAGCCTTGAACTTGATTTGTCCACAAACCAAATTGTTCCCACTATTGCTCCAACCCAACTAAAGCCTATCCCACCTCAACTTGAGCTTGAACCAACATCTAATTCAACTATTTGTTTCATATGGCGATCTGTTTGCAAAAATGTAGAACTTTGTTGGAAATAGTGCACAATGAGAGTCACAGACACTTTCCAGCAAGCAATGGCTGATCCGAATTGATCCGAATTGGAAAAAGGTTGTAGAAGAAGAGTTAAGGGCATTCAAGGATTATAAAACTTGAGGGATAACTATTCTCCCTAAATGGGAGAAACTAGTAGGATTCAAGTGAATCTTCACCACAGAGTTCAATTCTAGTGGAAGTATCAACAAGTACAAGGCGAGACTAGTTGCAAAAGGGTATACTCAAACCTATAGGATTGATTAATAGGAAACTTTTGCCACATTAGCTAAATTCAATACCATCCAAGTGTTGTTGTCAATTGCAGCCAACTTGGATTGATCTCTACATCAGCTTGGACATAAAAAATGCATTTTTGAATGGGGACTCAGAGGAAGGAGTGTATATGGAGATCCCACATGGGGTTCTAGCTCCTAACAAGCAATTACCGCTGGTGTATGTGAAGGAAACTAGGTCATCAGATTATTGACAAAATTGGGAATTCCATACAAGGGAGGGATTCATGCAACTCTGGTGTGACAATAAAGCCAATATCAAAATGACAGAATACTGTTTATCATGATTGAATGAAGTATGTTGAGATAGACATTCACTTCATTTAAAAAAAGGTTGAAGCAAGCATCATGAATTTACGATCCACAAATCAAATTGCAAACATTATGACAAAACTACCAGGCAGAGCTGAGTTTGAAGGGCTTCGAAACAAGCTAGGAATGATTGACATCTATTTTCCAGTTTGAGGGGAAGTGAGAATCTATCATAATCTGTATCCATCAGAATCATAATCTATTAGAATCTTGTATAATCAAATCCCTTCAATTTCTCTCATTGATTATAATTTTAATATCGTTTAATATTCTTGATTTTTAGGCCTTTATTTCTGATGATATTTCCTAGATTGTAATCCTAGAATCTCTTCCCTTCCCTGGTGGCTCTCTCAAAGTTTATATACTGTAGTCTCTTTTCTATGAATAAAACAAGTATTGAGAGTGAATAATTCTGTGGGTTTATACAGTATGATTGAAACTATTTATTGACATGAGATTCTGTCACCCTTCAAATACAATTCTACAATGGATCCTTTATGTAGGTTGGTTTTTTATTTGTAGGTCTTTCCCCTTTTGGATTTGTAAATATATGGCTGTATGTGACCTGATGGCTTCACTGTTGACTAATTCAGCTACAGGCTTTTTTATGCAGTAGCACTTTGTTATATATAATGTCACTGTAATTAATGTTAGGATCCAATATTTAAATGATGCTTTTTGGTTGCATCATGTCCAATGAAGTGCGTGTTAACTTTCTAACATTGGAGTGTTGAGTTTCATGATTTGGTGCGCTGTGTATGAATGTATGTTTAAACCATCTTTGCACATATATATATATATATAGAACTCCGATCTCAGCTTCGATTTTAGTTTCTTTGTTGAACTACTGTAGCTTATAATCATGCTTTCATGTTTGGCAGGAACTAAAACATGGGGAGTTTGTCCGTGTAAAAACAGTCCATCTTAATGGGAGGCCACGAGTCCTTACATTGAAGCAAGATCTGCATTACTGGCCCACATGGGAATTGAGATTTGATCCTGACTCTGCAATTTGGCATCGTAATATAATTAAGGCGTTGGAATGCTGTACTGTATGAGAGAGTACATGAGAAAGAGCCATAAGAATATCTTGTGGAAGACGTCCTTGGGAGTCAATGGATCTGTTGCGTTGGTGGTCTGAAACACGTCATTGTACTTTTTGGTTCACTCTGTGTGTGCGTGTGTGTTTTATATCAGGTTTACTATACCTTTATTGTTAAACAGCTATTGCATGCTCAAGTTTAGGCAACAAGAGAGAACCAAAAATAGAGCTATTTTTCTCAAACCGTTTCATGTATTTATATAAGGAAAAGATGTTGTCATATCTAATTAGATTTGAATTTTCATCAAACCTCTTTCAAATTCCATAAATAAGGTACTGGAATTTCCTGGGTTATTCATGACTCCAACGTCACATGAAAAAAAAAAAAAAAAGTTTAATTTGATGTGTTTATTATTGGAAGTTGTGTGTGTGTGTAATCGTCTACTAAGATTTAATGACAACTTTAATCATAAGTAGGAGAAAGTGGTTTTTGAATTTTATTTTAGATTAAAATTTACATTGAGGGCTTGGCGCAATGTACAAAGCTTAGTTGTAGTAGGCGTAGCTAATGTTATATGTTTACAAGTTGTTTGGTGGTAAATAAATTTGTATATGTGATAGTTTGTATCTGTACTATTGTATTTAAATACTGTATAAATTAATTAGGCTTATAGGGATGGTATTAAGCTATATAAGATTTTGATGAATTAGGTTTGTAGGTTATCGCACTATACCATTGCTGGACTAATGCCGACATGATAAATTTGCCTTTCATGCCCTAGTTTATTGCATTCACGCTAGTTTCAATTATTAGGTTGTAAAGCATAAGGGTCAAAAATCTAAGGCCATCAATTCTATGAAGAAATTAGGTTTGTCATCTGTTGATGTTTTATAACATGACTAAAACATTTCAGAGACAGTTGTGGTGGCTCAGATACATCAACTCTGTAGGGTGATAGCTAACATCCAATATGCATGTAAGTCGCTTATCTCGGATGGAGGATGATAATACTTGCTGATTGGTGACAATCCGCAGGGGCTCCATCTCCATTCTTGTTGATTCCCTAAGACACCATAATTGGCAATTCTATTCTCTACATTTTCAATCAACAGTGATGTTGCAAACGTATTTATATACTGTCTGGTAGACATGGGAGCTTTGTTCTTGGTTTGCATTCCATATTTCTGCAGGTTTGCCAGATTTTGCCAACTTCTTGACCAAAGTTGAAGGGTCAACCCTACCCATGACAATCACCTTCTGTTCTTCCTCATTGATGTGGACTTTGTAGACGCCTGATTCAAATACATAAAAGGAGAAAGAGAGATAATAAAAAAATATTTAATCTCCAACTTCTACGAAGTAAGACAGACGATGTCATTGAATGGTTACTCTTTAACCATTCAATGTTGGGCATTTGCTGCGCAGCTTAATTTTGTACAGAATTTAAAACAAAATCAAAGTTGATGTGCGATATTTTCTATCAAAGGCATAAAAAGGAAATAGGGAAGACGAAAATATGAGCAAAACAAGTTCACCTTCAATTTTCCGGAGCAGTTTCCTTACCCTATTGATGCATCCTTGACAGATCATATGTTCTTTGAGTAATAAAGTCCGAAAGCAAAAAATTCGAGGGCAACCAGAAAAAAAGGGTAGCTATAGAGTGGAATTTCTATTATTATATATATGGTAGCTATAAACATTCGAGGAAAAACATTGAGAATGAATGGACATGGGTGGGACGATGTAGGGACCTCAATATTTGATTCAGCGGTCGACATTTTCAACACTGTCGAGAATACCAGAAGTCAGAAGATAGCTCCTTGACTTCCTTCAATCGATTCCTTCTTTTTCCTCCTCCTAATGTGTGTCGCTCCTTAAAGCGGAAAGCCAGCAGTTCAGCACTGGTGGGAGGGGCAAAGCTACCGTGGAGACAAACGGTTGAAGCATTGTCATTTTGAATTTGACTGCTTCGCCTTCATCCTTCAAAGTCACGTGCCTGAACTGCTCATAGTACACAACAGTTTTCTACGGTATAATTCTGCACATTGGTCTTGTGTTTTATCCAAAATCCTCGCACCTCACCGGTGGTGGGCGATAGGAGCATAGCCCCTTTGATTGACCCTTCCAATTTTGCAACACGCTTTTCTTAGGCCACGTTGTTTGGAGAATACATTTGGGCAAATTATTAAGAGATCCCAACCATAACACCGTGTTTGTTTGGTTTGAGGAGAGGGAGTGGGAGGAAAGGAAGAGAGATAAATTTTTCCTCTCATCTTTACTAAATTGCCCATGAAAAATTTTCAATATTTCAAAAATATATTTTCAACAAAAAGGAATATTCCTTTCATTAATGACAATTTGGTTAATACACTCCCGAGGATGCTAACAAGTTCTAGTTTTTTTTTCTTGCCTGAAAACAAGTTCCAATTATAAAATGATAAAATCTCACTTATCCTTAGAGCTGGTAATCAGGGCCAGGGCCTAACAGGGGTGGCCCTCCAGGGCCCAGAGTAAGGAAAACATCTGTTTTTCGAAGTCCGGCCTGAGAACACCAGGGCCAGGCCGGCTCGCAGGGCCCAGAAATTACTATTTCAAATTTTAATTATTTTTCCTTCACTTTTTTTTAAAAAATATAATTAATAAATCACAACATGAATCATCTAATAAATAAGTACAGTCACTAATCCATAATCAGAAGTAAACTATGTTTACAAATAACTCACATAAAACATAAAAAGCATATCACTAAGCGACATTAATACGATGACTATTATTGTCGTCATCTTCATCACTATCATCGATTTTAACGACATCTGATTGTTCTTCACTTTGAGTAATAGCCTTTAGCTCATGAGTAAGAATATCATGAAATTCTTCTCCCGCATTATGAACGCATCCATAATCTTTATTTGTAACAAATAATAAATTAAATCATAAAATTAGAGTATAGTTATTATGTATTTTTAGTTAAATGAATAAATAACTCTATAACAAATATAATATATATATATATATATATATATATATATATATATATATATAATTAATAAATTTAAAAAGGAAAAAAAAAAAACTACAGTAAAAAGGCCTTGCAGGGCTGGCGTGAC
The DNA here is from genome assembly GCA_037074495.1 of Acacia confusa. Taxonomy (NCBI): domain Eukaryota; kingdom Viridiplantae; phylum Streptophyta; class Magnoliopsida; order Fabales; family Fabaceae; genus Acacia; species Acacia confusa. The sequence continues at coordinate 37,975,638 of CM073511.1, read as the reverse complement.
GCACTTTAGGGCTGACCCATTTAAGCCCGAGGCCTGTCAGAGTCAACTCTCTAAGACTAATTTCAAATATCTCATCCATTTTTCAAGCCTCGCCTCTTAAAAGGCCAGAGCCTAAACCGGCCGACCCGATGGGCTTGACCCGTTTTACTGACTCTACTTATCCTTAGAACATTTTGGTGATTAAGTTTTATTCTTGAGACCACGTAATAATTCCATAATTCCCCGAATAGATTTTGAGGAAATTATTGACTTTAAAATTTTTTTTTTTATATTAGACTTTAAAAAAGTTGTATCCGATAACTTTAGGTCAAACTATAGTTTCGGGCTTCAAATATATTAGGGATTTTGGGTGTGTGTTTGACAAAATGAATCTAAAACCTTGATTTAAATGAAAAAAATATTTTTTGTCAACTTTCCCAAACACCAACATGTTTGGGTTAGCTTATAAGATTGAGGAAAACAAAATTTCATTCACAAAATATATTGTTAGTGAGTTATTTGTTTCTGTTTTTTTGTTTTTCTCTCAAAATAATTTTATAAAACAGTTTTTGAAAACAAGTTTTGGAGATTTAAAAAAAAAACAAAAATAAAAAATATTTGGATAATTGTTTCTTGAAACAAGTTGAGAAAACAAAAACAAAAAAATATGTTTGGATGATAGTTTCTTAAAAAATTGTTCTTAACATCAACTTAGATAACAAAAAAAAAATAAAAGAATTATTTGATTCATTTGTTTTATGTAATTGATATTAATATTATTTTTTTATTGGGCTAAAATACAAATGATCCCCTCAACTTTAGACGAGTTGTAAATGACCCTCTTGTCTTAGAAAGTTTATAACCAACACCCTAACTTTCATATGTTGACTACTATTTACTAACCCCTTGTTGTTATAAAAACTGTTACCTTCAACGGAAAATATGCCACGTCATAATAATCAAGATGACTTGGCAAATTATACGGACTTATTAATATTTAACTGATTAAAAACATGATTTTGTTCAAGAGGTATTTTTGTCATCCTATCAATTTCCTCTCTCACAAATACAATCGTCACTGCCTCTGGACATGTCTCTATTCTTCCTTTGCTGGGGAAAGCGGTGGTGAGGCTACAAATATTTCGAATGGTGTTGGTACATCCTTATTCGCATCACTAAAATTTACCGTTGTTGAATCCTTTCGTCTTCCCGCTACGGCCCACCGAGCTTACATGTTTCCAAATTTATTCATGAGAGTCTAATTCTTTACTGTGTATATATACGGGTAAATGACAACGATGAAGAGAACCCAGAAAAACAATATCCATCATACTCACATCTTCACAGCAACCCCTAAAATGTCAACACGTGAGACAAGGCCAAAATGAGGCGGAAAGAAATAAAAGGAGGGAGCTGCGTGAGAATGGTCTGCTGCTGAGAGAAATGAGAGAGACGTGAGGAGAAGATTATGTCCCCCCGGGGGCGGGGGGGCAGAAAAAGGTCAATTTTTATTAATATTAAAACAAAGGCTAACCCATTGCTTACCAAAATAAAACTATAACCAACAAACAAATGCTATATCAGCATCCTAGCAGAGTAGTATTACTCTACAACCTATCAGCCCAAGCCTTCCCTGTCCTTCCATTATTCGTGATGTTGTTGGATTTCCTAGAACAATCAGAATCATGAAGTAAGAGCTTGCTTAAAGAAGATGGGGTACAAACCAGCCAAGATTGCTAGTTCATCTTCTTTGTTGCATCAGTTGCTAATCTATTAGCAGCATTATTCCCTTGTCTGGCCACAAGAGAAACAGACACATCATCCAATGTTTCCAGTATTCCAAGAACCTCCTTCAGTAATTCCCAGCTTTCCCACTCGCAACTTGTTGCTGAATTCATTTTAATCAATCTATACAAATATTCACAATTAGTTTCCACTATCACCTTGCAACTCAGAGATTTGCTTCTACAGCAGACCTTCTTTCATTGCTGCATATTCAACCATAAAGGGAGTCACAACTGACACTTCTTTGCTCAAACCACCAACAAAGTCACCTTTATTATTCCTACAAACCACACCTATCCTAGCCTCACATGTAGACTCCGAGGAGATAATTATGTTGAAAGCAGAAATTAGGGATTGATATTGATAGGATGACAAAAATACCGTTTAAACAAAACAATGCTTTTAATTGGTGAAATATTAAAAAATTTGTGTAATTTCATGACTGCCACCTCATATATATTCTGACTAATAAAAATATAACAACTCATCTTATTTAATTTTAGATAAATACTTACCTACTCTAAGAGTGTTACCTCATTTGTAATATAACTAATCAAAATATAACAAGTTATCTTATTTTAATCTTACATACAGATAAATCCTCTAAAGAAATTCAAATTTTATGATTTTAAGATTGATGGGAGGGAACTGCATTTTTTTATTTTTCTAAATTAAGAATTTTATGTTTTTAAAATTATTAAATTTGAATTTCTCTAGATGACTTGCTCCCATGTAGGATTAAATAAAATGATTTGTTAATTTTAATTAATCAAAGTATATACTAGATGACACTCTTAGAGTAGGTAAGTTTTTCTCTTTATTTTAATCATATACGATAGATGAGTCATCGTTTTTGTTTTTGTCATCCAGATGAGTCATATATGACAAATTTTATGATTTTAACCTAAACTTCTTAATTTAGAAAAAAAAAAAAAAGAAGAAGAAGAAGAAGAAGCAATTCCCTTCTAAATTATGATTTTTAGGTTTTAAAAATCATAAAATTTGAATTTCTCCAAATATCTTATCTTTCATGTGGGATTAAAATGTTGAATTATTAATTTTAGTTAAGTCATAGTATAAATGAGGGATTAGTGGTGAACATATGAAAATTCATGGTGTTGGTTTTAAACTTTTAAAGGTGAGGAGTCATTTGCAAACTGGCGTAAAGTTGAAGGGGTGTTATTTGTGTTTTAGCCCTTTTATAAATACTCAATATCTTATTATATTAATAAACTTATTTTAATAATGTAAATAAGCTTTGTTATTACTCATGACAATAAAAAATATCTTTATTACTCATTTTGATATATTTCAACAATAATGATAATTGAAAATAATTATTTTAACATCTTATCATTGGTAAAATTATTTGTTAACATCAAGGTCATTATAGTCTTTAGATAGCAAATCATTATTTACAACAGAAAAAAGAAAAAGAAAGGACAAATTCCTTTCAGGGCCCAAGGTAGAAAAATATTGTTAAAAAAGATCTTAAGAAAAATCAAATGTCAAAAAAAACCCTAAGGCCTTTTATGGTATTATTTTAGAAAGTATTAACAATAATATCAGTACCTCATTAACAACAAAATCAGTATCCATTAACAACAATTCCATTAACAACAAAATCAGTATTTGTTAACGACTATATCAGTACCCGTTAACAACTACGTTTTTCTGAAATAATATCAGAAAAGGCCCTAAGACTTTTTTTGACAATATTTTCCCACCTTGGACCTTGAAAGAAATTTTCCCAAAAAAAAAAATTCATATACCATCAAAGTAAAGAAATACTTCAGGTCAAAATTAGAGGTTTAGGAGAGTACCACGTTATTTAAATTTTGTTCAATAATAATTCTAATTTGTTAATGACTCATATAAAATAATTCACATTTTATTTGATTTTTAAGAAAAATAAACATATTACTTTGAAGAGAAAAATGTGTAGTAAATTATGAGGGGAAGAAATAAGTAGATGATTTGAGTTGTGTCTAAGAACACTATCCTATAGAGTTATTCCGCAACTACCGGTAAAAAAGAAATGGTATTCTCCAGGATTAAACAGAACATTCTTAATTAAATCAAGGCGGTGATCAAGTGAGTTAATAAGAGATTATTGATGTTTTCTCATTCTCTTCTCAAATGGTGTCACAATTTAGGTATTTATAGATAATGAATCAATGTTTTTAAAAGGTGCTTCTTGAACACTACATCTCTTCAATACATTCATGAACTATGTTAATTTATGAACCAATATAAATTTCTTAATTTATAAAGACATGACTTTTTAAAATGCATCTTTTCTTTTAAACATATTCTATAATATTAGAAAGACTCTTTATTTGACACACCCATAAGCAATACTCTTTCTTTGAGACACCCATATGCAATATTTACAACAAAATAAACCACAAATATTTCATAAAAAATAAAATGTAAATTATTTCATATGAGTAGCCTGATTATCAATTAGGATGAATTTGTTTGTTGCGAAGGAGAAAAAACTTTATCATTATTCCGCATCAAACTTATTTTCATACGACTAGAGTTTGTTTTTTTGGCCATCATATGAGTAGGGTTACAGTTACTGTATTTTTATTATTATTATTTTTTAACATTAAGGATTTCCCCTTTAGAATTTTAAAGATAAAGAGTTGCATCTCCCCTAACAATTCGTTTAGTGGATTCAAACTTTGTTAGCTTAAGTTACTTTCTTGGAGAATTGGCTGTTGAGTATTTTTTGGAGAATTGGATGTTGAGTATTGATTGATGTTTTGAAATGTTTCCCTCCTTTTGAAAGTGTGGGCTTGATATTTTGCGAGTAGTGTGCGATAACAAGGGTTTGCGCGGTGGGGTGGGGGGATTGTCCGTTTCGCGGGTACTAATCTCCGTCCCCAGAAACTTTAAGGCGCGGGCACTGATTGCCTCTTCAATGGTGCTAATTCAACAATTTGCCATGCCCATCGCACGTTTGGTGCGCCCTTCACATCGGACTTACTTCCGGTCGTGCACCATGGCCGTTGCTACCACTTCCCCCAGCGACCTTTCTGTCCCTTTGACAACCCGTGAGTCCCAGTCACAGGTTCTTCTTGGCTTGTCCGATGAAGAGTTGCAACAGTTGGCTCTTGACTTGGGTCAGGTATTTGGTTGATATTTACGTGTCATAGTGCAACACAGTGACACAGGTCTGATTTTATTCGGTTTTGTTTGCCTTCTGTTGTAATTTCCCGTAGCAAAGGTATAGAGGGAAGCAGCTCCATCATCTTATATACCAGAGAAAGGTCAGAGAGATTCACGATTTATATCAGTGTGGGTATTCCCTCATTTCCCTTTTTTTTTTTTTCCGGTTTTGTCATGTCTGTTGGATTTCGACCTTGAATTCTGCTCCTATTATTATATACAGTGCCTCGGGCCTTTCGGGATAATCTTCAGGAAGCCGGATGGAGGGTGGGCCGGTCTCTTATTTGCAGTACTGTTACCGCAGCTGATGGCACTGTTAAGGTGAAACTATAATCAAAGATTTCCCCTTTAGCTGCAAACAGAGAAACTCTGGTGTTGGCTATTACACCCAATGAAAAGCAACGGAAAAGAAAATTGAGTTAAAAATTATTTTATATTTTTTTTTTAAAAAAATACTGAGTTAACTATAGTAGATACTGCAGAAAATATTATCTCTACCTCTGCATATCCCAAATCCAAACGACAACGGACTGCCATTTATTTTTCTTCCCAATGCTCGTTTATGTTGACTCTCTGTGTTATCGTAACAGGGCATGTTTAGAACAGGGAAAACTATTCTTATTGTTTCTTTCATTTTTTAATTTGGTACCTTTGTATTTTTTTTCTCCTTTTGAAATCCTTTAATTTTATTCTGCCAGCACAATTAGTTCCATAAAGGGGCTAACAATGCTAACGGAGCAAAGTTATAGGAGCTAACGGTGTTAAAAGAGTGGAATATAAAAAATTAATAAAGAGAAAAAACAAACAGGTACCAAATTAAAAATTGAAGGAAATTATAGGTACCTCAAGAATGATTTCCTTTACAATATTTCTATAGTAGTGAAGTTATTTAGCTTAAAGAAAGCCAAGTTATTTACAATATTTACTTTTATGTTGGAAAATGATTTTGCAGTTATTATTGAAGTTGCATGACAACAGATTGATTGAAACTGTTGGTATTCCCATCGAAGGTGATAAAGGTTCAGTTCGCCTTACTGCATGCGTCTCATCACAGGTATTTCATTGACTTTTGAATGATCAATTAATGCACCTGATAGTTGTATGGTTGATTTGGGAACTCATTTTGTTGTTTTTGTGATATTTGTGGTGTTGTTTTTCATTATTTTGATATTCCTGGCGTTTCAGGTTGGTTGCCCATTACGATGCACATTTTGTGCCACTGGAAAGGGGGGGTTTTCGAGGAATCTTCAGAGGCATGAAATTGTTGAGCAGGTTGGAGTCATGTCTCATCCTAGCTAAATCATGATGGCATTTGATTTTAGATTGTTTGCATGCTTTGTAAATTAGATTGCCCAAAGTAACTGAGATTATTTCATCCATTTTAAACAAATGCAAAGAGGAAAAAAAGAATAAAGAAAAAAGGATGGTGATCATTCTTATTGTTGAAAACTTAGGATTATTTTCCGCCCAGAAGTCATTGCATTATTAGAATACATCTTCTATGCACAGGTTTTGGCCATTGAGGATGTTTTCAAGCGCAGAGTAACAAATGTAGTTTTCATGGGGATGGGTGAGCCTATGTTAAATATGAAGAGGGTACTGGAAGCTCACCACTGCTTGAATAAGGTGAATTAATTACAATGATGTGTGGTATTATTTTCCAATAAAAAGTTTTCCATATGATATATCCTTTTGAACCCTGGTACGGCCATTCATCAACATGTTATGTCTTCTCTTAAATAATTAAGAACTTCCCCCTCCCTATCATATTTAGTGTTTCACATAGGTCACCCATCTGTAGTTTTCCGGTTTCGTGTTGGTTAATGATGGAAATATAATTTGCTAGCACTTATTGATGCTTGTGTTTCTTCAGTAGATTTACATGGATTGTCATGAAATTACATGCAATGTGCATGCATATTATACAATCCCCTTCCAAATTTCAGGAAATCATTTCGTCAAAATCGGCTCAGTTTTCTTTTCAATATTTCATTTTATTGTCATAGAAATTAGAGAGTAGATCATAGGTTTTACAGGTGACGTTGTGTTGTGTGCATGTCTATTTTAGGATGTGCAAATTGGGCAAAGAATGATTACCATCTCCACCGTGGGAGTACCAAATACGATAAAGAAGCTGGCATCTCACAAACTTCAATCTACATTAGCAGTGAGGTATTACCTTTAAAGAAAATGTAATTTTAATTTACTATTTATGTAGTCAATTTGAGGCCTCATGTTAAGCCATATGTCTGATGGCATTTTCATGAGGAATGAGACCTTAAGTCTGCTGCCCTTTTAGCTGCCACCCTTTACAATCTGCTTTATGTTGAAAGATATTTTCTTATGATTGTATTACTAAATTTAATTTCCTCTATTTTTCCATATAGAGAAGCATCCAAACTTGAATTTTGATATTAGTTATAAGGCAATGTGGTTTGATAACTTTAAGCATGAATTGGAGAGTTTTTGGTGTAAAATTTGTACCTTCATCAACCGTTATAGTTGGTTGTTGCTTTGAATGAAGATTTTCATGGAATTGAACCCTGACTGTTGTCTGATTTCTAATTTCCCAGTCAAATCTTATTATTTCCCCCCATTTATTGGCGGATTTCTCAGTGCATGCTAATGTGACATTGTTTAGTATGATCTCTTGCTTAGCTCCTCCTCCTCCTGCTTGCCCCCCCTCCCACTCATAACATTCTTGGCTGTTGTCCACTATCAGAGCTGTTCAGAAGTCACTGAACTCTTTCGAATGGGGATATTATATAATTGTCTTTCTAATGTGCAAGTTTTTAATTGTATCTTGCATCAGCCTACATGCTCCTAACCAGAAACTTAGGGAAATGATTGTTCCAAGCGCAAAATCATATCCATTGGATGCTCTCATGAGAGACTGCAAGGAATACTTTCTTGAAACCAGCAGGCGAATTTCTTTTGAATATGCACTTTTAGGTACAAAAAGTTGCACAAATACTTTTTCCTTTCTTGTGTCAAAGGTTAATGAGATTATGTCCATTGCAATGCCACATTCTTGGCATTTTGTTTGAGCAGCTGGAGTCAATGATTCAGTAGACCATGCTGTGGAACTTGCTCAACTACTCCATGGATGGGGCCATGGCTGTCACGTGAACTTAATACCTTTCAATCCAATAGAAGGATCAGAGTATCACCGTCCTCATAAGAAGGCAGTATGTTAAGTTTTATTTACTTCAATTGAAGCCTTAATTTACATGGCCACAGGAGTTAATCAGTAATTTCTTACAGGTGAAGGCATTTGTTTCGGCTTTGGAGTCCCTAAAAATAGCAGTCAGCGTACGGCAAACAAGAGGACTAGATGCTAATGCAGCTTGTGGTCAGCTACGGAACAACTTCCAAAAGAATCCTTTGGTCACTGATAAGGATCTGAACTTAGGAGGTTAGGGGATTAACCTCCCATACAAAGTCAGGTTTCCGTTTATCAGATGGATGAACAAGGTATGAGAAACGGATTAGCATGACGGCTATTACCAATGGTGAGATGACAAGGAGATGTCGAGAAACAGATTGATGCTGCTTGACGCATGCAAGGCTCCTTTAATTTTAGTGGCGGATCCTTTAGGCACCATATGGTGTGACGTTTGGACCCATGGAAGTTTCGGCCTGGCCTGAAGTGACAAGTCATGTGTTCAGCTCATTCTTTGTTTGAGAAGTTATGGGAGTGATTAGTGTCAAGAGAATTTGAGGGAGCCCGATAAATAAGATAACCACGTGTAATTGTTACATTTTGCAACAATTGCCATTGCGCATAAACTTCACATGCACTGTTACATATTTTTCATTCCCCCTTCTGGAACTACTACTTGAGGCCTAAAAGGTGGTTACCCAAGTTCGGCGAGTCCATCATGCTGGGTGCTAAGTCGTTTAAGCTGGTTTTTTTGGGAGGTTAAAGAAATCAATTAAATTATTTTGAAGTACTTATATTTATCATTTTTTCTTAAAACTAGTTTATTTGACTTAGACTTATAAGTTGATATATAATTTTTTCATACCAAAAAAATAATGATATAATTAAGTAACTTATTTTATTTCCTTAATCTCTTTTAAAAAAGTTAACTTCATCTTATATTTAATACCAAAGGTAAAAAAAATTTGTGTGAGCGTTAGTTTGGAATGGAGAGACAAAATTATTTATTTTTAGGGTGTGGGATTAAATTAATGCACAAGCCAACTTAGGTTAGGGTTGTGGGCCTATGGCACATGTAATGGAAATAGACTAGAGTTAAACTTTAGTTAAATAGACCTGAACCTATAATGGTTTAGTTAAATAGACCTGAACTTATAATGGAAGCAAAGGGTTTGAACTTGAATGTAGGCTTTTCTTTTAGGCTCGAGCCTGAGTTTTCATAAGCCCTGATTGAGCCTAAAACTTTTTTAAAGGCTTGTTTACAATATAGGTCTTGAAGACCATACGTAAACTTTGTGGACTTTGAAATTAAAATATAAGATTTTTTTTTTTAAAGTATTGTGTGGTTTATATTATATAAATATAATTATATTTATTTAATACGTAAGTAGGCTAAGCCTGAAGGCTTACAGCCTTAACAAAATAGGTCTGGTCTACTTACAAATTTAGACTTTTAAATAGGTCTTGGTCTGATATTTTTAACAATCAGACCACATCAGACCAAGCCCTAAACAATTTAGGTTGTGGGTTGGGTTTCTCTCATCATCCTTTTCTCATTATCCCTCATAATCTCTAAATCATATCTATCCAATTAATACAATATTACTTTTACTGTTCTCTCACTTTCTCAATCAACGGTCCAGATTTAGCTAATGACAAAGAGGATAAGAAGATTTCTTTCCATTAGGTTATAAGCCACCTAATTGAGGTATGGCCTATTTCCACTCTTACATGTAACTAAACATGTATACCATCTTAAATTTAATTTTGTGATAAGATGCTCTAGGACTCCATGTGAAGAAGCGTTGAGAGTTTCGGAGTGGCATGGATGTCCACCGCTCATTCAAGGGGGCTTCACAGACGACACACCACACCACCGGCAATTTGTTCCAAAGGGAAAGGAGTTCATGTGACAATGGAATTCCCAGCCGTCCTCCCAATCCAACCTCCGTCTCACCGCCCTTCCATTTATTTAAAGGAATATATATAGCTTCCCTTCATGACCATAATCCCCATGCACACAGCTTCTTTATTTTGCTTCTCACAATGAAATTCCAAGACCATCTTAAAAGGAAAAGCATGGTGCAGCAGACAAAACAGGAGCTTCAGAATGAGGTGACCAATCCTCGCACCTAGCTAAGATGTAATATCTTGTAATACTATTAATCTCAATTCACTTCTTACAATTCTACAGGTTATCGAATTGGAAGCACGGTTGAAGGGCCAAGAAACACTTAATAGGGTCTTACGCTTCGCAATTGATTGTCCACTCTTGTCCCTCCCACATCTGCTCTCGTCGTTTCCTCATCGTGTATAAAAAACATATGTTTTTACCCCTTTCAAATGGTAAAATTGTTGGTCATAGTTCACACTGGATATTGCAGGTCCGGGTGCTCCTCGAAGAACTGGCAACGGTGGAGGAGGAAATCTTTTTGCTGGAAAGAAAGGTTAAGGAGCTGAAACTTCAACTGTACACGGAGAGACGTCAAAGCAGAGAATGGGAACATCATCTTAGAAGATTATCTCAGTGTCCAAGTATGCGGGGACATGAGTCGGCGACTACTGAGCAGATGTACAGATGGCACAATTTTCAAGTATTAGGAAAAAGGAGAATAACGAGAGATAGAAGTGTCTCTCTGGGCTCCGCATTCGATATCCATAGCCTGTTCACCTCAAGCAGAAGGTCAAATAACGGTAAGCCTCAAACAGCAATGGGCATTGAGAGAGCAAATGAGGTGTCAGAGGAACTGCTTAAATGCCTGATCGGAATATTTCTTGAACTCAACCATGCATGCTCGGACAGAAAAGAAGCAGACCACGCCAGCGTTCCAAAACTTACCCTGTCGTGCATGAAATCTAGTGGCTTCACTTGCAAGACACCTTCATTCCTTTCAAACCCCAATGTATTGAGTACAGATCCTTATGGCATATCATCAGATTCAGATTGCCTCGCAAGAGACGTTGGCCCATACAAGGACTTCATTCACATCACCAGCGGCTCATTACACATTGACCGCTTCTCACCCGCGTTCGGAAAATTGAGGTCCCTTTTTGTTTCGAGTTTTATTTAATTTTCCCGCCAACTAACATGCTCCTTTTCTAAATAATGATAATAATAAATAAATGTCAGGGTGCTGATAAGTAAGCTGTGTCAAGTGGATGTGAATTTGTTGAGCAACAGCCAGAAGTTGGCATTCTGGATTAACATCCACAACGCGTGCATAATGAATGTAGGGTAGTAAGGGATTTTATTATATGTATGAGATGAATTCAGTTATTATATATATAATACATGTGTCTTGGCGAATTCAATTCTCAGGCATATTTAGATCAGGGGCTGGCTTCCAAGCAGGAAGAAGAGTCAGATGTAATGAATAAGGTACGTAGGGCACGTACACTTGTAATTTTTTTGAATGGAAATGCATGAGTGAGGAGATAAAATGATGGGAGGCATGCATGCAGGCGACAATGAATGTGGGGGGAATAGCAGTGAATGCAAGGGGCATCGAACACATGATTCTTCGGGGGAGAGGAGAGGCGTATCCAGAAGCGAACAACGTGACGTTTGGGCTGAGCAGAGGGACATGGTCGTCACCAGCAGTGAGTGTCGTAGCTAATTAATAGTGAAGAAGTAATGTACGTAGTTTGTAATAAGAATTTGCTGTTGATTGATTGATGAATGAACGCAGGTAAGGGTGTACACGGGGGAGGAAGTAGGGAGGGAGCTGGAGAGAGCAAAGGCGGAGTACCTGGAAGCAGCGGTGGGGGTGAGGAGGAGCAAGAGGAAGATAATAGTGCCGGAGGTGTTGGAGAGGCAGATGCGTGACATGGGGTCGCTGGTGGAATGGATATACACCCAACTGCCTCCCTCCTCTTCTCTCAAAGCCCCGCTCCTCCACTCCCTTTCTTCCTCTTCCTCTCCCCCTCCCCTCCAAATCCAACCTTATCGTTCCCACTTTCGTTACCTCCTCCCTCCCTCCCTTTCCCCATAATACTAAATACCCTCTCCCTCTTTCCCACCTTACTTTTCTATCTCATATTTATCCTTTTTCAACTAATCTACCAAGTTTGTAAACTCATATGTAACCCATGATTATTTTAAAAAAACCGTGTCACATATATTATAATTGGATAATTAATTTGTTTAATATGAAAATATCAGATAAATAGTCTTACATTATACTGAGGAGTCCAGATATATCATTTCTCATATTAATTTTGTATATCCTCTATCTACAACACTTCACAAAAACTAAAAACAACTTGATCAAGAATATCATTTCTCATATTAATTTTGTATATCCTCTATCAGCAACACTTCACAAAAACTAAAAACTACTTGATTTTGACTATGTTTGTGTGAAAGATGCAATAGAAATAATGGTAGTAGAAAATGGATTTGAGTTCTCTTGAAATCCTTTGCCTCTTTTTATCTTGAACCAAATCAACATGGCGAGACGAAAGCTTTGATAACTAGATATTCAACTCTTTACCCATGCTAGTATGTGCTCGTAAAATGTTAAGTGGAACTATTTATATAATAAAATATTAAAAATATAATTCATAAACTTCCAAATCACAAATTCTATATCACATATTCCGTATCACAAATTTCGTATCACAAATTCCATATTAGGAATCGTGTATTATAATTTATATATCACAATTCTCAAGTTGTCTCCCATCAATTCAATCAAACCACCATATTTTCATTGACTAGACTCATGTGTTTAAGTTATTACCCATGTTACTGGCTACTCAAAAACTCAGTGGTCATATGATAATGACTATCCAAAATCCACAAAACACTTGCCCAGATGATAACCTTTGAATTCATGTTATTTTACAAGCAAAAATGAGTTAAAAAGTTTGTCATTGTCATGGTTTAATGAATCAAATTAGTTGAATTTGAGTTGGAAAATGCATGAATTGTTGGTTCTCGATGTTTCAGTAATTGAAAGAGTTTACTCGAGCATCATATCAGATTACAGGTAGCAGCTGTCATAAGAAGAAACATGCTCAAGCAAACTAAGGATGATGCCCGAGCATCATCGTGCAAACAGAAGAAGATTCAGTGCAAGCAGATAGTACTCGAGCAAAGAAAACAACATACTCAAGCATGATGCTCGAGCAGGGGCACTCTCATGCTCGAGCAAAATCGACTAACAAGGAAGATTGCTCTCTGTCAAAATATTACTCGAGCAGCAGATGAATTATGCTCGAGCATCACATCAAAAAAACAATTTCTCTTCTCTGTCTCGATGTTGCTCGAGCAAGGAATTCTTCATGCCCGAGCATGTGCCCAAGCATAGCATATGTTATACTTGAGCAAGATAACTGATTTCTTATATTTCTCTTTTATGTCCCGATGTTGCTCGAGCATGGTTTCAGGGTTGCCCAAGCAACATACCCGAGCATTACATAAATTATGCTCGGGCATCTGTGATCAATTTGTCTCAATAATCAATTTCCAGCTCTAAATCCGATGTTGCTCGAGCACAAGATAAGCAATGCCCGAGCATATACTCGAGTAGGACCCGTTGATACTCGAGCATAGGTGATCTGCTGAAGTGATTTTCACGTGTTTGCTCGAGCAACAGAGACTTCTTACTCGAGCATAGATCAGCAGCAGACGAGAAGTTCAGCAGACACGCACAGATATGGGAATTTCAGATATTTGAATTTAATCATTACACTTACTCTTAAACTAATCATGTTTATTAAAGTAAGTTACAGATTATCATCATCATCTGGACAATCGATTGAAGCTTGAATCAAATTAAAATAAATCTTTTCAGAAGCTTTCCAGCTATACTTCCACTCAACACTCTGACAGACTTATCCAGATAAGAAGAATAAAATTCATGGGAGACAGAACTGATAAAACGGCATGGGAAAACATACGGCATGGGAAAACATTTCTTAAATTATCCCAAGCCTCCACTACTCAACAGCCACTTGTTCAAATCCTCTCATCGGTCGTCATCGTCTACTCTATATAAAGAGGATCACACGACTGGAAAAAAAAAACAGAGAAGGAGGAACGAAAGTGATCTCTCCTCTTCTAATTTCTCTCTTGTAGTTCTTGCCTCTTATATGGAAGTGCTTAGATTTTCTTATAATTCTTATGTATTGTTTTCCTTCTTGTTCATTTGACTCCTACATGGAAGGTTCTACCTCCTACATGGAAGTCTAGTTTTAATCTTTTATTTTGTTTGTTTTAATTTACTGTTATGTTCTTTTTACCCTTATTATGTTTTGTCATGAATAGCATGAACTAAGTGTTTTTCTAGGGTCATGTATGGATTCTTTATGAAATTTAATTGAAATTCTGTTTTTAATTACATAATGATTGTCTTGGATATGTTTCTTTAATCCATGGTTAATGACTTAATTAGTTTAATCACCTAATTAAGGATTTGAAAGATTAATTAGACCTTGGAAAGGGCTAGTTAATTCTAGGTTCAATTAATTAAAGAACATAAAGTACTAGTAAGGGAACTTGACATAAACTTTGTGCAACCATAAAGAATTCTGGACTTACTGCATGAATTAATTCTAATGAGCATGAGAACATGATATTAGGATTAAGGATTAGGCTAATTGACTTAGGAATAAGCAATTAAATTAAAATCAGAAATTTGATTGACATATTCCAATTCAAGAGTTAAGTAGTTAAATTCTACCTTAAAAGAAGATTAGGTCTTAATCTAGCTTTTGGTAAAGGAAGAACAATTAAATGGATTATTGATTATATACATGGCCCTAGGCTTTTGTTAATTGCATTCTACTAAATTTGATTTGATTTCTTTGTATTGTTATTTATATTTAATATTTTTACCAAAAACTCATACGATTGCATCAACTATAAAGTAAAATGAAGTGAGTTGGTAGTTGGAACTTTAATCCCTGTGGGAATGATATTTTATTACTCTAGGATACTTGCTAGTATTACATTAATAGTGTATACTTGCACTAGTTAACACACCACCACCAGACCATGGGTATTTTCCTCTTGTTGAACTAGTTGGGTTGTCGCAGTCCCTCAATGAACTAGTGGGACAGTTCCCCGTTGAACTAGTGGAACAATAGAAAATTAACCATCGTGCACAATGGTAACTATTAATTTCACAAATTTTTCTTTCTCTTGAAATTATAGTTTTGGAATTAAGTAATTAATATGTAATTCCATCTTGAGTAAAAGACTTAATAATTACATAGTAAATTCTAATCACCAAGAAATAATTTCATTAACTCAAATCAATATAAATAAATATCTATTACTTCAACTTTTATATTTTTTTGAAAAGATAATTTGATACCTCGTAAAAGTATAATTGGAATCCATTAATCTGGAGTAGGATTTTTCAATTGTATTCCATTCTTTTCTCAATTCTATATTTCGAGATTTTGCACAATATACTTGATATTCTTTAAATCTTAAGGTAGTTGATAAATAACACCGCTAGGATGATTCAAATCTTAGAAATTAAAATTGAGGATGTTACAACATCCATCTACTTTCTCCTCTACTTATGCTCCTCAATTTTTCTTTCTTTCTCTAAAGCACATGTACTTTCTCTGCTGATTGCTACAGGCTTGCTTAAGCATATAATTTCTTCTTTCTCAATTCTCAATTCCCAGTCCGTGTTTTTTTAGAAACTTTTGAGTAAATAACTTATTTGATATGCAGCCTGTAGGACTAGAAAGCCCGGGTTACCTCTCTGTTTGATTTCCTATATAATTAACCTTAATCTAATAAACAATGTATTTAATTTGCAGTTAGGATTATTGTAGGATCGGAAATTTACAATATACAAATATATAATTGCCCAACAACTAATTCACAGGACCCCACCGATGGAATTGGTTGGTTTGATCGTGTGCGCACTTGTCTCTGACTGGGATGGTTACTGGTTGGTCATGCTTGTTGCGTCTTGGTGCCCTCCGTCCTTCCAAGTTCCAAACATGGCAACACTCCTCTGGTCTCTGGCGTCTCCTTAGCCAAAGAAGAAGCATCGACGGGACACATCCTCCGCCACTTCCATACGTATTGTTTGCTTCCCTTCCCTTCATACCATTTCTGCTCCACCATATTAACCCAAACCTCTCTGCTTTGTCTTGATTCGTGCATAATCTTTTGTTTATGTTCCAAGATTCTCTGGTTTATGCTTTTTAAGCCTTGATGCCGGTGCGCCAGTGCTGCTTAATTTGATTATTAGTTGGCGTATTGTTTTTGTGCGACTTACTTTGCACTTCTAATATTGAACCAATTTTCCTTTTAATCCATTTCTTAAGGATGATGCTTGAACCTGCATGAAAATTGCATATCGCAATGGAAATCAAAATTTCTTCATCTTCTAATTCGTCAAAAAGACACTGCTTCTATCGTATGGTTCATATTTGATGGTCCTTCACATCTTACTCAAAAGCTTTATGTTCTATTGATAGAGAGCGCTTCAATCTGTTCAATACAACTATTCTTGTTTCCTTTTCCTTTAAATGTGGATGATTCTGCAGGCACCTTACGTTGATGTACAAAATGATGAACCGCGATGATCAGGAGGATCTCAGAAGGCAGAGCAAGACCATTGTGATCCTTCTAAAGGAACTTGATTACAAAAATCACAAGTTAATAGAAATGGAGAAAAAACATAATGAGACGACCGCTGCTATGAAAAAATTAATTATGGGCCTTACGGAGAACATCAATTCCAGGGAAAGATGCTTGTTTGAAATGGAATACAAGTATAACGAGTTTCTTCCCATGGTTAAAAAGTTGATGGATGAAAGAAGTAAAATGCATGACAGACATCAGAACGGTATGTTATATTTCTGAACACCGAGATTGAAATATGCGGTGGAAAGGAGAATGTGTTATCTCTCAATGGTCATTAATTTGCGATGGAAACCCCCCCCCCCCCCCCCTTTTTTGTTCTCTGCAACAAACTCATTTGTTTTTATGAAATTTATATGATCCACAGAAGTTCATGCTTGAATTGTTTTTAAATCAATCATTGATTGAGAATGTGAAAGATTTGGCTTCGTGAGCAAAATCTTGTATGTGCTTTAAACTCTCGATTCAGTGTATGTCCCGAAGAGCAGAAAATGGGACTATACTTTCCTGTTTGTTCCCAGATATAGTTATTCCTTTTGCTACTTTTCTTGGCAGCGGTATTGCAACAATTTTATTACAACTTAAGATCAGCTCTGTTAGCTTGAAAATTTGATGACCAGACAGCTATTTTCTTTAGTAATACTTAAAGACTTTTAGCCCAAAATAATTATTAAAAGATAATTTAAACCATATCCTTCCTGGAGGAATAGGCTTTTCATTCATCTTTTTGAAACTCCTCAGATCTGCTCTCGGATGCACAAAATTATGTGAAATTCTTCCAAATTCCAAATCTTATATTCCGTTTACTTTGACTACCACTTTAAGTTAAGTAGACACTTGTTCATCACAAAGAACGCAATTCCCAATTTAAAGTCATCATTCTACATTTGCCCATTTATAGTCTTGTATTGTACTGTGTGTTGTTATTAGATTACATGTTTCCAAAATTTCATATTGTTTGACTGGTACTTTTGTCCTTCCCAGAATTCCAACAGTTGAAGGCTGTGAATAATAATATGATTCGTGACATGGAATGTCTAAAGGAAGAACATAAACAGCTTACAGAGGAACTGAAGGAGAGTAAGACCTTGAACAATTTGCAGCAAAGGAGCTTTATTGAGGAGATTAAAAGTGTTAGTTGGGATGAGGCCCTTTAGATATCTGATTGAGGCTTGTGTGCTTTGGTTTATTGATCCATTTAGAGTAGTTGTTTAATTAGAAAGATTATGGGACGCGGTCTTTAAGCGTTTTCTATCTAGTATAGTTTTTCATAAGGAAATGATTGTGTTGTTCGCTTTTCAATGGCACTAAGTGCCAGTTTTGTGTCAAATAAGCTCAAGTGATTTTCAAGAAGCTGAGCATTTTATAAAACACACTTTCCCTGCCCTCAAAAAAACACACTTTCGCTAAGCATTTTATAAGGTTTGCTAACTAGTGGCTACTACAGGGTTTTACAATTCCTCTCACTTCTTCAATGCCAACCATATATACTGTAGCCATTCAATACAACCAGGAATAATATGGCTAGGCATGGAAATAGGTCAGGCCAGATCAAGTTTTGGCTAAATAGGCCTGAGCTTGTAATGGGAGCAGAAGGCCTGAGCCTGGGCCTGAGTCTGAATTTAGGTTTTTTTTAGGCTCAGGCCTGAGCCTTCATAAGGCCTGGTGGGGCCTAAAGCCTTTTTAAAGGCCTACTTACAATGTAGGCCTTTAAAAAGGCCTCATATTATAGGTCTTGGAGGTTAGAAATAGGCTTTATACACTTTAAGCCTATCAAAACCTATCTAAATATAATTTGAAATTAGAATATAAGAATGAAAAATAATAAATATTATATTATTTATATGATATAAATTCAATTATATTTATTTAATATGTAAATAGGCCAGGCTTGAAGGCTTAAAGGTCAGGCCTTAATAAAATAGGCCTGGCCTATTTACATATTTAGGCTTTTAAATAAGTCTTGACCTAGCTTTTTTGACAAACAGGTCAGGCCTAACTAGGTCCTAAATAGGCCAGGCTGTAGGCCGCCTGATAAGAGTCTGGCCTATTCCCACCCCTAAATATGGCATTCATGAGCTTACTTGTAACCTACAACGGGACTAACTTTGACAGTCCTTTGACCCGTAGGTCCTGGCACAAGCTTAGAATTCTAGCTCTTCTAGAGTGGTATCTCACATTTTGTCTAAGTTACCCTGTCTTGTAGGTGCTAGCACAAGTTTAGAATTCTAACTTTTTTAGAGTGGTATCTAACATCCTAACTTACCATGTCACGTAGAGTCATAGATTTTGTAATTTATTTATGATATTCACATAGATGTGTGCTTGAATATAAATAACTTTCTTCGTCGCTTCCCTCTCTCATTGTTGCAGTTGAGAAGAGAATTACAAGATCAGTATGGGCAAGAAAATTGTAGCAGTTTGGCAACTCAACTTAATACTTTTAGACAACAACTAAAAGCCAAGATAGAAAGGTTGGGTCATGTGGAAAGCATGTACAGTAGCGTGATAGTGAAAGAGTGCCAGTATAAGCAAGAACTAGTTGATGCTCGTGAAGAATCTATAAAGGTGTGACTTGATCCCTCTTTTTCTTCGTAACTGATATGGTACAATGAATATACTCATATATATGCAAAAGCTATCTTTAATTATGTAGAACTTTAGGATCAGATAATTGATAATTGAGTCCGATGGATTTTCTCATTACTTCATGTGAAATATATAGAGTACAATGAGAGCAATCTGTTGTAACAGATTGAGGACTTCTAGGAAATTCAAAAATTGAAAGCTAGAATCTGATCTTAACTAACTCGTAAATTTTAGGATCTAATCTTGACTAATCTAATACTATTTACAAAAAATAATATAATTACCACAAATTATAATCAAATAGTTGATGCAAGGGCGTGACCTCTTTATGTAGAGTTTAAAAGATGTGTTGCACATTCGATCTCACCTTGTAATTAAAAGAATGGGAGCTTTAGATACAAAGCCTTTTCAAGATGCGTGCATGCACAAGTACTCAAGTGGAAATTGGCAGGAGATATGTGCTCAGTTATGCTCCTCGTGGGAAGAAAAGCTAAAGAACGCAAATTGGCATCCTTACAAGATAGTTGAGGTCAATGGGACGTTGCAGGTACGTATAACAATATCCTAAAGGTAGGTGTTGTCCTAGCCTTGATCGTAATGATGTATAAATTGAAATTTGTAACAAGTGCAGGAAATAGTAGATGAAAATGATGAAAAGTTGAAAGCACTAAGGACTGAGTATGGGGAGATGGTTTACAAGGCAGTATCAGATGCATTAATGGAACTGCAACAATACAATGCAAGCGCAAGATATCCAGTGCCCGTAATTTGGAACCGCAAAGAGGGCAGGAGAGCTTGTTTGAAAGAAGTTATCAAATTCATAGCAAAGCAACTACATTCTTGCAAACGCAAAAGAAAGAGAAATTGATCAGATACTTATCCCCTGTTTCGCTCGTCTATTTTTGAAAATCAGAACAACTTTTTTTTGGTAAGAAAAAGTTTTGGAGGGGTTCGACACCAGTCCCTACTGGGGCCAGGACACGGCCCTGGGCTCTATGAGCACTTACTGGGGACTTACGAGATCGCCTACCAAAGGAGTCCCAGCGACGGGAGAGGAAATCGAACCCACGACCCAAGGGCTTAGTTCTGGATCCCTTATCATTACCATCTGTACCAACTCTCATTGGCAAATCAGAACAACTTGATCATTAATATTCATATGTAGAGCAGAAAAAGAAACAGAAGAGATCCTTCCCCCCAACCGGGCCCCCTTTTTTTTTGTCAAACTATTATTTTCTTCTAGCCTTATTTATAGAGTAAAGACGGATCACCCCCTCAAAAAAAAAAAAGTCATTGCATTAAACTTATTATATAAATGTAGAATTATATCCTTTATAATTTATTCGGTTCATTATTATTTTTTCAGCCTTCTCATTAAAGTGTGTATTTACGACCACTATTTAATATAAGATTAGTTGAAAAATTTGGGGAGATTGAAAAAACTAAATAAATTATTTTAAATTATTTATATTTATTTTTTTCTCTAAATTAATTTATCTAACTTTTAAACTAATATATAATCCGATGATATACATAAGTATTTCAAAGACACCATGTAATATATGTTATAATTAAATAATATATTTAGTTTCCTTAATTCCTCTAAATTAATCAATTGAGTCTTGTATTAAGGATCATAACAATATTAAATATGCATAAAATTGAAAGTTAATTTATTTAAAGATAAAGTTAGTGATAGTTTAAGATTTTTCTTGATTGGAGGTGAAATATGGTAGAATGGTAAAATTGTCTTATCAGAATAAACCTACGATGGAGTAAACATTTTATTGTAATGATAGTTGCTTAATTAAAAAATAAAAATAATAGAGAGTATGATTTGCTCTACATATATATTACGGGGGTCCAAATTTAATGATCGTCTTGTTGCAATCAGGGCATCAGGCCATCTGAATTTAATTTGGAAATTTCAAATTTAAAAGTTTGATTTAAAATTTATTTTTTAGTACCAATCTCACGATTTTTTTAAAAAAATATTTATTAAAATAAAAATTATATATATATATATATATATATATATATATATATAATTTTTATATCAAATTTAAGTAATTTGAAATAATTTATATATTTTTATATAAAATATTAAATTTAAATAAATAAAATTTTCATTGGATGATGGTATAGACTATAAAGGAAAAAGAAGGAAAACC
Source organism: Acacia confusa (assembly GCA_037074495.1). Classification (NCBI taxonomy): domain Eukaryota; kingdom Viridiplantae; phylum Streptophyta; class Magnoliopsida; order Fabales; family Fabaceae; genus Acacia; species Acacia confusa. The sequence continues at coordinate 37,954,157 of CM073511.1, read as the reverse complement.
ATAAGGCCTAATACAATTTGCACTTAATTAGATTCCTTAAATATCTAGTCAAAGGGTTCAATTTGATTACAGTGATGTGTATGAAGAGGGTCTCATGGCCAGTATACGTGGTTGTGTGACTTTCTCACAATCTTATTCATAAGTCATTTTTAACATGTTTTGACAAAATAAAAAAAGTTTGAATATCATTAACTCTACTGGAAAATTTAACAACTTTCTCATCTATCCCTATTTAATATGCACTATACTCTATGAAAACAATAATAAATGAATGATAAAATTGCATTACCTTCAATCCATAATATAAAAATTAGATGAGGTTAGATATGGTCCTAAATATAAAACCTAAATCTCTTTATCTTTCAGATCTATAATTTTTCACAAATATCCCAATGGATCCACATATTATTCAAGAGTAGTCAACTAGTCATGGTGAAAGATCATATTTAGAGGGGGCGAAGAGTTAAAGTGCAAAAATACACATAAGTTTTTTTCCAGGAGCAAAAATACATATATGCTTTTTTGAGGAGTAAAAATACACATATGGTTGCCATTTTGAAGTAAAAGTCACATCTCATCGTTAAGTCACTGTTCACCTCCGTTATGTTACTGTTCACATTATCTCTTTCTTTCTCATCATGGTGAACAGTGACTTAACGATGGGATGTGACTTTTACTCCAAAATGGTAACCACGTGTGTATTTTTGCTCCTGGGGGAAAAGCTCATGTGTATTTTTGCACCTTAACCAAAAAAAAAAACTTATATTTTTTGCAAGTAACTAATGTAACTCATTTCTTTAATCTATTCAAGTTATTCAATAAGCTCAAATATTAAAAGTCTGTTTGGATCCTCTTATTTATAAGTTAAAAGCTATTTTTAACATAAAGCTAAAAGAAAGAGCTTTTTTAAAAAAGTTAAAAGCTGTTTGATATATAAATTTTTTTAGCTTAAAAGTTACTTATAAGCTGAAATTTAAAATAAACTGTTTGGTAAAAATTTTGTCATGAGCCCTTTTTTAATAACAATTATCATAAAAGATATATTATAAAATAACCTCTAAACTATCAATATATTCTCTCACTCTCACACACACACAAATACTATGAGAATAAATTTACCAACCATGGAGAACAATCAAGAAATCATCAGTAGTCTTACAAATTGTTAACCAATATTCCCCTGACATGAAATCACCTACTTCTATTTTCCATTAATGTTGATGATATTTGATTTCGAACTCTGTTCATATAAACATTATCTTCTATTATATGACTATGGATACTTATTTCTTCATCAATGTTACATTCTTCTTGATTCTCAGAAATATAATCAGGATTAAGATCACACTTGTCAAACTCTTCATCATCAACACCACACTTTCTTATGTAGTTATGAAGGGCTATTGTTGCAATAATAATTTTCTCCTGCTTGATTAATGAAAAAGGCTTCATATCACATAAAATGTGCCACTTGTTCTTCCAAAAGCCAATCGTTCTCTCAATGACATTTCTTAATGAGGAATGTGCATGATTAAAAACTTCTTGTAATCCATGTGGTTGACAACAACCTCTAAAATCAGGAATGTGATACCTCTCTCCTTTAAATGGTGCTGGATACCTTTTCATATTAAGATATCCAGCATCTACTACATAATACTTCCTGGCCTAAAAAATTAAAATATTTATTATTAGTTTATATAAAATTTTAATTAAATAAATATATAAAAATAAAATAGTTTATATAAAAAAATAATAAATTCTATCTTTAGGAGGATGAGCCAGGGAACACACTTTTCATTTCCTCAAGCACAGATGAAAGAATACGTGTGTCATGTGTTGTACCAAGCCAACCAACAACAGTAAAAGTGAATTACAAGTGATGTCTGATAATCAATTAAGTGTTGTTAGATTCATTTACCAATATATATAGATGCTGCTTTCCAAAAACCAACAATTATCATCATTAATACTTAGGTTTTGCTTTTGCAACTACCTGATTAACTCACTGCTTTTGATATAATTAATGTTGTAAATCATCAATATACCTGATTAATTTGTCAAATAATCAACTCCAAATATGTATAGAGAGACAATAAAAACTATTTGATAGCTACTAAGTACTAACTATATATGATATGAAGGAAATACACCAATTTGGTCATGCAATAGAGAATCACAAGTGCCCTCGTGTTTAAGTCAATTATAGAAGGAAAATCATAATGTAGAAGAACTCAACACAAAAGAACCATGGAGCTAAACAAAACACCCCAAATCACACACAATGTTGGCTAACTAAACTACACACAACAAAATGAATAGAAGGATGAGAATGTTGAGACTCTAATGGGAAATTGGTGCTGTTTGGAGCATCAGACAATAGCTCCTATCAAATTGGGACATCTTCCTCATACGGTTTGGATTTTTGTTCATCAGAAAAACTATAATGGGAACTAATTCATGCAATGAACTAAAATAAGAAAGACAGAGTCACATGGTATATATTGAGTACATATTAAATATTTGAAGATGAAATAGAGTAAAGTTGTGGTTCATTTATTATCTAAAATGAATAATACAGTAGGCCAGTTATGCACTAGCTTTTTTCTTTGAGATTATTTATCAATTGATTGACATGGGCCAAGTGGATTTGAGTAACCCATATGTTCTTAATAATCCAAACAGCTACAAACACATGCAAAAGAAATGAACTCGGCCTTTTTCAGAATAACCTATTAAATGAGGAATTGATTGATTGAAGATCTAATTGACAAGAAGATGTTGGTTTGTCTTTCGAATATCCTCAGTAGTAATATGTTTAGTGGAAGGTCTTTTTCCTTGCGAAGATGTTTCTCAGCCTAACAACCTAACTAATTTTAAAATCATTAAGGATCTGTTTCACCTTCATGGTTGGCTGTCAACTATCGTGGCATAGTATTCGTTTGAGGGGCTATAGATCATTCAACTAACATAAAACTAAAATGATTAAACTTGATCAAGAACACAACACAGGAATTCAGGAAGCATCAATTCGTTGCTTTACACACGAGTAAGTAAAATAATGGCAATCGATGGCATTACCTGACAAGGAGCTTCAATTTTCTTCAATGATTCACTCTTTCCTGTTCGTCTCCCGAATCACTCTGTCTCCCCGGAATCGTTCATCTCTTGTTCTCTCTTCAGCACTCTCCCCAGAGAGGCGATTTGCGACTTGAGACTATAGACAAAGCGAGTAGAAGAGGACTGAGATGATGCATGGAAGACGATGAGATGCAGAGGAGTCACAGAAGGCAAATAGAGGAGTCACAGCAATGAATCACGGATATTAGCGTTCTCTTTAAAAAAAGAAAAAGCGGTTTTTAATATAAAACTGATGAGAATTTAGAACATGAACAAGATATAGAAGATAGAGAGAAAGAGTAGAGAGCAATTCTTATTCCAGTGTAACCTGAATGTTTACAGAAGACCTCTATTTATAGATGGAAAATGGGCCTTTAGTGTAATTTCCACCTCAGGGTCATAAGAGGTAATTTCCCTCTAAACATTCACATGTGAGACTATAGTAAACATGTGATACAATAGTTGAAGTGAATGTGAATGAATAGTTGATGCATGTGAATGAATAATGGACATACATATATATTTATAACATTCCCCCTTGGATGTCCATTATGAATGTGCCTCATTAAAAACTTTAACTAGGAAAAACCCAGTGGGATAAAAACCTAGTCAAAGAAAAGAGTACATCATCCATTGATATACTATCCAATGCTGCCTCATTAAAAACCTTTCTAAAAAAACCCAGTGGGACAAAACCTAGATAAGGGAAAAAGAATACAGCGCGTATTGACTCCCCCTGTTGACAACATCAGTATTACTCCCCCTGATAACATCAGTTGAGATCTTTGAATCTTCGAAGACCAATACCATAGACAAGCTTCTCAAAGATTGCTTCTAGAAGTGACTTGGTAAATAAATCTGCTAAATTTTCACTTGAACTGATTTGCTGGATATCTATTTCACCATTCTGTTGAAGATCACGAGTAAAGAAAAATTTTGGTGAAATATGCTTCGTTCTATCGCCCTTGATGTATCCTTCTTTAAGTTGGACAATACATGTTGTATTATCCTCATATAGAACTGTTGGAACCATTTTACCAGAAGATAAATGACAAGTTGTTCGTATATGATGAATTACTGACCTCAACCACACACATTCTCGACTTGTTTCATGCATTGCTAGGATTTCTGCATTATTAGATGAAGTGGCTGATATAGTTTGTTTCATAGATCGCCATGAAATTGTTGTACCTCCACATGTAAATACATAACCTGTTTGTGATTTTCCATCATGTGGATCAGACATAAATCCAGTATCTGAATAACCAATCAGTTCATGTTTAGATACATTTGAATAATATAACCCCATATTCATAGTACCTCTGAGGTAACGAAAAATACGCTTTACACCATTCCAATGCCTTTGTGTTGGTGCAGAACTATATCTTGCTAATAAATTAATAGCAAATGTTATATCAGGTCTTGTGTGATTAGCAAGATACATTAGTGCCCCAATAGCATTAAGATATGGTACTTCTAGACCAAGTAATTGTTCTACACCTTTTTCGTTAATTACTTAGGGTTGGAATGGATCTTTTTCTTTTATCAAAGACCTTACAACATTGGAGTACAAAATGGATGTGACTTATCCATATAAAATCATTTTAGGACCTTCTTTGTATAATTTTCTTGATATGTAAAGATCTCATCCTTCAGGTACTCAATTTGTAATCCAAGACAAAATTTTGTCCTACCCAAATCTTTTATTTCAAATTCTTTCTTTAAACAATTAATTGCTTTTGAAATCTCTTTAGGAGTTCCAATAATGTTGATATCATCAACATAAACAGCAATTATAGCAAATTCGTTTCTCGATCTTTTTATAAAAATGTATGGGCATATCGGGTCATTTTTATACTCAACAAATATTCTTTAAGACAATTATACCACATGCGCCCTGATTGTTTCAAGTCATACAGGGACTTAGTTAATTTGATCGAGTATTGTTCTCGTGAATTTGAATTAAATGCTTCTGGCATCTTGAGTCCTTCAGGAACTTTCATATAGATATCACTATCAAGTGAGCCATATAAATAGGCAGTCACAACATCCATTAGATGCAAATCAAGCTCTTCATTTGCTGCTAAGCTAATTAAATAACGAAAAGTAGTTGCATCCACTACAGGTGAATATGTTTCTTCAAAATCAATGCCAGGTCTTTGTGTAAAGCCTTGGGCTACAAGAGGTGCTTTATACCTTGTAATTTCACCCTTTTCATTTCTTTTCTGTACAAAAACCCATTTATATCCAACTGGTTTTACATCTTTAGGTGTATGGACTATAGGTCCAAATACTTTTTGTTTTGCTAGTGATTTTAATTCTGCATTTATGGCATCTTTCCATAGAGGCCAATCCTTTCGCTGTTGGCACTCTTTAATGGATTTTGGCTCATGATCCTCTTCTTCATTCATCACATCATATGCTATATGATTAGCAAAAATGTCGTCAATGTTGACTTCATTACGGTTCCATTTGATATTATTTGTGACATAATTTATTGAGATCTCATTATTTTCATACATTTCAGGTACTTGGATCTCTTCTAGGGCCTCATTATTCTCCTCTGGAGATAATTTCTCTTCATGAAGTGGCTCATCCAGAGCTACACTTTTTTCTTGATTATCCTCGACTTGGCCATCTATAATCTTAGCTCCTTTTCTTTTTCGAGGATTTTTATCTTTGGAACCGATAGGCCTACCACGCTTCAGGCGTGCTTTTGATTCATTTATAATCGGTTGTCCTATAGGGACATCAATTCGAATAGGAGCATTAACAGTTGGAATATGTGACTTTGTCACTTTCTTTGGGTCAGTGAATGCTTCTGGCATTCGATTAACTGAATTCTGTAAATGAATTATCTTTTGAACTTCTAGTTCACATTGTTTTGTACGAGAATCAAAATGAGCCAATGATAATTCATTCCAGCTAATCTCTTTATTCAACTGCTTATTTTCTCCCCCTAATGTTGGGTAGACTGATTCATCAAAATGACAATCTTCAAATCGTGCAGTATATAAATCTCCTGTAGATGGTTCTAAATATTTTATAATTGAAGGAGATTTATACCCAACATAAATTCTCATTCTTCTTTGAGGACCCATTTTAGTACGTTGTGGAGGTGCTATAGGCACATATACTGCACATCCAAAGGTTCGAATATGGGAAATATTAGGTTCTTCACCAAAAACCATTTGTAAGGGGGAAACTTTTAAATAACTAGTTGGCCTGATACGAATTAACATTGCTGCATGCAAAATGTCATGGCCCCAAGTAGAAATTGGTAAATTAGATTTCAAAAGTAAAGGTCTTGCAATAAGTTGCAAACGTTTTACCAATGATTCTGCAAGTCCATTTTGCGTATGAACATGTGCTACAGGATGTTCAACATCAATTCCAAGGGATATACAATATTCATTAAAAGTCTGTGAAGTAAATTCACCAGTATTATCAAGACATATTTTCTTGATAGGATAATCAGGGTAATGTGCTCTTAATCTTGTCAATTAAGCAAGTAATCTCGCAAATGCCAGGTTTCGAGAAGATAGTAAGCACACATACGACTATTTAGTTGGTGCATCAATTAAAACCATATAATACCTAAATGGTCCGCATGGTGGGTGTATTGGCCGACAAATATCTCTCTGTATCCGTTCTAGAAATGTGAGAGACTCACTTTCTACTTTGCTTGGTAATGGCCGAATAATTAATTTTCCCTTGGAACATGCATCACATGAGAAATCATGGGATTTTGGTATTTGTTTCTGTTTCAAATTATGTCCGCATGAATTCTCTATTATACGTCGCATCATAATTGACCCGGGATGGCCTAACCGGTCATGCCAAACATTAAATATGTCTTTATCAGCATGCTTCTGGTTTTCCATAACATTTATTTCAATTGTACTAATATATGAATAGTACAAACCAGAAGATAACATTGGTAATTTCTCCAGAACATATTTTTCACCATATCTAACAGTAACAATTTGTAGATATTCTTTATTCTTCTCATTTATAGTCTCAATATGATATCCATTACGGTGGATATCTTTAAAGCTTAACAAATTTCTATGAGACTTGGAGGAATACAAAGCATCATTAATAACAAATTTTGTACCATTGGGTAATATTATCATTGCTCTTCCAGAGCCTTCAATCAATCTTGTATTACCCACTATGGTATTGATGCTTGTACTACAATTTGTTAGATGTGAAAAATATTTCTTATCTTTAAGAATTGTATGTGTCGTTGCACTATCAATGAGACATATATCTTCATTCTTGTGTGCAATATTTGAAATATCCATGAGCTTCATAAAAGAAAAGAAAATGCATTAATACATACATAATTGATATTTGATAATAAGTTTAGAACGATACAAGAAAATTATTATAATTTCTGTATAACTTATTTAATCATAAAAATCTTCCGCCTCCAAGAGTGACATAACATCATCATTTGGCTCATTGACATCATTATCTTTATGAGCCTTATCATCACATTCCACATTATTAACACTCTTTTTTATAGAGGCTTGGTAAAGTTTCGCTAAATGTTCTGGCGTACGACAATTACGTACCCAGTGTCCCTTCATACCACACCGATAACATTTATGTTCAACAACTTTTGAAGGACCTTCTTTATCATTCTTCTGTCCTTCATTATTCATCTTTTTCTGGTGGGTATAAGGACTATAATAACCTCTTCCACCATGATAAGGACCATGATAATTTCTGCCTCCACGATTTCCACGTCCTCGTCCACAACCACGGCCACGGTCACGACCACGACCGCGACCACGGCCACGACCATGATCATTCTGTACACTCACATTTGCTTCAGGAAATGGAGAAGATCCAGTGGGACGATTTTCATGATTTTTCAATAATAACTCGTTATTTTGCTCGGCTACTAATAAACATGAGATTAACTCAGAAGATTTTTTAAAACCTTTCTCTCGATATTGCTGTTGTAAAAGCAAATTCGAAACATAAAAGGTAGAAAAAGTTTTCTCTAATAAGTCCTCATCAGTTATTTTTTCACCACATAATTTTAATTGAGAACTTATTTTGAAAACAGCTGAGTTATACTCACTTACAGTTTTAAAATCTTGTAGCCTAAGATGAATCCATTCATAACGAGCTCTAGGCAAAATCACCGTTTTTTGATGATCATACCTATCTTTCAAACTAGTCCACAATTCAAATGGATCTTTCACCGTTAAATATTTAGTTTTCAAACTTTCATGAATGTGGTGTCGGAGAAAAATCATAGCTTTAGCCTTTACTTGAGGGGACGCATCATTTCCCGGCAATATAACCTTTCCAAGGTCCTTTGCTTGAAGATGGATTTCAGCATCTAAAACCCATGATAGATAATTCTTCCCAGTGATGTCAAGAGCATTAAATTCAAGATTTAAAAGGCTGGAAGACATGATTCAAACTAAAAATAATGATAATAATTAGAATCATATTATAAAATCTTTTTATAAATTAAAACATAATTTAAAGAACTATAAATAAACATGCTAAGAAAATAAAAAGAAAATGAGATAGGAATGGTAGTAAACTTACAGCGAGACCTATCTCATCCGAAGGTAAGAAAGATGATGCATATTTAATATATAATATATAAAAAGCAGTAAAGAATTAAATTGAACAAATGGAGCCCACTAATATATATATCAGTGTCGCTACCATGAATAATAATTAAAGCAATAAATAATTAAAATTAAATTTAACAAATGGTGCCCACTAATACTAGTGTCGCCACCATGAAATAAATAAAGCAATAAAGTAAATTAAATAAATGAAGCTTAGTATCGCCACCATGAAATAAATAAAGCAGTAAAGTAAATTAAATAAATGGAGCTTAGTATCGCCACCATGAAATAAAGCAGTAAAGTAAATTAAATAGATGAAGATTAGTATCGCCACCATGAAATAAAACAGTAAAGTAAATTAAATAAATGGAGCTTAGTATCGCCACCATGAAATAAAGCAGTAAAGTAAATTAAATAAATGGAGCTTAATGTTGCCACCATGAAATTAATAAATAGGGAGTGGGAAGAATATATAAACATAAATAATTTACTGTAAATAGTAAAATATAAATTTATAGTGAATAGTAAAGTTACTATTCACTGTAAATAGTGAATAAAATAAAATTACTGAAATATTAAATCTAGATTTCCATATAGGAGTCAAAATGAATAAAAATGTAAAATTACTGAAAAAGGTAAAATTAACATGAATAGTAAAAATTACTATTTACTATAAATAGTAAATAGTAAATAATCTCAAATCTTAATCATGGAACCCGATGTTCAAAATAATCGGTAAAAGTAGAACTTTAATTCCATATCATGGTTAAGATTATCCCAGATAGATAAAATAAACATATAGTAAAGGAGATGATAATAAAATCTTACCTTGGTAGAGTCTTCGTGCTGATAACGTAATATAAAACTGATGAGAATTTAGAACAGGAACAAGATATAGAAGATAGAGAGAAAGAGTAGAGAGAAATTCTTATTCCAGTGTAACCTGAATGTTTACAGAAGACCTCTATTTATAGATGGAAAATGGACCTTTAGTGTAATTTCCACCTCAGGGTCATAAGAGGTAATTTCCCTCTAAACATTCACATGTGAGACTATAGTAAACATGTGATACAATAGTTGAAGTGAATGTGAATGAATAGTTGATGCATGTGAATGAATAATGGACATACATATATATTTATAACAGTTTTTTATTTTTGGCTTTTTTTTCATGTGAAAAAAAGTTCTTTTTATTATAAGAGCTTTTATAAAATTTTGTTTAGCCTAACTTTTAATTATAAGGAAAAGATAAGCTGAAAATAAACTAATTGAGTTTAATGTTTTTACTTTTGCTATAGTTAATTGTTTTCTACTACATTTAAATAAAAGTGAGTGGGTCTCAATAATATTTTTTCTCTCTTCTCTTTACAATGAGACTCATTTACTTTTATGTAAAATTGATAAAAAAAAACATTCTGCAACAAAAGTAAAAACATTAAGCCTATGTTAGAGGTAATATATTATATATTTATATAAAAAATCAAATGATGTGAGTTAGAAATTTGAAAAAATTCTCTCCCCAGTCCGCTGATACAAATATGACCCGTATACGACAAGGTTGAACTATGAGTGATTTTTTGTAGTTGATCCGACTCCAGGGAGAGGTGTTATGGGTGTGATGTAGTACGAACTCATAAAGTTATGCAAGAGGAATCCACGTGGTAAGAGTTATCTTGGGCTTAACAACAGCTGATCCAATAGATATATTATCAGAAAACGGAGAAGGGCCACAAGGAGGAGCAAAAGGGCTAAGAGAAGGACCCTGGAAACTTAGAGAAATATGAGATGAGAATGAGACTCTATAAATAAAGACAAAAGTGGTTATTAGTGGGGTTGAAGAATATATTGGGAAATCCTCTCTCTTATTTGTGTGATTCTCTCCTCCCTTGTGATTCAAATGCTAATCCGTGCTCATGAGGTGTCAATCGAAATAGTTTATAGAATGAAGTATTAAATATATAATACATAAACTTCCAAATTGAACATTACGTATCACAATTTCATATCCCAAATTTCATATCAATAATCATATATCACAATTTCTATATCACAAATTTATGTATCACAATTCACAAGTTGCCACCTATCAATTCAACCAAACTGCTTTATTTCCATCAACTAGACCCGTGAGATAAATTACTATCTATGTTACTAGCCGCTAAAAAGTTTGTTGATCATGTGATGAGGAACAATTAGAATCTACAGAGTATATGTCCAAACCATGGGTCTTTTCCTCTCATTGAACTAGTTGGGTGTTGCAACCCCCTTAAGTAATCTCCTATTGAACTAGTGACACAAAAGAAAGTCAATCATCGTACACAATGCATAGCTATACCACGAGGTAAAACATACCACTCCATCTAATTCAAATCCAATTATCACAATAACTATCAATAAAGAGTTCAACAGAATTTCTCAAGATTTTGTATCATAATTTAGTATTCAAAATAACTGAGTAGCTAACAAAACAATTTAGAGATTTAAAATCTCTCTAGAAGTCCTAACTATCATAGATGACCATTCCAAATCAACCCCATTATTAAAATTTATTTCAATTAATCACATAATCAATATGTACTCAAAATCCATCTAAAAAATAAAACTCCATTTCAAATTTTCATTTAACCTTCAAATCGTTCACTATAGCATAAATTCCCAAAATTCTCAATTTTCTACCTGAACTCAATTTTTCTATTCCATATTTCAATCATATATTTATCATCCAACAACTCTCTTTCACTCATTAAAATTATTGTCAATAATAATTCCCTCCATTCATGCTCAAATCCCTGCATATTTATTCACTTTAAATCTTAAAAAAAAAAATCACATAATCAACTATTTCTCAAAATCATCATTCCAATTTTGTTTCTTACTTCCATTAATTCTTTCCTACATATTAGAATCATTAGACTATAATAATCCACTAAATTTCTTCAAAAATACCCAATTTTTAACAGTCAAAATTTTGTCCCAAAATTTCATATTTGATCATAAACCTTAAATTTAAGTCATTTAATAATCAATATAACCTCCAATTAAAAATAAAAAATCCTTAAATTTGAATTTATGACCCTTTAATCATAAATCACAATTTTCCAACCAAACTCTAACTTTACTTTCCTCCAATCTACGATTTCAAAAATCCAAACCATATAACTCTTATTCAAACTTCATAACTTCATTAGAAACAATATCATTAGTTGGTACTCAAAAATATGAAAATAAACCCTATTTTCCTCATTAAAAATCAAAAACTGAAAAATAAGAGAGTGGAAAAATAAGATGATAGGAGATGGAAGTCTTACCCAATACTCGAGAAGACAAAGTGAGCATACTCTCACTCTCACCTACTCTCAGCGTCGCACGCAAGAAAGGAGAAGGAACAGAGACGAAACAAGAAAAAGAAAAATTGAAAGAAGGGGGAGGTCGCGCTTGACAGGAATAGAAGGGGAGGGGGTTTTAACTTTTTTTTTTTAAAATATATATATATATATATATAAGGGGTCATGCCACGTGCCACCCACCGATTAATTCATTAAAAAAAAAATATTTCATGTACAAATACTTAACTCTTTTTCTTAAAAAAATTATTTCATGTACAAATACTTAACTCTTTTTCTTTTTCTTTTTTAACTTTTAAAGGCTTGAGCTAAATTTTTGTGTGCATGTATATTTATATATATTTAGAATGATCTAAAATCTAATTACATTTTTGAATAAATTTTCCTTACTTAAATAATTACTTCAAGAATTTTAATTACTATAAAATAATCATATACAAATATTACTTAAATCTTATAGATAGAATTCGGGAATTCTTACTTAAATATTAATTGACAAATCTGAATGACCTTAAAATAATCATATCCATATGTTACTTAATTTCAAAGATAAAATTCAGGATGTTATAGAACATATTTGATTAATTTTTGTAGAATATTTTTTTAAAAAAAAGTTATAAAAGTTATTTTAAATGGTAGATTTTGAACAATCTGTGGAATTAAAAAGACAATATTTAGATAATTGTTTTTAGAATCAATTTTTTCATTTTCAAATTACCCAAAAAAATATTAGTAAAGTGATAATTGCATAAAAAAAAAGGATAAAATTCCATTTCACCCATTTTTAAAAATTAATTTAATAATAAATACCAAAATTTAAATAAATTTATCTACAAAATAAAGATTATAACATTAGTCAAGAGTTGGATTTGGATGTAACTCAAGAAAGCCCAGATAATTCCATTTCTTCAATTCCATTTATCAAGCGGTGATTTAAAGTTTGAATTTTCTTTGGAGAGGTGTTTACTTTTGACATCTAACAACATGGGTTAACTAAAAAAATCTGCCCCAAAAGTAAACACCCGAGAGCAATATTGTCCTAGAAGTTTTTTTGGACTCAGCGTTACTTTGAAAGTTTAAAAAAGTAACAATTTTGTCATTTTCCGTTAAAAGGTTAACGGTCAATGTCAATTTTAACGGTTAACGTTATTTTTTTACGGAAAATGACAACATGACTACGTCTTTAGGTTTTTAAGACGAAATTGAACTTAAAAAAACTTTCAGGACAACATTATTTCCGAACATATACTTTTCAAATTTACTACTTAACCCTTAACAATTTCTCAAATAAAATTATCTGCAAAAGAAAAATTCATTTATCAGCAAAAGCATGCTGCCAATCACCGTGGAGAAATGACAATTATACTAGCTGAAAATTAATTAAAATCCTTCAACCGACCAAACGGGGTTTTCCGTTTTTCTCATCTGCATTCGCAAGCCGCCTTTACGCGCCGCCATCTCTGTTGCTCTAAAACCCTGAACAGGTCGCGAGTAGCAAAAGGAGAGACATGCGCGCAGCCGGAGCCCCCGATTTTTTCTATCGGGAAGCTCAAAGACTAGGATATGTCGCTCGATCTGCCTTCAAAGTAATCTTTTGCCTTCAGCTTCCCCCTTTTTCTTGTTATTTTCATTCCCATTTTTGCAAACTGCTAACTTACCAAGTATTCAATTCCCATCGACAACAAAAGTTGCTTCAAATGCAGAAGCACTATAAGCTGATAAAACCTGGTTCATCGGTTCTGGACCTCGGCTGTGCACCCGGCGCTTGGCTACAGGTATATACCTCGAAAGAGTTTCGTGGCTTCTGTTACTGGCTTTGGAATTGTATTTTATTTTCTCCTCTTTCCGTAGGTGGCTTGCCAGAGCTTGGGTCCTCTAAAGAACGGAGGATTGGTTGTGGGCATTGACCTCAAGGTGTCATTTTTAATGTATTATTTTCTTCTATGATAGACTCTCCGCGTCTCTCTTTTGATAGTCTTTCTCTGTGTCTGTTATTTTCTCTAGCATGCTAAAAGCGGAAGTTATAAAGAACATACCAAGTTGAATTCATTGTTTCTGGCCACCCTCCTATTAATTTATGAAATGTGCAATGTGCAATTGTGCAGAACAGAAGATCAAGGTTCCTCCTCTCCATTGTGATTCCCGGGTTAAAACCATCTGTGCTGATGTCATGAGCCTCCCTAAATGCCGAATTAGAGCTCTGTCTCCACAGGTACTTGTGAACGTCTTATGTGATTCCAGTAATATTGATATGGGAAAATCTGCTGTTAGGCCTTTATCGATTGAGTAGGGTGGTAAAAACTTCGTGAATCAAATCTGAATCTGCAAACTGCTACCAGGGACATCCCTAAATATTTTGCACGGTAATGAGCCCTCCCCGGTCACTCTTGTTTTCTATTTTCACGTGTTAAATGTTGTTTTCTTCATCTTTTTACATCCCTGGCAACATTACGTGCTCAGGCAGATGCCTCGATTGGTTCATTAGTTTGAATACGCTCCCTGAATGGAAAACATTAGTCCTCCAGCCAAGGGATGTAACAATTGAATACAATTGTCTGGATTGCAAGCCCCAGTGGTATACAATTACAGCTACGTTTAAGGCCAGGAATTAAATAGTCTGTACTCTGTAGTTAATGTTAGATAAAATTCATTTACAATCTTTTTCCGCATAGCATGATAATGAAATGGAGAAGCAAAGGTTCGTGAAGAAAAGGTTTATCACAAACCCCTTTCACAAGATGGCATGCCTTAGTTAACACCTTCATCAACTTTTGATGAAATGAACTTGCTGCTAAATGAGTTGGACATGATACTTTTGGACTTCGGGAGCTGGTTGCATTCATTGGCCAGACTTAAAAATTCAACCAATATATTGTGATTTCTTGTTAGGATTTTCTTCTTTTTTCTTTCCTTTTTATGGTATTTTAAGTTCAGGTGAAGAAACCTTATTGAAAATGCCCGTAAGGGTAGAGGCAACTGATCTTCCCATATTTTGTCCCTGTATAGCATGAAATATTGGTTTTTCTTTTGCTTGTTTTCTTTTGCCTAGGGGAACCTTTCAAAGTATCTAAATGTAAACCATTTTTTCCTGCCCGTCAAGCGTGGTGCAATTAATTTTTGAACTGCCTCTCTTCTACAGCAAAAAGGGTTTGCTGTAATACTTTCAGACATGTGTCCACTGGTTTCTGGGATCACAACTAGAGATGCCGCCCTGTCTGCTGAGCTAGGTATGCGAGCATTGGACTTGGCCGTTGGCAGAGCTGCACCAGTTCATTCCGAGTACGTTACTCAGGAGGAGCAAAGTGGCAGTTCATCTGGTTCAGATGATAATGGTGTATTGCAGGATGAAGGGCATCTTGTCATAAAGCTTTTGGAGAGTGAAGATGTAAAAGGTGGGTTTTATTTCATAATAAATTAGTAATAACATAAAATTGGTTTGTTCAGGTTGATTTAATTGCATTAGAAATTAAAATTTAAAATATTAGATTTCTTTGGTTATTCATGCTGCAGATATTAGCCAGATTTCAAAGCAACTCTTTAGAAAGTCAACATGGTTGAGGCCTAAAGCTACAAGGCCTTCATCAAGGGAGATTTATTTGATATGCCAAGGTTTAAAGCCAAAAGCGAAGCTATAGATGAACATCATGAGCGGAATATGCAATCCGAACTACTTTGGATCCCGCAACTTAAAATTCTTCTTTGTGCATCTGTAAGTAATGCTTGCACTTGGTTCGATTTTGGCAGAGCATTACAAATTTAGGAGGGAGGCAACAAGTATTGGGATTGGAATTATACAATTTCATGAGTAGCTAATAGCTTAGACGGACCCTTTTAGATTAGCGGTGATAGAAATGGTTTTTTTGTAATATGACTTTTACAAACTTAAGATAGAATAAAAGTCATTTTGTAAATATGATTTTTTTTTTTTTTTTTTTTGCTATAAAAGATGGCATGAAAGCCTACATTACAAAAGCAAAATTACACCCATAGGGAATTTAATCCCAAGCTCTGTTGAACAAACAATGTAAATATGATTTATGTTTGAATTGATGATGGTAAAAGCCATCTACACTGTGAAAAGCAGTCTTAGTGGCTTCTTAATAGTAGTTTTTGGCCTAAAATTTCATTAGGAAAAATGTCAACCCAAACACCCGATTTTACTTTCACTGTGTTTTTTCCCCTTCCTACAGTGTTTTTTCTGCCCCACCGCCTTTTCGAAACAGGCACCAAGGCTTTGCAACTCGCAACTTGAAATACGTGTGTTCAGTATTTGACAAAGTCGTGATTCGTTGACTAATAATTTAGATGACTTTGTTCCGCAACCTGTCACATGCATCATCCATCATCTTTTTATATAAAACGTAATATGTAAAAATGCATATATGTCCAAGAAGTGTCTAACAACAAGTATTTTTTCTTTATGTGTAAAAGTACACATGATTACAAATTAGGTGCAAAATTATTTTTTGACCTTTAAGTTTGATTTTTTTTACTTCAAAATTGTAAAAATACACATGGTTTAGCGAAAAGAGTGTCGTGTTTTTTTTATTTAATAATTTTATTTTAATTAAAGAAAAATTATTATTTCTCTAGATATAATTCTTAAGAGACCAAATTTTTTATTTTCATAACTTATTTTTATTTTTTAAATCCTTATTAAATTTTCTATTTAATAAGTAATTTATGCATTTACAATTTGATATTATAAATACTATATTTAATCAAAAATAATTTTAATTTTTTAATCTAACAAATTGAACCAAAAATTGTTTAAATAATTTTTTAATCAATATTATTTAATTTTTATTGCATTTTCTAATTATGCAATATAAATGTTTGCATCAATAAGGATTTTTTAAAAAAAAATTATGGAAATAAAAAATTTGGCCTTCCAGAAATTATACCTAGAAAAATAATATTTTTTTTAATTGAAATAAAATTAGTAGATTAAAAAAAACACTTAGTGTTGAGCGTTCTTTTTGTCAAATCACATGTGTATTTTAGCACTTATGAAAATTAAAAAAAAAAAATTCAAACTTAACGGTCTATTTCTATACCTAATTTGTAACTACGTGTGTATTTTTTCATATAAAAAAACCAGTTTTAAACGTTCTTAGAATAAATATATATACATTTTTATACCTTAACCCTTATATAAAAGTCTAATTCTCAAAATGGCTTCTTGTTTTTCTCATCGACTTGATGGGCTGATATGATACCATTGGGCAAATGGCGACAAGAATAGTTGAACACGCTAGTGGGCGCCAAAAGATCATGGAAGGTTTTGCAACCTGGAAAAGTTGGCCACTGACTAAAAAATTGGAGATAAATTATATTATTCATGACTTATTTTATTAGTAGAATTACTTATACACATTTTGGAAAAAATTAATTCGCACGAATTTACAATTTACCTCAACTTCTTAGTATTTTGTTTGAATCGGGCCCTTATTGTGTGATTTGATAATTTATAGAAATTTATGAATATTAGGCCATATTTGGTATGTAGCACTAAATATCCTTTCTTTATACTCTAATAAAATGATATTAAATGCCGGAAGAGAGGATACTCTCCAATTTAAAAATGAGTAATTCACATTTAATATTTTTTGAAGCTATTATTTTTTTTAAAAAAATTGTTTGTGTTGCAGTTATGAATTATTAGATTAGATTTTAACAGTTTAAATTTATTTATTTATATTTTTAAAATAATAGTTTTATAAAAATCTGAATCATCTATTTCTTTTTTAATATGAGCGTGAAGATGAGATTTTGAGAAAAAAAATGAGATGAATGATTATGAGAATCCAAACCCGTTAATTCCTCTCGCATAAGTTAATTTCTATAAGGTTAAATTCCCAAAATAAATCTTATAAGAAAAAAATATATTATATAATACATATATAATGCATATATAATATATCATGATTTTATTTCTCGCGCTAGAAACAATCAGCCGGAACCCTACGGCGGTCTCACTATTATAACTGAGAAATTTTTTTCGAAAATATGACATCATTTTAAAATGAATATTTCATAAAATTTTTAAAATCGCGAACACTTGGTTGACCTGGCTTAGAATGTGATATATATCACATCATTTTAAAATATGATATATATATATATTATAAAATATAATATATATTATATAAAATAATAATATATTATATTTAATATATAATAAATTATAATAATTAAAAATTTTAAAAAAATGTTAAAGTGGCGCCACATGTTGTGGTGCCACTTGTGGCGTGCATAGTGGCGCCACGCCACGTGACGCTAAGTGTGGTGTCATCTGACGTGGCGCCATAAATTGGGTTAATTTGGTAAAATGTTTTCTTGGTGGTCTATTTTGATAAATTTTTTTTTTTTGAGTTTATTTTTGCAAATTTCCGGACTAGATGAAACCAATTATACTCCAACATAGGTTCAGTTAGCGCAAATTATTCAACCGATGAGGCCATAGTTAACCTCTTTGTTGCCGGATTTTAATGTGGGAGGGATAAATATTACAAGTGGTGAAAGCAGAAGCAAATTCTGACCCAAAAAGCAAGAAACAAATAGAACTCCTATACTCACAAATCACAATGGAGAAGCCTCACGCAGTAAATACTAAATGCCTTAATATGAGAAGACATCCTTCCCTGATGCAGTAGATACCTTAATTTATACACACAATGTGATTAACGTAACGCAGTAAATAAATTAAGTCATCCGTCCCTGGCGCAGTAAATACCTTAATTTTCTTGCCTTCTTTGAACATAAAATTCACTTGACTTCATTATTTTACAACATTATAGTCTTTTTCTTACGTTCTTTAAGCATAAAATTTACAAAATCGTGATACGGATAAGTTGCTCCACATTAATCGACTCAGAAACACAGCTGATAATTCATAAATTATTTTAATCAATAGCTACCCAATGACATGGATTAACCGCTTTACATTTGATTCATCACATCACATCACATCTGCCGTGTTCGGTGTTTGACCAGGAAAAAGAAACCCAGCACCCATTTACAAATAGTTAGTTACCATAATTAAATGCCATGTTTTCCTCATATTCTCCTCTGTCATCGAATATGGGTACGTCCTAGTGACCACATGCCTGAATCCTTGACCGGTGCCTGAAAAGTGTAAATTAAATTAAATTATAGTATAAATCTGAACTGGTAGAGAGAGAGAGAGAGAGAGAGTAGATGGATAGGCAAATTCTTACAGGGGATTTCATGGAGGGAAAAACATTCCAGAAGCGAAGAGTTTCATCCCCTGCACCAGTGACTATGGTCTGACCATCGGGGGACATTGCAAGGTACAGAACTCGCATGGTGTGTCCAGTGAGTGTGGCAACCTGACCAAGCTTCACATATCACATGAATGATTCACTGAGAGGAAATTGCAGATTTGAATAACTAGCTTACCTTGGCCATTGAGGGATATTTCCACACCATGATCTGATTCTGGGAGTAGCCATGAGTGCTTACTAGCTCGTTCACGTTTTTACTCCAAGCAAGGTTGCACACCTGGCTGCCAGTGTCAAGGCAGTTCAACTGGTGGCCATTTGTTGTGTTCCAGAAACGAATGCACCTATCTGCAGTTCCACCGCCGGACGCAAGGAGGCCACTCTGGTGAGGTGACCACGCAATGGCCTTCACCGCTGCCGTGTGCTCCGTCAGTCTCAATGCCGGTTGCTGCGAGTGTTGATTCCATACCAACAGCTGCCAGTGTCGTGTTCATTCCGTATTATAATTATTATATTATATTCCACAACTCTTGTAGCTAAGCTACACATACCTGATTATCATTTCCGCCCGATGCTAGTTCCCTGTCATCGTGCGACCACTTCAATCCGCATACCTGTCAAATCACGTCATTCCTTTACTGCTCTCTACACTAATTAATATCCCTCAATGTCCTTTCATATTATACCTCGGACTTGTGCCCCACCAGCCTGCTAACGAAGTCAGTCGAGACTCTCATATCATGCTGAAGTATGTTCCTGTCCCTGCTTCCTGAGGCTAACATGCGTGAATTCCATGCCAGCACTCCAGTTCTTGTCTGATGCCCTCCCATTGTTCTAACCCTCTTGCACTGAGTTCCATCCCAAATCTGTCATACAAGGCAATAATCAATAATCATAATATACGCGGAACGAACCTGTGTAGTGTAAACTTTAAGAAGCTACCTGTACTTGACCCTGATTTGTGCCGATGGAAATGTAGGAGCCCTCCCGGGTCCACTGTACAGAGCACACACCGTCATGAGGTCCCAAGTCACATAACTTTGTCACCTGAAAACCAAACGTGAACGAACGGTGTGTATCGAAACGCGAGAAGTAGGCGTCAGTTTCAGACTTACTTTGCTGTTGGAAGCACTCCAGAGGTAGACACAAGTGCCGAGTCCCACGGCGAGAACATTTTGTGAGGACCAATCGACTAAATTCAGGTAAAAGTCATCTTGAAGTGAGGGCGCATCCAAAACCTGCGATGTGGTTGGGCTTCAGCAATGAAAAATAAATGCAATTGGGAGGCAAGAAAGGAAGGAAGAGTTGACCTTATGGGGTGTTTTGGGGACCTTGCGAGGAGGCTTTGGTGGGGTTGAAGAGTCGGAAGAGAAGACAGAATCGTGGCCTAAAACAGAGGGCGAGAAGGGGGAGCTGGGACCGGAATGGTCAGTCTTGAAGCGTAGCATATTCTTGCTTGGGCTCATGGGAGAAGCTTGACCTGCAGGAGAAGGAGAACCGAAGTCAGACCCAAACAGCTCAGATTTCAACAACCTCGTATATACCTCGTTTGCCCCTTCTTTCACTGGCGAAGGCTTCTCCACCAGCCCGAAGGTGTGGAGCCTCGACGATGATCTGCACGGTATGAATCTGTCGCTGCAGGTGGAGGAGGATTTGGACGGCGATGACAATTTGGGATTTGCCCGCAAACAACCGGAAAAGGTATCCAGGCGCAGCGAGCTTCCCGACATGCCGGCCGGAAGATTAATTCCCGACGATTTCCTCGACGAAGGCGACTCCATTTCTCGGATTTTGGAGGGAGAGGTAGAGGAGGAGGGGGAAGAAGACGGAGGAAGAGAGTGTTAAAGAGGAAGACTCCCAACGGTCGTATTTTGAGGTTTATAAATAAATTGAGGTCACAGCCACAGGACTCCGGAGCGTCTCGAACGAGCAAGAGCTTTATTCAAACCCCCGCATCCCCACAACGGTCAGTTACCTGAGAAATTCTTGCACACTCCCACATTTCCACCTCATTTATATTCTGACTAGTAGAAAAATGACATGTCACGCTTTGTGTCCCACCACTTTCTTTACTTCCTAATATTCCAAAGTTACCCTCTCTCTTCCTCTCCCAAATTCCAAACAAAGTTTACCAAAGAATCTTAGAAAGTCGTGGTCACTACTCGCCATGAACTGGAACTTTTTTTTTTTTTTTCCATGGAAGGGAAATTTCATTCCTTCAAAAATATGTACAAAAGCAATGTAACACAGTGATTTATATCAAGAGAGAAGAGAAAAACTCCTAATAGTGTGAGCTATATATTGTGGATCTAATTTATAGTAATATGTCATCAACAAAAGTTTTAGGGAAAATTGATTATAGAGCCTAAGGAGGCAAAATAATTACAAAAAAGGCCCAAGAAACATTCACATGGGCCTTTTCTGGCATTTTTTTTTTAAAAAAATGTACGGACATAGTTGCTAATTGCTACAGATGTAGTTGTTAATTGCTACAGATGTAGTTGTTAATTAGACTGATTTAGTTGTTAACGGGGACTGATATAGTTGTTAACCGCTACTGATGTAGTTGCTAACGTTTTTTGAAAAAATGTCAGAATGGCATGTGAATGTTTTTTGGGCCTTTTTTGTAATTATTTTGCTTCCTTGGACCCTGTAATCAATTTTCCCAAAGTTTTATGTGCAACAATGTGTGGATTTCTAATTTCCCAAAGTTTCTAAAGAGTAATGCAAAGTCTAATTTGTCAAGTAGTATCAAGACTGGTATTTGTGAGTTGCTTAGTTACCCATGCTGAAATGTCTTGCGCGGGATAATTTTATTCCATATGGAGCTTGCTAAGGGACAAGTTTTGTGCATATGGTTGGTATTTTCCATGTTGCTAGCGCAAAGAGAGCAACTAGGGTCTTGTGTCATATCTCTATGTTGTCTTTCAAAGTTTGTTAGAAATCTCCCTTTAATTAAGAAGCAGCCAAATAAATGTTGTAATTTGTTCAGTTAGAGGTAGCTTCCAAACTTTTTCCGTGTTCCTTTGGCATCATCCCAATTAAGGGACTCTATGGCCCTGTAAGCATATGTTACTGAAAACTTCCCATTGGAGGATAGGCTCCGATCCAGAAGTAAGAGGCTCGTGAGCATGTTTGGCATGGCTTATAAGTGGCTTATTTGCTATTTAAATTGGGCTTATAGTGTTTTTGTATCTTTTTCTTGTTTGGCTGAAAAAAGTCTCCAATTGAGCTTATGGAACTTTTTCACTTGGCATAAGCTAATTATGATAAGCCAAGATTTGTGACTTTTGCTAGCTTATTCGGTCTGCTTTAAAACACTGTTCACAATTTGATCAAATTATGTATTTTATTATTACCAAATTTTGTAATTTAGCTTTTTTTTTTAATTTTTATTTTAAGTTTTCTTTTATAATTATCTCAAAAGTCACTTATCCATAAGTTATTCCAAACAAATTTACAATTTGACTTATACCCAAAAGCTACTTATGCAACCATCAATCCAAACATAAATAACTTTTCACAATCTAACTTCTACTCAATTTGACTTTTACCCAATCAAACTTTTCCATAAGTCATTTTGCCCACCGGTATCCCAAACAAGCCCCATGTTGCACTGTGATAGTGTATAGATATTTAGACTATGGTAGATGGTAGCAAATGTTGGAATAAATGAATTTACCAACTGTTGTCCTCGTCGATGTAATCAAGAATGGGCTTTAACAAGTTATTATCAGAGATTGTGCGGAGGAGAGGTGTTTCAGTGGTCCCTATACTCCAACCTAATAATCAAATCAAAATCTTATACCCACCTTCCATTTAATATGTGAATATCCTTCCCATGAATAACGGACTGGGTTATTCCAAAAAGAGGATAATCGCAGGGTAGCAGATTTGTAATCACTGTAAAATTTATATTTTCCTTACAACACATTAACTCAAAGGGACTGGATTGAGAAAAGAGGATGTAAACTAGCTTGGCCATGAAAACTCTTGAACTTTTTTCGAATCATATAGGCATATATTATCTTATTTCTTGTTGCATATGATGATAAGGAAAAATCAAGAATTGGTGTTATTTCAAGTTCGAACAAGGATTCAAATGATATTTATTTTTTATGATTGTTCCTAAACATGTTAGTGCCTTGATTCCCTCCTTAAATCACTCCCTAATTCCCTCCTTTATATCCCCTCTTTTCTATATAAATAGGCTTTAGGTAATCCTTGAAATATACACTAGTACACACTTATATGAATGTATTATGTTTTCCCTCTTTAGCCTACATGGTATCAGAGAATTAGGTTTGTTCTTGGCCAGTTTGATTTTTCCAATGGCCATTGCAATTGTTGCGTGAATGGTACTGTTCTGTGAGGTTTGGTACTGTTTCGTGGACAGTGATGGTGGCTGAGCAAAGGAGAGAGAGTTTGTTGGTGAGGCCTTCTTCTTCCTTCTTGATCATTAGTAAGCGGCAGTGAAGAAAGAAGGGTCTCCGTTGGTGAAACAAGAACAGTGAGTGAGAGGAGAGATTTTGCATTCCACCATGGCTCGTTCCTTGGAACATGTGCCACCCCACCGGAAACCCCACCCTCCAATCGGCGTTCGTCTAAAATTTGGTGGTTGTCCGATGCCTCGGTGACGGAGCGTGGCATACACGCGCTTCGCTGGAAGTCACGGTGTTGCGGCATGTGAAGGAGCGTGTACCGGAGTTTTCGCGAGTGACTTCATGTTTCAACCTGGCCTCCTCTTTTCCGGCCATTTCCTGTTGTTTTCATAGCTTCCAGTGAGTGTTTGAATTTCCCGGTGACTGTTTTCCAGATTCCGGCAACATTTCCAGATTCCGACAAGGATCCAGATTCCGTCAATCCCACCATTTTAGTTCTTCTTATGTTATTTCAAGCGAGATTTTATGGTTTACAATGTGGTTCTGACTTTTCGAAGAGATTTTCAAACGTCCGGCGATTGTCTTTGTATTTCCGGCGAGGTTTGCAGATTTCAGCGATATGAAAATTTCTACAAATTCCAGCATTTCATTTTCCGGCCGATCCTTCCAGTGATCCCGTTCGGATTCAGTGGTTGGTGTGCTCCTTTCTTCTTGTTCTTGGTTTAGCTTCTGTGTGTTTCTAGTCCATGAAGATTTGTTCATCACCGTGCTCTGCAATCTGATCTGTGAAGTTTGGTTTGTGGTCTTTAACCCAAAAAAAAAAGTGGTGAGGCGTGGAGATGTCACCGAAGGTGATCGACGGGAGTGGTGAAAAAAAGGAATCAAATATGAAAATAAGGGGAGTGGGAAAGTCAAAGAAGTGAGTAGTGGTGGGGACCACGTGCAAGAGTTTCATTCCATTTCTACTTCCATGTGAACGTTTGAAATTTAAGTGCCATTTCGATGTGTTTTCTAATCAGTCTGCTGGTTCGGTGGTTATTTGCTTCCTGGTTGTGGAAGTGTGTTATTTAGTTACTGAGATTGGGTTTTAATCAAGTGCTGTGCTATGTTCTCTGACGTCGAATCTTCATTCCCGGTGTGAATAGGCCGATTCTTTGCTCCAAAGGTTGTGTTGTGAGACTTAGTTCAGTTGTTTCCACTATTTCAATATAGTCAGCGTTTCATTTCGTGCACGTTCACTTGTTTCTAGTGGATGGATGTTTTGTTTGTCAGGTTTTCCAGCACGTTCGTGGAGTGCTCTTTTGTATTTGGCACCGTACTTGTGGTTGGCTTCTATGATTTGCTTGTTTTTTGAGTTCATCATTCCAGGTTGTGAGTTGGCATCTTCTGTCATTTGGCTATTTTGGGCAATTATTTGCTGTTTGGTGGTCCTTGTGCGACCCATTCATTCTTTGCCTCTTGTGAGGTGTTTTTGTTATTGGTTTGGTTTCTTGTGAGACCGCTTCAACTCTAATTTGGTTTGTTCGGGCTCTTGGTGAAACTATTGGATTGTTATCTTTTGAATTATTCTTGGACGTGCTCGAACCTGTTGCTTGATTCAAGATCTCGTGGAGAAAAAAAATATTGGTGTTTAGTTGTTGCTCACATTCAAGTTGTGTTCAGCTTGAGGGGGAGTGTATGAAATAAGTTTTTTTTATTAGTTTTTTATCTTTGTAATAAGTTGGGCATGATTAACATCTATGCTCCAATTTGAGGGAGATTGTTAGTGACTTAAATCCCTCCTTGATTCCCTCCTTAAATCACTCCCTAATTCCCTCCTTTATATCCTCTCTTTTCTATATAAATAGGCTTTAGGTAATCCTTGACATATACACTAGTACATACTTATATGAATGTATTCTGTTTTCCCTCTTTAGCTTACACAACAACATGCAAGAAATAAGACACACACATACATGATCAAAGCTAATGAAATTGAGGTGAAACTATGGGAGCATGGAAGAATTTCCCTAACTCCATTGTCTAATTTTGCAAGAAATTCTTGCTATTACACATAGATCATGTGATTTATGTATGATCAATTCACATCATGTTTAGTGTTTGACCAATACCCATATTTTTTATTCACGTGTTGCCATAGCAACTCAAATCCTTTAATAATTTCTTCTGACATTGCTAATCCAGTTGGGGGATCCTTTAATTTGAACAAAAAGCCCCAACCCCTCTTTTGCTATCATCCTTCTCCCTACAACTTTATTAAGACGAAGCTTGAGGTACCCGGGAAAAGGAGTATTTCCATCCACCTCTCCCTTCACTTAATTTCTCGATTTTAATGGTTGAGATTTATTATATTAAAATATTATTATCAGTTAAAATGAAAATTTTCATATAATATAAGATCGATCTCAATATATCATTAAAAATTAATTTAATTCCTTCCACACGAGCTGTGAAGGCTGTCATTCTGGCTTTCTTTTCTTCTTTTGTTTCTCATGGCACAATGCTATTTTAACCCCGTATTTCTCTTCCTGAGAACTCTCCAATATAATCAGCAACCAAAGGTGAAGGTTGAAGGTCGCTCGAGGATCCATTTCTCATCGTAATTTGCTTCAATTTTGGCTTCTTCTGCTCATTCATTCAATGACTAAAAGTCTCGTATTCTTAAGTCGGGAAGGATTTCCGACGAGAACTACATGCATGCTTAACACTAGTGTTTCGTATCTTCTACTTAGGACTTATGAACAACTTTCAAAGAATGAAAGCAAAATATTGAACATTACTAATCTTTGCGAATGGGAGACTTCCACGGGGGTGATTGACGCCCAAACGGTCGTTGGCGACTCTGCCCAAGGCTTTAGCGTTTTCTTCTCACTCTCCCACCTTTTATTTCAAAATAACAAGCATTTTTGTTTCCTCTTTTAAATCAGATGGCTCTCTTTATTGATAATATGTCTAATTCACCTAGCTAGCTGCCGACCGTACATATTATTATCTTCATCATTATACTAATTATTAATTAGAAGTTGTAGCTAGGCCGGTCTTGATTAATTCCCAATTCTCCCCAAAATTTACGATTATACTTATTTCAACTTTACTTTCATTAACTCTAACATAAAATCCAATAACTTTCCAATTCTACCAATATTTAATACACACACATATACATACATGTAGAGTTAACACAATAATAAATGAAAAGTAAAACTACTTCAAAACTTCAATCAGGTGTCTTATATATAAATAGGATCAAAATTTGTTCCTCTTTACCTTATATATAGAATCAAAGGACTATATAGTATTTAAATATTGTGTTAATATATACAATATTTAGTTCATCAAACTTCTCTTCATTTTAGTTTATTTCTCAAGAGATACAAACTCAGCTTGAATAATATCGAGATCTGACGAGTCTTTGAATTTTTAAACTAGAGGGAGTGAGACATAGCCAATGTAACCTAAAAATTAATTTGGAAGTAATTCTGTTTTCAAAAAACTATTTTCCAAAATGATCCATATATTTCTGAAACCTTAAACATAACCTAAATATCCATGTGTGTGTGTGTGTGTGTGTGTTTGAAAGAGCATGGGTGAGTTAGCTATAGAAGATCATTTCACACATGAATTCCATGTAAGTGCAAAAGGCTAACTAGCTAGACGACGTTATTGTAGGCGGTGAGAGACAATAAGGAATGTATTAAAACCAGAAAGAATGTGGAAATGAAGGAAGCAGTAAAAGCGTCCAATGATTTTCAAGGTACAGTCGACATACCTGCACGCTGCTGAGCTGAGCTAGCTTTGCTTTGCGGTAACTCTTTTTGTGTTATTTCACTACTGCATCATGCTTCACATACGTATGTATACACACCTACTACTAATTAATTTAATTATATATGGAGTCGGATATTAAATCAAAGTGGTGTTTAATTTAATAAATTAAATTAATCGTAATTAATGAATGGCTTCACCTGATCTCCTAATATAATAGAGCTGCAGCAATTTAGCAGTATTATAGCTATCCATTGCGGCTGCAGCATCATCAAGATTCCCACACACACACATCAAAATGGGCTATTTGCTTCTGTTGGTTTTACAAACACCCCGATTAATGCTGCCGCTTGTGAATCTTGATGATGCTCCACCAGCAAATAATGACTGCTTCATTCATTTCTTCACCTTCTTCTCTCCCATCGATCAAGGGGGAAGAAGAAACCCTAACCTATCATAAGGATTATGCAAAGAATCAAAAAGCGGAATCACAAGAGTAGGCCAACGAGACAAGCGGCGTGTGATTAGCAGATAAGTACCAGTGCCCAAAAGAAGGGAAAACAGAGAGGGAGGGAGGGAGGGAGCAAGGAGCTAGTGCTAAGTGGAAAATTGTACTGTAGTGTGTAGAGAGCAAAGAATATAATTGAAAAGTGAGAATATAATGAAGGAGGAGGAGAGACGAAAGGATGTATTATATAGAGATCGATAAGAGCGAGGTTATTAATTAAATGAGGGAGGAGATTGGTTGGTGGCTTAAGACGAGTCAGTCCAAGAAATAGTGCAACGGCCGGCCACCACACTGTTATACATCGTAATCGCAAGTACCCAAAAAAAAAAAAAAAAAAAAAATCTTACAACCTCACTGTCCGAGTCATCCTTCCGGAGTTGGAATATAAAGAAAAATTATCCCGCCGTGGGATTCACCTTTTAACTATATGCTTGTGTTTTCTTAAATTGTGCATACTACTACGTACATATCACGTCATTAATTATTATCTTTCGGCTCATCGGGCCATCTCTCTTATAAATTCTTAATATGCATGCATACATGCGTCGCCAAGTAACAAGTTGTTAGTGAGTTCTAATAAATATGAACAAAACCGTCATATCTACTTTTGAAGCCTAGAATCCTGATGCTCGATCTCCTCCTTGGCCGAGGGTTTCCGATTCTCATCACCCTCAACATAGTATCACTTGATTGCTTTTAATTTAATTTGCGTTCATACACACACACGCGAAATCATTCAATCTTTCAGCTCCAAAAACTCCTGCTTTTGTGTTTTTTGATTGAGAACGTACCTCTGCATCTGAAATACCTATACTCCTCCGAGGCTCCAACCAAATTTGTACATATGTGCATGCGCGTATGAGTCCTAATTATTTTTTAATCCTAACCACCTGAAATATCATGTTTTACCCTGACGGCCTGACATGTATGTAGGAGCGAGTCCAAAGTATGTATCTATGAATGAGTCCCTAGCCCCCTCCATTTACACACACACATACATCCATTAACTAAAATCAGATAATTCCTCAATTCTCACCTCATTTTACATGATAGCCCTTTCATCCATAGTTATTAAAATTATTGGAACCGGTCATTTGATCAGAAACTGGCGAACTGATCTTCTAACCGATTTGACTGCTTTATTATTTATTCTGAATTTTCTGACTTTAAAAATTTATATCTAAATTTACATATTTTTTCAAATTATAAATTAAAATTCTATTGAAAACTTTAGATGTCTACTTTCTAATATAAAAAGAATCACTCAAAAATGTTAGGAAGTATCATTTAGTCTTCAAAAATTCCAAAACTAATTGGAAAGCCGGGGATATAATTTCCAATCATTGTTCTTATTTGATAAGTCTCAAACATTCAAATTTCAGCTCCTCGTACCTCAGTCTCATCAATAATTAAATCTTACTTAATTTAAAACCTCAATATTAAATTTGAGATATTATAATTGAGAACTTTAGTAATGCAAAGGGGTACGTATGGAAATTAAGAAAGATAATAGGGGTGTTTTAAGGAAAAAAAATCATATCATAATTACCCAACTTAACTAACATCATTAATCAACTCAAATAAATTAATTCTATCTTACATAAGGACAAGAGTAGAGTGTGTGTGTGTGTGTTTTTTTTATAATTATTAGTTTGATTATTACAATCCGTGTAGCAGCGGAGGAGTAAAATGACACAAAACAAAAAAAGACAGCATATGCACATGCATTATGATTATTAAAAAAGGGCCGGAAGTGTAGATTCACATATCATTCCTCCGTGAATAGCAGAAAACCATCACTTCATTTAATTTATAGAATTGATATATATGGATATAATATTGTTAGGAATCATTTTTTAAAACAAAATAAAAATCCACCGCCGGGGATGGAACGACAGATGTAAAGAATGAACGTAGCCAGACTTGCAATATTGCGAATCAGCATTTATCGCACAGCAAGTAGTTGTCATCCAACTGAGCGAGCGTGCGTTGTGTATGGCCTATTAATGCTCCAAAACCATGCACTTGTTCTAATTCAGGAGTATATAATGATTAATGCTGGACGTACAACTTTGCTATTGTCCTGAATCCAATTATTATTTGAGATACGCGCGGGTGCAGCTCATGTAAGTTTGCAGAGATGCAAGATTCAACGATGCACCACAACATTCACTTATGTTTTCCAATATCAATATATTTGGCATTTTGTGGCCGGTCCGTGGACGAACAAAGCTACCAATTAAGGTGAGTTATTAAAAATGACGTAGAAGTCGACCTTTGGAATTTGGACTGGGAATGAAAACCCCCGAGATGCCAGCTGCGAATAACATTTGGAAGAATCATTAATGGAGGGATGCGTCTCCATTAATGGTATAACGGCTAGGTTAGGGTTGGCTAACTTGTCTCTGGTACATGAGTATGAATATGGAGCACATGGAAAGGATGATAAGTTTAGGAGGAGGGTGGGGCGGGACAGTGGCGGAATCAGAAAATGTTTTTTGTCCCAGTCAAAAAAAAAATGAACTATTTACTAAATAATATCACATAACATTAAAAATACAAATAAATAATTTTTAGTGTTAATTAGTATCTTTTGTCATTAATTAAACATGAATTCTTATAGTATTATTCAATCCACAAAACTAACACTTAAATGTGCATTTCACCTATCTCAAAATAAAATGATTGAAGAAAATAAGAAAATATAATCTGAACCCCAAAAAATATTTTAAAAAAATATATAGATCTGATTCAATTTCAATTAAGCAAATAACCTATTATAATCTATTTCTTTAAAATAGAAATTCATTATAAAATCATAAGACAACCAAATAATAAATCCAAACAAGATTAAATTAGCCATGAATCATTGTCTACATATATATAGTCATCTATTGTCAAAACTTAAGACTTTTCTAAAATCATAACCCCAAAATTTTCACTAAATAGCATAATATTACCATCATTATAAAGAAAAAAATATATAGAATAACTTTTATAAAAAGAGTAAGGTGAAAAAAAAGTGATTTTGAGTATCTATTTAGTTTTGAAAATGAAGATGAACAACACTAAAACCCGAAAGTGGAAGAAGTTTGACGCATCTAGACCATCTCGTATGCACAAAGAAAATGACAAAAGAATGTGTGGGTGTATTTGGTTTAATACCCCCTCTATATGCAAGCTAAAGGGCTACAGGCCCTTGAATTATTATTATCACTTTTTTTTAATAGGTCACAATTCTTTTTTTTAATCAAAACAAGGTGTAAAATGATAATAATATTTTCAATAGGTATCTCCAATAAGAATTTTATTTTCCTCTCTCATAGCCTAATAAGTAATGAACAAAACATTGTCCTGATAAAAAAATGAGTGTAATTATGGAGAAGATAATAGATTAGTTGTGGTCAAATTATTGGTGAAAATAAAATATTATATAATACATCAATATAAATATATAAGATAAGAGCAAAACATCTGGGTTTAAGGCGAGGAGAGTGAGTGAAATACTGAGTCATATAATGGAGAATTTTTAGGGAGTTGTGTTGGGGCCGAAAGAAATCGCGTCCATCCCATCTGGGCTTTGAAGGAATCACTGCATTAGCATGGTCCCACTTACGTTATTTTATTTATATTCACATTTTAACAAGACCAAAATATCCCGAAATTTAAAAACAGACCATTGAGTGAAGGCACTGTTGTTTCTAACGTATAGAATAGGTAAAAATTGAATATGCAGTAAACAAAACAGTATAACAACAATCTGTGTTTAACAAAATATAACATATAGAGAGCATACAACAAGTCTGTATCATATGGAAAAGCTATAAACAAACTCACAAAACTGCCGAATATAGTTATGAACTATGCAGAAATCCGGGCCCAACTTTTGTTGTTTTCTTAAGACAATTTTGCTCCCTCTACGGATGCCACAGGTTTCTGAGCAATTGCCTCCCAGAATAGAGCGGATTGTTCGTCTCTAGAAAGATGGCTTTGTCTATCTGAAGCCCAAACGAATCCAATGAGTCTGCTTTCGGAACGCACAGAATGTTCATGCAGAAAGAGTGTATGCAGAGAAGAAAGAACGTAAAAAATTCTGTGACTAGGGGCCCCTATTTATAGACTCCGGAAAAACACGATCAGATGGACTCGTCTGTTGCGCGAACTGGTACGTTGTGCGAAAAGACACACCAGAACAGAACGAACAAAGGCGACCTGCGTCTGTTGCCGGCGAACTGGTGCGTCTCACGAACAGACGCACCAGACGGAGCTAAATGGGTCGACGGGTCGTACGAACAGATGCGAACAGACGGGGCTGAACAAGTCGTATGTAGCCGCTGGAAAAAATTGGAGAGGCACAACGGAAATAAAAATAAAAGGATTATTTTATTCAAAAATAATAATTTAATAAAAAATTATTATTTTATTTCACACGCGCGGACCGGACCGGACCAGGCGGGCGGCGCGCGCGACCGACCGGACGAACGACGACGGCGGCGCGCGCGTGTGTGGTGGACCAAGGGTTGCCTAAGTCCTCACCCCTCCACAAAAGTGGGTAGGCCCAAGGGCCCAACTAGTAGGAGCCAAGTTAGGGATTATATACCCTCAAACTTCCCTTCTCCTAACCAATGTGGGACTTAGTACCACACACACAATCCTTCTTATTTTTCCTCTTCTTTTCCATCCTTCTTCTTATTCATAAACTATGGGATTTCTTCCTAAATTCCAACAATCCCCCACATGGATAAGAAGTAAGTCTATCATGACCAAATGCAGATGATCATGTATGCAAAGTGCGGTTCCTCTACGAGAAACAACTGCATTGAGAAAGGTAGGGGTTGCCTTTGAACCTTCTCTAGTAAAAACCTATCGGATATACTGGTCAATCAGTGAACGTGTTGTCTTGAACTGTTGACCTTTTAGTGTATACCAAGACAATAGGAGTCACACAGTTGCTCCTCTAGCATCGTTGGTTCTCATGTTGTGTCCATTTTGGCCCTGGACACCACCTGGTTCTACGAGTGTTCTAGAGAATCGGCCGTTTTAAATTCTCATAGAAGTGGCCCACACTTCACACTCACATAGGTGATTTCTTGTAATGTTACTCAACATACATCATCTGAACACATCAGATTAAGAAACCATTAAAAGCTTAAAAGCTTACCCTTATATATATACACTGTCTTATCTAAGAATGAGTATGAGTTTAAAACTCCACAGTGTTAACAGTCAATCATCACTTAGTTGTCTCTTTGAACCTAGTTCGTGGGATCTCCACTCTTCTAGGTAGAGTTACCGTAATAATCAACAATGGATCGGCATTAAACTCATTCCTTTGGACAATTTTCTAACTAACTTTCTAGGAATCCCTTTAGTCAATGGATCCGCTATATTCTCTTTTGATTTCACATAATCAATTGAGATGATTCCATTTGAAAGTAGTTGTCTAACAGTATCATGTCTACTACGTATATGTCTAGACTTACCGTTGTACATGACATTCTTGGCCCTACCAATAGCTGCTTGACTATCACAGTGTATACACACTGCTGGTACCGGTTTTGACCAATTTGGAATGTTCTCAAGAAAATTATGAAGCCATTCAGCTTCTTCACTAGATTTATCTAATGCAATGAATTCTGCTTCCATAGTTGATCTTGCAATGCAAGTTTGTTTGGATGACTTCCAAGACACGGCACCATCAAGGGTGAATACATATCCACTTGTGGATCTTGTGTCATTAGAGCTGGTGATCCAATTTGCATCACAATACCCTTTTAGCACTGCAGGGTACTTCTCATAATGCAAAGCAAAGTTTTGAGTTTGCTTTAAGTAACCCAAAACTCTTGTCATAGCTCTCCAATGAAGCTCATTTGGATTATTAGTAAAGTGACTTAACATGCTTACTGCATAAGCAATATCAAGTCTGGTGCAATTCATAACATACATAAGACTGCCTAGCACTTGAGCATACTCCTTTTGCTTTTCAGCTTCGTCAGTATTTCTCAACAGTCGAAGACTAGAATCTATAAGGTTCGACATAGGAGTTATGTTTAAACTCTTGAATTTCTCAAGAATTTTAGCAATATAGTGTGCTTGCGATAAAGCTAACCCATCAGGAGTTCTATGAATTTTAACTCCTAAAATAACATCTGCGAGACCCATATCTTTCATGTCAAACTTACTGGTAAGCAATCGCTTAGTAGCTTTAATCATTTAATTATTTCTACTTGTTATCAACATGTCATCTACATAAAGACATACTATGGCAAACCCATTTTCAGTATTTCGAATGTAGACACACTTGTCACATTCATTAATACTAAAGCTATTTGATAACATAACTTCATCAAATTTCACATGCCATTGTTTTGGGGCTTGTTTAAGTCCATAAAGGGACTTTATTAAGCGACAAACTTTCCATTCTTGTCCTGAGACAACAAATCCCTCAAGTTGTTCAAGATAAATCTCTTCCTCTAATTCACCATTTAAGAAAACTGTCTTTACATCCATTTGATATAACTCTAACCCATTCAATGTTACTAATGCGATCAACATTCGAATTGATGTAATTCTTGTAACAGGTGAATAGGTATCAAAGTAGTATAGGCCTTCACGTTGTCTGTAGCCTTTTACTACTAGCCTAGCTTTTTACTTATCAATAGTGCCATCTGCTTTCATCTTCTTTTTAAAGATCCACTTAGTTTCTAATGACTTATTGCCAGGAGGAAGGTCAACCAATTCCCAAATGTGGTTTGACAGAATAGAATCAACTTCACTATTAATAGCATCTTTCCAAAATGGTGCTTCAAGAGAACCCATAGCCTCTCCATAAGTTCGAGGCTCATTTTCTAACAGATAAGTTAGAAAATCAGGCCCAAAGGATGTTGAAGTCCTTTGCCTGGTACTACGTCTTAGTTCCTTCTTTTCAAGATTATCATTAGTCACAGTATCCTGAGATATCACTGTGTTGTTATTATCATTATTTATATTATACGGAAATACGTTTTCAAAGAACGTAGCGTTCCTTGACTCAATAATCGTATTCACATGGATATATGATATATCAGACTTATAAACCAAAAAACGATATGCACTACTATTATGTGCATAGTCAATAAACACACAGTCTACTGTCTTAGATCTGATTCTTAACCTTTTAGGTTTAGGAATCTCAACCTTTGCCAAGCACCCCCACACTTTCAAATATTTCAAGGAAGGTTTCTTTCCTTTCCATATTTCATATGGTATTCTTTGTATCGTTTTATGAGGCACTCTGTTTATTAGAAAGTTGGCCATTAGAATGGCTTCCCCCCACAAATTTTGTGGTAAACCGGACTCATTTAATAATGCATTCATCATCTCTTTCAATGTCCGATTTTTCCTCTCTGCAATCCCATTTGACTGCGGAGCATAAGGAGCAGTTGTCTGGTGTATAATACCAGATTCTATACAGAATTCCTCGAAGGGGCCATCAAATTCTCCTTCACGATCGCTCCTTACAATTTTAATTTTCTTATTAAGTTGATTTTCAACCTCAGTTTTATATTGTTTAAATGCAATAAAAGCCTCATCTTTACTATTAAGCAAATATACATAATAATATCTACTGCAATCATCAATAAATGTAATAAAACATTTCTTATTACCCCTAGATGGTATAGATTTCATATCACATATATCAGTATGTATTAATTCTAACAACTCAGTTGATCTTTCAACAGAAGAAAAAGGTAACTTAGAAAATTTTGATTCAATGCATACTTGACATTTATTTTTATTTGAACAATCAACTTTAGGCAATAATTCTAAATGAATTAATTTTTTAATTGACTTATAGTTAACATGTCCTAATCTTTGATGCCATAAATTATAGGACTCAAGCATATAGATAGAATCAATATTATTATTAGTAGCACCGTTGTTGGTGACAGTCATTACATTAACTTTGAAAAGGCCCTCACTAAGGTAACCTTTTCCAACATACATATCATTCCTAGAAAGTATAAACTTATCTGAAACAAATACAAGCTTAAAGCCATTCTTGCTTAAGAGGATCCAGAAATCAAATTCTTGCAAATGGCAGGCACATGAAGCACATCATTAAGTGTCACGACTTTTCCAGAAGTCATCTTCAACACCACTTTTCCAACACCTTCAACCTTGGAACTAGAAGAATTTCCCATATATAGTTGTTCATCTTGCTTCGCAGGTGTATAAGAAGAGAACATCCATTTGTTTGCACAAACATGTCTGGTGGCACCAGTGTCCACCCACCATTCCTTGGTATTTCCAACCAAGTTACATTGCATTACCACTGCTGAAAGACTCATATTATCAATCATATCAGTAGTATTATCAACCATATTGGCTTCGGTGTTCTTCTTCTTGAGATTCTTTGGCTTCTTACAATCCTTAGCACGGTGGTCAGGCTTCCCACAATTGTAACACTTACCTTTGAATTTCTAACCTTTGCTAGGGCCTTGTTTGGATGATCCCTCATTAGAGCGTTTCCGTTTCTTGAACTTTGGACCATCTTCCACAAT
Source organism: Acacia confusa (assembly GCA_037074495.1). Taxonomy (NCBI): domain Eukaryota; kingdom Viridiplantae; phylum Streptophyta; class Magnoliopsida; order Fabales; family Fabaceae; genus Acacia; species Acacia confusa. Next base: position 37,917,651 of record CM073511.1, on the reverse strand, counting down.
GTTGGCCTTTGAAACTATAGGGTTGCTGCCAAATTTCTTTTCAGAAATCTTGTTGTCTTCTTCTATTCTCAATCTTACAATCAAATCTTCAAGTGACATCTCCTTACGCTTGTGCTTGAGGTAATTCTTGAAGTCTTTCCAAGAGGGTGGTAATTTTTCAATAAATGTAGCAACTTGGAAAGATTCACTAAGAGACATCCATTCTGCATGAATCTCATGCACAATCAATTGTAGCTCTTCAACTTGACTTACTATTGATTTAGAGTTAAGCATTTTGAAATCCAAAAATCTGCCAACTATAAACTTCTTCAAGCCAGCATCTTCAATTTTGTATTTCTTGTCTAGACTCTCCCATAGTGCTTTGGTTGTTTCCAAAGTACTATATACAGTATACAATGTATTATCCAGACCATTGAGAATATAATTCCTACACAAGAAATCAGAATGCTTCCAAGCATCTATCGCAGCAACCTTCTCCTTATCCAACGGTTGTCCTTCCTCCAATTTTGGGGCATCTTCAGTGAGAAAACGAGCTAAGTTCAACGTGGTTAGATAGAAAAACATTTTCTGTTGCCATCTTTTAAAATCGTTTCCGTTGAACTTCTCTGGTTTTTCACCATGCAATGGAGTAGGACCACTTAGGTTAATCAGATTAGTACTTGTACTTGTCATTTCTGTTGTTAAAACAGAAACTTCGATTAATCACACAGATTAATCCACAAACAGTATAATAATAATATTGACAAAAACTAAACACAAATTTAATTCAATACTACTACCAATGTACGAAATCAGCTACGATATAAATTTGCTATACAATGATTTTAATATCAAAATTGTCTTAAGATTGTTGTTTCTAACGTATAGAGTAGGTAGAAATTGAATATGTAGTAAACAAAACAGTATAACAACAATCTGTATTTAACAAAATATAACATACAGAGAGCATACAACAAGTCTGTATCATATGGAAAAGCTATAAACGAACTTACAAGACTGCCGAATATGGTTATGAACTATGCAGAAATCCAGGCCCAACTTTCGTTATTTCCTTAAGACAATTTTGCTCCCTCTATGGATGCCACAGGTTTCTGAGCAATTGCCTCCCAGGATAGAGCAGATTGTTCGTCTCCAGAAAGATGGCTTTGTCTGTCTGAAGCCCAAGCGAATCCAACGAGTCTGCTTTCGGAACGCACAGAATGTTCATGCAGAAAGAGTGTATGCAGAGAAGAAAGAATGTAAAAAATTCTGTGACTAGGGGCCCCTATTTATAGACACCGGAAAAACACGATCAGATGGACTCGTCTGTTGTGCAAACTGGTACGTTGTGCGAAAAGACACACCAGAACGGAACGAACAGAGGCGACCTGCGTCTGTTGCCGGCGAACTGGTGCGTCTCACGAACTGACGCACCAGCCGGAGCTAAACGGGTCGACGGGTCGTACGGACAGATGTGAACAGACGGGGCTGAACGAGGAAATAAAAATAAAAGGATTATTTTATCCAAAAAAAATAATTTAATAAAAAAATATTATTTTATTTCACACGACCGAACCGGCCGGCTGCGCGCGCGCGTGTGGTGGACCAAGGGTTGCCTAAGTCCTCACCCCTCCACAAAAGTGGGTAGGCCCAAGGGCCTAACTAGTAGGAGCCAAGTTGGAGCTTATATACCCTCCAACTTCCCTTCTTTTAACCAATATGGGACTTAGTATCACACACACAATCCTTCTTAGTTTTCCTCTTCTTTTCCATCCTTCTTCTTATTCATAAACTATGGGATTTCTTCCTAATTCCAACAAGCACATGAATGAAGGCTAACAGGAATACAAAAACCAGCGAGATCTGATTATATTAAAGAATCAAGGGGAGCAAAGACCACAGCTGTAGAATCGTCACCACCAATTATGATGGAACCAGGTTTGCAAATTAAAGGAAGTGAGTTGAGCCAACTAAACGCACAAATATTTGCCAGTTTGGTGCCATGGAAGGGGCATTAATTAATACGGTAAAAAAATGGAGAAACGTTGGTGTCAAATGTGGCCGTGTATCACATGAGCCACATAAAGATATGTTGGTATTATCTCATGTGATATAATAATCGCACGCATAGATCGTTGAAGTACGATTGTAAGCAGTTTTGATGCGGCTGCTGTGGTATCAAAATGGCTGATCGACCACTTGTCGTTGGGGGTCAATCCAATTCTTACCGGAAGATTTCACATAAAAGGGAACAATCAAGCTAATCTAACTAGCTAATAATTAAGTCATGTGTCTGGGTAATCCTTCAAAGCAGCTCTAAATTTACACATGGCACATCAAAGACACAGAGAGTGATGCACACACAGTAACAGGCCTTTCGTTAATTTGTTTAACTCTACTAGTCAATATTGAAAATGCCAAACAGGCCTCCATTCATCACATGGTCGATCTTATAGATAGGGCAGAATACGTATCAACAAAAATTAAAGGCATATTATATCATCGATCTCCCCCATGTCCTCTTTAAACTATCCTTGTGTATGTTACAACACCCTCAGAGGCTTTCCCCAGGATGCATCCTTATTATCCACAAGGTTGCAACAGTTGAAACTGGGCATTTCCCCTCCTAAAAATGCACTAAAAATCTCAACCTACCAGTATCATGCAACTAACACATTCTTGCATTGTGCCTTTCTTAATTTGGTCTTCGATATATTTCATGCAAAGATCAATCAAATTAAATGGCACGACAACAACCAATACCTTTGGTTGAATGCCATATTTCTCCATACTCATAAATGTTGCAGCCACAGAGAAAGCATTTCAATGATACATCAACTGTACCACTCTTGAGCGTACACTTCCATTTAATTTTTCAACTTATTTCTCATATTATGCCACTTGTATAAATTAAATCTAAGCAAGAGGATCCAACTGGCAAGAAAAACCCCGTTTCGATCGATCGGGTTCTCCGATATACAAATTTGAATCCATTGGCAAAATTTTAATAAAATCAATTATTTCACCTTTTTATTATCACCCATGTTTTGTCAATCTTCCCAACTAACGATACCTCACTAAGGCTACTTCTTCAGGTAGTCCACAGTGGTGATATGATAGGGAAACAATTATGGCTTAAAATTTTGCAAATCTACATGTCATATCAAGTAATAAATTGATATATATATATATATATAGGTTCCTACAAGGGTTTGACACCAACCATGCAATTGAGCAGCAATAGCATTATTTAAGTTGAGTAGCCCAAATCGATTTTAAATAAGCGAAAAGAAGTTGTTATCAAATCAAAATAAATAAACTAACTACCACAATTCATTGTTAACTTCATAAACCTTGATTTGACTCATTTTAATTAACCTTAATGTCAATTTTATTAATCTCAAGTATAAATAGTTATAAGTATATGTGGTTTCACTCACAACCTTCTCTTAATATAAATTGTTATGTTTAACGTAATTACTCAATAGGCAAGATAACTCAAACATACTTTTTAACAATTATATGTGGCCATTAAGTATATGTCTATCCTAATTATAAATTAAATCGTAATCTAATCCCATATTATTTAATCTTAGAACCTCATTAAAATTTCATTTGTCAAGATAAATCTTAATGCTTAAATTTATATTTAATGATGGCCAGTCAATAAATAGATGAAGCTAAATATAATTAAGTAACCAAAATTAATATTATTAATTATAACTAAATAGATTAAACAATAAGTTTAATCTACTTATAAGTTCATAGCTCATTTAGGCTGCGTAACAAATTAACTAAATATAACTAAAATGATATGAGCAAGACATCGCAAATTCATAATCGAAAATATCCAAAAAAGAGAGAGAGAGAGAGAGAAAAGAATAAGGAATAGAGTATTGATTCAAAGCCTCGCCTTCAAGGTCTAGCATCTCCTCTAATTCTAGCAGCTTCTGCAATCTCTCCTCTCCTCTCCACAATCTTTCCATCTTCCCGTGAAGAAGAATGGAACCCAAACTCCTTTCTCTCTTCGGTTCTAGTTCATCCTCTCTTTCTTCTTGTGATTGAAGAAGAGGATGATGGATGATATGTGTACTGTCTCCTTCTACTTGTTTATTTCCGTGGCTTAATTCATCCTTTTATTAGATATTATATGTCTGTTTGAGTTAGCATTTAAGAAGTATGTTAATGTAAATCGAGATAAAACTCCTCTCACATACTTATCTCATACACCATAAATCATGTTGAAAAAACAATTGCTAACCCAAATATATATATATCTTCTTTGTTTCCAAACTCGTGCACTAAAAAAAACGCCGCTGCCGCTTGATTCTTTTCTCCTAACTATGGCTTAGTTGTTAATTATTTCCTTTTAGGTCCTCAAGCAGCATTTTTCTCCATATTACATTTCCCTTAATTATCCATTCTAAAATATTGCCGTGTCTAGCTGTCACAAAAGGAAGGAGGATAATAATAATAATAATAGTTTTTTTTAGAAAAAATCCCATTATTATTTTTCTTTCCCTAATTTTTTTTATTGAAATCCTATACTCAATTAATATCTCATAAAATCTAAAAAAAATATTTTAATTTAATATTAACAACTTCCTAAATATATCAAAATATATCTCAAATATATTAAAAATGGGAAGTCATCATGGTGATACCCAGAAAATAAAAAATGAGAGATTAGTATTTTCCATACCATCTTTGGGGGATGACAATTTATAAATTAAAAAAAAATTACAATGAACTTGTGGAGGATTGAAAATGAAATAGTCTACATTGTAATTAGGAATTTTAATTCATTAATAGATTAGGTAAAATAAAAAAAATTAAGTTAAAAAAATATGAATAATATAATTTTTAGTTCTTTTGGTTTTCCTTAATTATTTAATTCTATATTTTAATTCATTGCAACTCAATGTCTGTAGTTTAGTGTGTTAATGAATTATAGAAATTTAACTGTTCAGATTGTGTTTAGATAAAAAAAACTATAAAAATTGAATTATTTTATATCAAAATTTAGGAACAGATGGATAAATGAGGTGAGCTAGGCGCCTAGGCTGACAAAAAAGCCATATTTTTCCGGGAAAATAGATTACAGGGCCCAAGGAAACAAAATAATTACAAAAAAGGCTCAAGAAACATTCACCCTAGGGCCTTTTCTGACATTTTTTCAAAAAAAAGTGTACAGACATAGTTGCTAATTGCTACAGATGTAGTTATTAATTGCTACAGATGTAGTTGTTAATTAGACTGATTTAGTTGTTAACGGGGACTGATATAGTTGTTAACCGCTACTGATGTAGTTGCTAACGCTTTTTGAAAAAATGTCAGAAAAGGCCCTAGGCATGTGAATGTTTCTTGGGCCTTTTTTGTAATTATTTTGCTTCCTTGGGCCCTATAATCAATTTTCCCTATTTTTCCTTACTGTATTACTTTTAGTGACTACTACACACACTTGTTTTTTTAATAAATAACAATTTAGGAATGACCCATAGGATCCCAAAAGTCCTTTTTATATATAAGTTTAGACCAAATTTCTTTTATATATTTATCTCTATACCGTAAATCATAATTAAAAAAATTATTTTTAAAGATTGTAATCGTTATTTTAAACTAGCACGAGCCATAGTTGAGGCTAAGGTTAACAAATTAAAAATGGCGGTGGATTTGTGAGCATAATTTTTTTTTTAAAAAAAAAAACCTTTTAAGAAGTTTAAAACTCACAAACTTATGCTTAAGAAAGCTCTCAAAAAGTGGTTAGTATAATAGTATCATTTGAGCGGTATCTTTTATATCAGTAATAACATGTTTTCTAGCCTTTTTAAAAAAAAAAAAGATCTCGAGCGTGTTTGCATGGGCAATAATAAATTCATAATACAGGGTTTTCGTACGTGGATGACCTCGCGTCTGGTCGTCCGATGAAAGAGGGAGCTTCTAACTCCTCTTTTCATTAATTAACCGCTCCATCATCACCGACCGATCATAGGATCCCGCTAAAAAGAGGAAACGATAAAGCCACGGATAGATGCCCGTAACGCCCACCGAAATTCGCTCCCCATCATCTAGATTAATTACTAAGACAATAGAGATTAATTAGTGAAATAAAGACGACGACGACTAACATCGAAAACGAGTGTTCGTTTTAATTAATAGAAGCAGAATGATGCCGTGAAATTTGAAGATTCAAAATTTTCTCGCAGATATTGGATAGCTTCGTCCCAGCAGCTAGAGATTCCATTTTATTTTATTTTTTTGCTCAAAGGAGACTCCATTGGCATATAAATAAAATAAAGCATGAAATGTGCGTACTTAGTTACAATTGGAGATGAGAGAGCACAACAAATTTGAAATTTGCAAAAGGCATGTAATTGGAGGATGGATCAGTGAGTAAGAATGGGAGGGCAAAAGGTGACAACATAACGAGTGGCGTTGTAATTCTTGAGCGCCGGGGAATCATCATGAGCATAGCTATAAGCCTGAGGGCACATGAACTTAAAGAGACGAGCAAACACCGTACCGTAGGCGGCGTACACTTTTTGGGGTCGGCATGCATGCTTAGTCGCTGGTGCAGCAATATTTATCGGATTTGTGAGCCAGACAAGGACTCTTACACGCCACCACCTTGCCGTTCTCCTGCGCGGACAAGAGACATTCAGGTCGGCGTCACTGGAGGCGGGGACGCAGAGCAGGCGGGAGGCACCCAGGCCCACGGGGTGGATGGTGACGGGGAGGTTAAAGCCATCAACCAAGCTGACGTCGTAGACATGTAAGGGGGATTGGGAGGTTCCGAGGGTGATCTGAACGAGGCCGGTGCAGTCTCAGGTTTGGTGCCGGACCAGCGTGGTGGGAGATGGAGGAGAGTAGTCCGGAAGGAAGGAGGAAACCACCGTCTGTGGGGGTAGGGTGATGTGATGACTGCAGTTGTTGAGGAGGAGGAGTTGGGTGGTATCACCATCACCATCACCTGCAAGGAAGAGGGTGAGGGTGGAGTGAAGCAGTTGGAGGGAGGAAAGAGGAGAGGCTGATTACATTTGGGTTTGGCTGGGTGGCCTTATAGTTATACTTATAGGCACTGTACGTACATGTGAGGGACTGCGACTGCTTTCCCTTCATTTTCGCCCTCTCCGCTCCCCCCATTTGGGAAAATCCTTCCTAAGCCCAACTAAGCAAAAATAAAAAATAAAAAAAGGTCACAACAACTTTCACATGCTAAGAATTTTTCTGGTATTATTTCGAAAGCGTTAACAACAATATCACTACCCCATTAACAACAAAATTAATATCTATTAACAACAATTCCGTTAACAACAAAATCAGTATCCGTTAACAATAAAATCAGTAACCATTAACAACTACGTTTTTCTGAAATAATACCAGAAAATACCCTAGGGCCTTTTCTGACATGTGAAAGTTGTTGGGGTCTTTTTTGAAATTTTTTTGCTTAATTGGGCCCTGGGGAGGATTTCACCCCATATTTATTATTATTTCTATATTTAATTTAATATCTTTACTCTATGCAGGCTCTCTTGTCCTTGTCCTCCCATCCTTTTCTTAGTAGCAGCTACTCCTCTTTGTGATCTTAGTAGGAGCTCTTTTTTTTTTTGATATAAAAATGGTGGCAAGTGTGCAACCACTCCGGGTACTACAGTGGTAAGGACGACCCTCCTAATAGTGGTAGCTCCATACAAAGCAGATTACGAGTGGTTTTACCGCAGCTCGAACCCTATACCTCTTAAGGAAATCCAGCGCCACATTCCGCTGGACCAACCACATGTTGGTTAGTAGGAGCTCTTTTTGTTGTGACCATATTATGCATTTCCAATGGGCTCAAAGGCATGCTTCAATTCATGCATCCTCCACCTCTTCCTCTTGTTGTTTTTGTTCCGCGTTTTCAATTATTTACTCAAATAAATTTCAAATCTTCACCGTTATGTTTTTTTTTTTGATATAAAAATTTTAGTAAAGGGGTTGAGTTCACCTACAATCCAAAAGCAGGGTGGAATTTCCCTTCCTCTTAGATGATACCAATATTGAGCAGGGCAAGCCGTCTATTACCCTCAGGTGTTTACCTAAGCACCTAGGAGCTATGATATCTCTCCCAGCGCTTTGACCAACTCCAGAATCAAACCTCCTCCCTTTGGTGAGAATGTCTGACCCCTTTGTCAGTTAAGCCCAAGAACAAAGGGTATCTTAACTGTTATGTACATTCACTCTAAATTAATCAACTCCTCTCTGATAGATAAAAAAGTTTCACCTAGCATTAGCATTATCTACTTGTTTGCCATGACTGCGGTAGGGAAAAAAAGCCCAACAACAATGAAAAAAACCCAACAAATTAAAGGGAAAAGAGATGTTTGATATAGTTTTTATGAGTAATGGATTTCTCTAAAAAAATAGTGATTTTTTTAGAGTTCACTCTATTTTTCAACTTTAGGTATAACTCTTTTCAGCGTCTGGAGAAAAAAGTTAGGGATAAGTGATGTAATAAACAATGTACTATTAAATATACATTTGTATGCATTCTAATTTATCTACTATAATATATTTAGGAAAGTATTTTAGAGTTTTGTAATTTTTTTAATAATAATTTTTTTTATCAAATTCAAATTTAATTTCTTATATTCAATTATCACAACATATAAAACTATTATATATGTATATAGTATTTAATAAGATTCACGTTATTTTTAGTTTTTTTTTTATCTTAAATATTCATTCAAATAAGAGCCCATCTGAAAAAAAGTTACTTCTTCCACCGCTATCCCAAACACAAATCACAATCACAATCTAACCTTTTTAGAAAAAATCCATCTAAAAAAAACCAATTCTGCCACTGCTATCTTAAAAGACCTTCAACCCCCCCCCCCAAAAAAATGACAATGCTTAGAGTTGTCAAGACGAGGGACTCTTAATGTTTGCGCACCATAAAACCATGTATTATTAAGGATTTGGTTTCCTAGCTTGTTTGTATGAACGAGTGGGGATTGTCTGGATCTTTTTTCTAATTATTTTTTTAAATCATTTTTTGAAAAAATGTTAATTGAGAGATTAACTTTATTTTAGGTTCTTCACCTATCAAAATTATTTTTTATAAAAAATAAAAAATAATAAGATCTAGATCATCCAAATTAAAGCTCGTCTGCACAAACGAGCTTTGGATGAGTAGAAAAATTGCTTCTATATTATTAAAGCCTAGCCCTGGATAAGCGGGGTCAAAATGGCCTGTTGGTTTTCATATATTTTTTATTAAATTTCAAATTTTAAACTATAGTGCAAACTCAAATATAAACAAACCAATAATTTACCTCATTTTCTTAATCGCACATGAAAGTCTTAATAGTTAGAAAGACAAGAAAATCTCATAGTTTTTGTATAAAAAAATTTATGTGTGAGTGTATGACTATTAATTTTTTTTGTTATAATATGATTTAATTTGAGAAAGTCTTGAAAATAAGGAAAAAGTTAAACTAAAATAATATTGTTTTAAGAAAAATATCATGTGTGTATTTGAATCTACGATTAAAATATTGAATGTATTTAACTTGTTAAAACAACTTATGCGAATTGATGTTTTTTTAATTTTTATAATCAAGTTGCTAATTTTTATAGTTAAGTTATTAATACTCAAACTTTAAAATTTTAAATTCCTATCAAATTACCTATTTATCTTTTTATTAATTTAACAGACATTTTAGTTTTTTTATAATTTAAAGTAGTATTATTTTGTTGTTGTCATTTTTCCTTCTTTTTAAACCTTGGTTTTGTTGCAAGCAACCCCACACTCGTTAAATCTGAAATTGGGTTGCGGCGAGAATCATAGTTGGAGGTAGAGATGTAAAAAGGTCAGGGTCTGTCAGGGGCTTGTAGCTTGGTCTGTTAAAATCTTGGTCAGGCCTGATCTGTCAGACTAAAAGACCAAGTCAAGGCCTTTTATAAGGCCTGTTTTTCCTTAACAGGCCAGACCCAAGCCTGATAAGAGGCCTTTTAGGCCTATCAGGCCGGCCTATTTATATTATTAATATTAATTTATGTAATTTTGGCCTGTTTTTAGCCTGTTTAAAATAGGCATATTTTCGGTCTGTGATCTGTTATTTATATTATTAGTATTAATTTATGTAATTTTGGCTTATTTTTAGCCTGTTTAAAGTAGGTCTGTTTTCGGCCTGTGACCTGTTAGCTTAATTAAATAAAAAAATTAAAAAAATTAATTTTTTTCAAAAAATTAAATTTTTAAAAAAAACTTAAAAAAAAAACAGGATTTAACAGGCCATAGGCCAGGTCAGGCCCAAGTCAAAAAATAGGTTTATAACAAGCCACATGTCAGATTCATACCAGTATGTTACAGAACAGGCATGACCTGGCCTGTTTACACTTGGAGGGCAGCAGGGCGCACAGGGCATGGTTTGGGATAAGCCGGATTGATCAGCTTATTTTGAATGAATTTATGAAATAATTAAACAATTAATGTAATTTAAAATAACAGATAAATTTAATAAGTCAAAACGATAGTCTTATTTTACTCTTTTGCCCCTCTTGTTTGGCATGTCACTGTTGAAATGCAGGAAAGGGGAGGAGTCTGGTTCTCCTCCGACTCCGAGCAGCCATCTCTTGGGCATATCCATTTTTGTTCATCAAGCATACCCGCTGGCTGGCCTCTTCCCTCAGCCTCAGCCATAACCTAACAACAAGACCCTAAATTGTAGCGCCCAATTACGTTCCTACTGAACGTTCTCTCTGCAGCTCATGATACAGACGCAAGAACCACGTCCGAAACTCCATCGTAGCCATCATTGCTTCGACTATCAGGTGAACATTTCTGTTTTTTTTTTCGTACTTCTTTTTTCCCTTGTATTTTCTACTCTTTTGCCTTTCAATCATTCTAATTCATGGACCGTCCTCGTCATGATTTCCCGTTTGAGTTTGGTGAGAAAATGATTCCATTGTACCACTGTTACTGAAAATTTCTTGGCTTTCCTGCAATTCTGATTGAGTTGGTGAAGTTGGGAGATAATTTTGGTGCCCTGATGTTGACTTGATGCCTTTGCGCTCTTTCTCTTCAACATTGATTCTTATTCATTTCTATTATTACGGGAATGCTTTTGCTATGGTTATGTTTTTTATTTGGAATGACATTGTTTTCGTAGCTATGCATGCTCTATCAGTTACGTCTCAATATTGTGCTGTTCCCTCTCTCTGTGTTTGCTCCACCACCCACAAAACCAACTCCAACTCTACGATTGATTCTTATTCATGGTCTTTATTGTGGAAAAGATTTTGCTGACGATATCCATATAAAAATTTCTTTTGATAAAGAGAGTTGTAGTCCGAATGTAATCGCGGTGGATTCTCAAAAAATGGGTTACAAAGTGATTTCTTATGGAACCTAGCCTACCATTTGTATTGTTTTCCTTTTCACTTTGGATCCGATTACCCTAAAAGCCTGTGTGTACAGACAATCTAGGCCCGTATATAGAGTCTCCCTGGGGTTAGTAAGATCCTCGAGCAAGTCCATTGAAGCAATATGTGCTGCTTTGATTGGATTATTATAGTGCCTGGAACAAAATCTACTTTGATGGGAGAATCATACTGTACTTGCTCTCCTACTGGTGCGATACATCCTATTTGTTTAAGGTTTTTGTTGATCACAATTCTAGATGCATTGAAGTTCCTCTGTTTCTGTAAATTTTCTTTCAAGTTTGTTGTCCTTACGAATTGAACTTATTTATACCATTGGTCCTGGGTTATGTTTATAGAATCTAATGTATAGTGTCAGTCAGTTATTCTAGGTGGCACTTTGGTATGAATACAGAGCATGAGAACAACTCTGATATATATCAATGTTGTGGAACTATATTAATTATTTCCCCTTCTCTTTTATTTCTAGGGTTGCATTTTATGTCAATATACTAATGGAGATTATATAAAAGCGAGGTTCTGGTTGTAGCATGGTGGGGGCTTTTGAATGATCTTTTACAAAAACTCAACAACCAGTAAGCTCTTCTTTACCCCATCTCTCTCCCTCTGTATTTTTCATATCGCTAATGATTTTGTTGTTGAGACAATTGAAGTTAACAAATTTCTTGGATAAAAGTGGATGATTTTCACATTCAAAAGCTGGCGTAAAATATTTTGGATTTGTTTGGTTTCAGTTATTCATCATCCAATCACACTGCTTGATGCGATTATTGAATGGCTTCAAACTTGGAACCCGTACCAATAACTTCTCAAAAACACGACCCTGCATGGAAGCATTGTCAAATGTTTAAGAATGGGGATAGGGTACAACTGAAATGTATATATTGTCTCAAGATGTTCAAGGGCGGTGGCATTCATAGAATTAAAGAACATCTTGCTTGTCAAAAGGGTAATGCCTCTACTTGCAGTCGTGTTCCACATGATGTTCGACTTCAAATGCAACATAGCTTAGATGGTGTTGTAGTGAAAAAGAGGAAAAAGCAAAAAATTGAGGAGGAGGTCCTGAATGTTACTCCTATAACAACTGATATAAGCACAATTGCCAATCAGGTTGACGTAAATGCTGGTCTTCAGTGTTTTCCAGTTCCAAATGCAGTTGAACACAACTCAACTTTGATAGTAAATCCTGATGAAGGAAAGAGTAGGACTCTAGAACGAAGAAAGAGGGTAAGGGGCAAGAATGATACATTAATGTACACAAACTCTGAGGTTGTTGCCTTGGATAAAAATACTTTCTTTCCCAAAAAGGTGGACAATCACATTCATATGGCTATAGGTCGGTTTCTGTATGATATCGGTGCTCCTCCTGATGTAGTCAACTCAGTTTATTTTCAGCAAATGATTGAAGCAATTGCTTCTGGGGGCTCAGGTGTTGAACAACCCTCATATCATGATCTTCGGGGTTGGATTTTAAAAAATACTGTGGAAGAAGTTAAGAGTGATTTAGAAAGATGCAAGATGACATGGGCAAGAACTGGTTGTTCTATTTTGGTTGACCAGTGGAACACAGAAACAGGTAGAATATTGCTAAGACTTTTGGCATATTGTCCTGAAGGTACAATCTTTCTGAAATCTGTTGATGCATCTGACATTATAAACTCCTCGGATTTTCTATTTGAGTTGGTAAAACAAGTAGTAGAAGAAGTTGGAGTCACAAATGTCTTGCAAGTGATTACGTCTGGTGAAGAACAATATGCTGTTGCAGGGAGACAGCTGACTGACACTTTTCCTACCCTTTATTGGAGTCCTTCTGCAGCCTATTGTATTGATTTGATACTTGAGGATTTTGGAAATATTGAGTGGATTAGTGCGGTGATTGAACAAGCTAAATCTATAACAAGATTTGTCTACAATTATGGTGCAGTCTTGAATATGGTTAGAAGATACACTTTAGGGAATGATATCGTGGATCCCTCTTTCTCACGCTTTGCAACAAACTTTACTACATTGAAACGAATGGTTGATCTTAGACAAAATTTACAGGCAATGGTTACTTCTCAAGAGTGGATGGACTGTCCATATTCAAAGCAGACATCTGGACTGGAAATGCTAGATTGCATAAGTAATCAGACGTTTTGGTCCTCATGTGATCTGATTGTTCGATTAACCGTTCCTCTCTTGCGAGTTCTGAGAATAACTGCAAGTGAGAAGAGACCAGCAATGGGATATGTTTATGCTGGAATGTACCGGGCCAAAGAAGCAATTAAGAAAGAACTTGTCAAGAGGGAAGATTATATGGTGTACTGGAGTATTATACATCACAGGTGGGAGCGGTTGTGGCATCATCCTCTTCATGCTGCAGGGTTCTACCTTAATCCAAAGTTCTTCTATAGTATTCAAAGGGATATGCACAGTGAGGTTCTCTCAGGGATGTTTGATTGCATAGAGAGGTTGGTCCCTGATACAAGAATTCAAGATAAAATTATCAAGGAGATAAACTTATACAAGACTGCTGCAGGAGATTTTGGGAGAAAGATGGCTGTGAGAGCTAGAGACAATCTGCTTCCTGGTAAGAGCCATTCTATTAAACAGGATTGATTTCTTCAGCCACTATGTTGCAATTTATCTTTCATTTTTGTTTTAATTTATTTAAAAGAAGAGAATAAATGTATGGATGGTAATTATTCAAAATAGAAAGGAGTGGAGATGTAAAATTTAATGAATGGAAAGAAGAAAACTACTGCCTTGTGTAGAAAGCTTATGCTTTGACATGTTGGCCAATCTTTTGAGTTGAGGTTGAGATTGCACAGAAGTGACTACTACTTTGACTTTGGTTTGAAACATTTTTAGCTTATACGACCATTAGTTTTTCCCACTTTAAAATCTTTGTGAAGGCGGATGGCACAGTTTCTTAACCTGGCTAGATTTACAAAAGTAACAATTTAACTTTGTCAAATGCGATTCCTTTAAATGACATTTAAGATTGGTAATATTGAAGACATTTTGTTGGAGTATCTCTTTTCTTTGATGTTCAACTATTCAACTGACTTTTTCACTTATACATGCTGTTTTTCTAGCTGAATGGTGGTCAACATATGGTGGAGGTTGCCCTAACTTGGCACGTTTAGCTGTTCATATTCTCAGTCAAACATGCAGTGCGATGGTATGCAAGAGAAACCAGATTCCTTTTGAACAAATCATGAATACAAGGAATCACATAGAGCGCCAACATCTTACTGATCTTGTCTTTGTTCATTATAATTTACGATTAAGACAAAAGTGAGCATGCACCCCTGGATATTTATGAATTTTACTTTATGGTAATGCTGGTGGTAACTAAAGGGATAATCAATTTGTTGTCTGGTTTTCTTGCAGGTCTATGAGTAAAGAACAAGATTTTAGTGACCCCTTATCATTTGAAAGCATTAGTAATGTTGATGGCTGGATTAGGGCAAAGGATATGCACTTAGAGGAGCATGGGAACTCAGATTGGATGACATTGGATCCTTCTTCCATTAACACAATGTTGTTAAGACCACTAAATGACGAAACTGAAGAATTGGGTGAAAGTAAATAATTTAACTCGCTGCCTGTAGAATTGACATCGATTACTTTGTTTTATTTTAATTAACATGTTTTCTGTCTATTTGTAGGCTTTGATGATACTGAGATTTTCAGTGGTATGAAAGATGGGGATATTGAAAATACCAGAGACAAGTTCGTAGACCATTAATAAAGGGGTAGGAGAACCAAATCTGCAAAATCCATGATGGTGCCCTTCTACATTGTTACCAAATGCAGTAAAAATAAGCAGGAATTGTTTTCAAAAATAAATTGTGAGAAACTCTGGGGAGGGCTTGTTGAGATGTGCCAAAAGGACCATATCCTAGTCATCATCAGATGTTACGTGTATGAACTCACCATGTTCAAGTACAGTAAACTCTTCTTTCATGGTAGCTTTTAATGTATTTCTAGAAGGAATAGTGTGTACAGCTCTTGCAAACTGAAAAGTGAAAGTAAATCACTCCACTTGAGGCAAATAAAAGTTATTTGTTTTTCTTCTCTTACTTACAAAGTTCATCTTATGGTCATCTTTGAGATTCAATTTCTCCCCAGCTAATGTTTTCCAGTGCAGATTTTCCTTGTAGACTTATGGCATTTGTATTAGTTGTTACTTTTTTCTTCCTTCATTGTCCTATGTTTCTCACTTTATTCAATGCTTTTGTAACTCAATTATACATGCTTTCTGGATACTTAGTATGTTTAGTTGCCTTAAGTTATGGAGCAGAGCTATGTTTAGTTGCCATAAGTTATGGGCTGACAAGTCTTTATGGGTCATGTCAGCAGAGCATTAGATTTGGGATTCTGATATAAAGTTGTGTTATTGTTACTTCCTGTAATGTAAGTTTTAAGTTCCAGCCTCATCTGAGTTGAATACTTTGCATATCTATTTTAACTCAGAAACAACAACAATTGAAGTTATAACAGATACTTAAGTGGTGTTCCTATTGAATAAGTTTTATGTCATGTTCTTTTGATTTTTCCTCTGGATACTCATGCGCCAACAATTGTATTTGGTGCAAACTAGTGAATCTGATGATATTTTTGCATAGTTGGACGTAGAATGTTTTAAAGTATTTTATTTGTTGTATAAATAGTATTCTGTACAGGTGGTGTGTTATCTCTAGCCGAGCAGATCCTTGATTACAATGTTTGATATGTGATGCTTAATGTAGATGTGAAAGCAAGGCTAATGGGTAAGAAGGGAGCAGCTGAGACCTTATGTAGGCCCTAATGTGTTTGAATTCCCACCTTTTATCAATTTATGGGAAAGAGAGGAGAGTGGATGGGAGTTAGCTTTAGTTAGTGATGATATTTCAAGAATATAAATCCAACTATTTATTGTTTTTATGAACTATTGTTATTAAGAATAATATACAAAATGTCAGAAAGCTTTTTTATTTTGAGAATATTCACAACTGCTCCTTTTTATTTTACTTGTGTTTTTAGTCTTGTGTGACTTGCTCTGCCTCAATTTGGCTTGTTTTGTTCATTTTAAGGATCAGCTCAACTATGTTGTACCCTTTTGGATTTTGATTTGGATTAATGAACACAGTACATTTTATTTTGTACATTCCGCACGATAATCTCGTCACTCTTTAAATAAATTATTTTTGCTGCAATTTGCCTTAGTTAAAAATTTTGAATCATTAGCATTATATTTGGATATTAAAGGGCATGTGTTATTGGTTGTCAGAAACTTGCTGAAGTTACGAATTTCTTCTCAGATAGGAGAACAGGTTATAGATTTGCTCAGGTTACTGTCTTTTTTCCCGTAGCAATTAACTTCAATTGCTTGATCAATTTTATTGAAAGATGTATGGCTTTACGCAAAAGGATGATGGGAAGTCCAAGATATGTTGTCTTAATTAAAGGAGAGGATAATTTGCAGTGTTTGGGCTTATGGTGGTCAAATTTGAACGGGACTTTCAATGTGCAAAATGAACAATTTGGAAACACCAATTGCAAAATTCCTATGTTTCCATATGAGATGGAGCCAAATGGGCATTTGAGGGAATTGGATTCAACAAGGAAGCATGGCCGGGAAAGATGCTGCCGAAGGAGTTTGTTTAAAAAGATATGATTGTTATTCAGAGTGGAGTGGAGTCATACCAAACCAACTAAATTGGAAGGTTGTGAGTGTGACTGTTGTAGGCACCAAGTGTATAGATGGCTGCATCCGTCCAAAGTCACTTCCCTCTTGAAAGAAAGAACTATTGTATCCTGTTCGTGTGTTGGTGATTCAAGTCATGTTTGATCTCTTGATTGTTTGTTGAAAGTGGTAAGTGCATTCGTCCATTGTGGGGATAATTTGAAGGGAAAAGCCAATCACCACAGCTTTGTTTTAACCTTCCCCGCCACACTTTCTCAGACAATATGTTACGTTGTATGAGTATCTCTCGATTTTGTTTAACCTCAAAATTGAGAGGCGTCGTCGTGACCATACTTGGCAATATTAATAATAGCAGTCATGTTTATGCAAAGCTTGTCCATTTATACGTAACTCGCCAAATCATCTAACTCTAATTTTTCTTAATTTACTTTGTTTTTTTATTGTATACTATCAATTAATTAATAATTATAAATTTTATCTTGTGAATATATTCAGTTTCAACAATTATTTATTGCTTTATAGATAATTTTGTAAGTGTTTGAATCTAGAAAGCATTGTTCCAAAAAAAATCTGAAAATCCAATTATTTTATATTCGTCAAATGTGTGTGTGTGTGTGGCTATGTGGTCTTCTAAAATCATGAGTCCAAATATCATATGTGAACATATAATTTTTACCAGTCCCCCAAATAAAAAGGGGCAATGAAATGTGAGGCGGAAATAAAAGCAAAGCCGCCCTTTGATTAAACAAGGAACACTCACAAGTCACAAATTATAGCACAGCTCTGATCCGTTCATTTTTCTTTTTCATTTCAAAACCATAAAGCAGGAGATAAAATTTGAAAGGAAGCTAATTCAGAGTATTGCTCTCTTCACTCGCCTTCCATTCTAAACAAGTTTCTACGCCCAAATAGTAGAGTCTGGTGGTGACGGCATGGGATAATCAATCAATCTTATGTACGTGAAGATGCTTTTTATCTTACAACAAGTGGGAGTAGCAAGACTGCCTGTCCCTTTAACATGAGATTAAGAAACTCTATTGAGTCATGAACATCCAAACACGCTCAAAGATGATGAGGGGCAACAGAAACAATTGATTCGCTGTCCTGTAGAAAGTTATCCAATTCAAACCTACCTTCATCTTTCAAGTATCAACCATTCTATGCTTTACTACAGTCCAAACTCATTATTTCCTCTCACCTTTTTTCTATCACCAAACTCACTCGCCATCCATATGTCCCTGCAAAAATGCAAACATCTTATTTCTGGACAACACAACATCAGTATTAACAAATCAAAACATACTGAACATGATGCACTAGTGCAAGTGAGCAAGCAAATAAAAGAACAAATTTATTAGTCAGGGAGATGGGGGCGGAATAAGTATAATATAACGAATTAGATAAATATATTTTATATTAAACAGTAAAGAGGGTAATAACTTTAACTTATCATTCACAATGATAACAACTAATTTCACAAAAACCCGTACTTGTGCATATATAGGTATTAGTAGGTTGCTGAAAAGCAATGGCAAGGGGGTAAAAAATCTAACAGGTAATAACTTTAAATTTATCAGACAACAACAAAACAATCAAACAATGAGATTTAAGAACCTTTAGATAATGCTGCAATGAAATTAAATTCTCATTAAATATTTGTACATATTTGAAATTTAAATGCACATAGTTGATATTTGTGATTAATATGTACATATATTTAGGGGTAGCCATAGCATCCTCAATGTTGAATGTGTAAACAATCGCTTATGAATTCTTAAAATATTAACCCCAATCACTAATTAATTAATTTAATCAAAGTGAGAGAATTTTTGTTATTTAGTCACTCTTGTTAATTAAATTAATTGTTTAAATTCTAATTAGGTTGTTGGTGCATATTTATATTTTAAATGTACATGATATTCATGATTAACATACTTGTTTCTGGTGAAGTAATCATAGCTTCCTAAATTTTGTTGCATGCACATTTTTTATCACATATTGCATTATAGAATATCAATTGTAATTAGATATATTGTTATAATTAGTCTTTGCCCACAAGTAGATGATTATAATTGGATATTTAATTAGGGTGGAATAGAATGATATTATATTTTTTATGTAGCCTAGTGTTCTAGATTCATCAATTCGAGATAAATCCATGCTATGTTAATGTCTTTGCCCGTAGATAGACCTTAGTGATACAAATTTATAATTGTAAGATTTACGTTGACAAACATACACTTGTTTGTGGTGGTTTTTTCTTTGCCTCTTGTAGTTGTTTTGTAAGCATGATCAAGTTTTACTTTGACCTTTTAGCATGGTTTTTATATTTAATTGTTTAGTTTGATATAATTTGATAAAGATAATTGTTGAACCTAGAAGGAGATAAAATGTAACTTCTTCATTAAACTTGGTATCAGGAAAGTTCTAGTGCTCAATGATGCTAGCATGAGATGTGAGATAACATTATGAGATATAATTGTCTTTCATTAAATTAATCTCAATTAAAAGTTGGTCATAACAGATATATATAGATAGAGCTAAGTCAAATGTTGCTTATAGGCTAAAGGACAAATTTAAAAATTCTCATAACTGTCATTATGTGTTGACTATAAACTAATTATCCATGGTATAAGATGTCTCCATTATTTTTTGTGGAATCAGTTTATTTTCTCATTAACATGAGCCATTATACCTTCTTCGTGGATATTGAAGATTCATTAAAACTATGTATATAAATGTTTGACTCAAATTTTGGAAAAGAATGAATGATGGTTATCAAGCTATCAACCTTAAAGCTAGCCATAAAATAATAGGCATATAGAGTTTAACGTCTCTGTAGTTGAAAGCCTTGATTTAAAGTAGTAATGAATATACACTAGCCATTAATTAAGTTTTAATTGGTGAAATAATTCATCTCTTCTTATAATTGACCTTTCAAAGTACCCAAATGCAATTTGCTTTATAATTGAGTAGTATCATTTGACGCCTTTGGAGTATATAAAGAAAAATCGGCTGGTTAATATGATAGACAAATTAATATAGTGAAATTACCTGGATGATTAACATGATAAATACATTAGTAATGAATTGGAACTTAGTCTATATCTAAAGTTTTTTCATACTTAAACTCATATAATATACGTGGTATTGTTGTGAGAAGAAATATAATGTTAACAAACATTTTCCATGATACATTTTCCTCTTAAATGACGCACTAAAGATAATTATATATATTTTAAATGAGATTTTAACAAAATTTATACTTAAATCCTCTTACATGGAAAAGGCTAACGTCCGTTTAATTTGAAATGATAGGAAAAATATGAAAAATTTATCAAATTACAGTCAGGAATCTTGGGGCAAGAAAAAAAAAAGAAAGAAACAACACATTTTTATTTTAAATACGCTATTTGGTGTCGAAGATTTGAGTATAAAAAATGTCTTTCATAGAGCTAGATGTCTACGCTCAAATCTCAATTAGGTATGGATCGTTTTGTAAGAAAAACAAATTATGAATCTCAAAAATCTAAAAATATTAAAAAGAGAGTATAAATTAATTATTAATAAGATAAAATTTATATTCGGAGTAATTCTCCCTAAACTTAATTATACTGCTATTATAAGTCCTCTCGCGTGGTAAGAAGTAGAGATCTATTTTTCTTCGTCGACGAACAAGCATTCCACGCTTAGTCGAGCTCGCCGTCGGACGCCGTCCGCCGTTGTCAGCCCTGCGTGGTTGTTCTCGGGCAAGTATTGAAGAATGTTCGAACTCTAGGGCTTTGCTTACTCCCTAAATCCGGTGAGATTGATTTGCTCAACCTGCGTCTGAATTTAGATTTGAATTTATTCCCCGCGGCATCTGTTCCCTTCGTGGTTGTCAACCCTGCGTCGGACGCCGTCGCACCTTTTCTTTCTTTGTTTTAAAGTTTTAATTTTAGTTTGGTTCTGAATCTGGTCGTGTAATCGCTTTTGAATAAAGACTGACTAACTTTCTTTTCTTTTTTCTTTTTAATTTTATTACAAGTTTTTGCTTCAACGGCGTGTAATCGTCTATTACACTTCTGCCTTCATCATTTTGATTACTAACGACTCATATGCTTTGGATTGTTTTGTTGTGTATTGGCATTCTGTTTATTAATCCCTCTATATTATCATCCATTTAGAAATTTCTCAAGGTACTTGTGATTCATGATTTGATAAATGACTTGCCTCGAGTTCTGTCTAACAATTTGGATGCTTGAGTTTAAATTGTCATTCTTCAGTGGGTTGGAGAAGTTGCCTGATTCAATTGGCTTTCTAAGGCATCTTCGTCAAAGTATCTGGAACAAAATTTAAAAGGATATTATATCAGCTATTCATATCTCAAAGACGCCCCCATTAACATAGGTCCCGCCTATGTCTGTTCTTCTAATGTGCCTGCAAATCCCTTCTCCTTGTTTTAGTATATTTTTCTGTTTCAAATTCAGCGGGATATGTTTATCTATAATGTCATTTAAGGAACAGAAATGAGCTTTTAAATGGCTATTCAGCCTAGCGGATTTGTAGTGGTCATTGGGCTGTTTTATTTGATATCCAAAATTAACATCAGTGATTGTCCCACGTAATCCCCTGCCGTCCTAATTTATGATCCTGCACTTTGACTTAGTAATGGAAAAGCTAGATTTTATGATGGTGGAGACTAATCATGCTGCTGGATGTAGGATGTTTATTGTTAATCTTAGTCATTGATGAGTTCAGTGGCAAAGACATTTTGTGTCAACTTTAAGGGCAAGGCATGAAAATGTTGTTTAACAATTTAACTCTCCAGGTTAAGGGTGACACAGATAGTGGTGGAATTTGATTCATGCCAACTTTCCTTGAAATATGCATTCCGATGACAGGATGTTTATTTTGCCCTATTCCTAGGCAACTTTATTACACTAAAGTAGCACTGTTTCTGGTTACTCATATGCTACTCCTTTTTTATAACAAAAAATTAACGAAGGTATAAAATTATCATTATTATTAACGAAGGTATAAAAAAGATATTACAATAGTTTGTACTAGACTCTAATTACTTCTAGTCTACCAATTTGATCCGCGTATATTTAAATATTCTTTTGGCTTCTGTATTGTAAGAGAATCGTAGTGGATTAATGACTTAAAGCGAAGCTCATTCAGGATGGCTGGAAGATGATGGGCTTAAAAGTTATAATGTAGCTACTGAACAGAAAATGTATAGGCTCATCTTCCCATGTATATTTACATGTAGTTTATCTTGGACTTCCATAAGTTTCCTAGGGGTCAATGATAATTCCGGACTCACTTGCGGAATGAATAGGCTCATCTTCCCATGTATATTCATGCATGGTTATGTCTGTTTATTATGCCGTACTGTTTTATTCAACCTTTATATGTTGGTTTGCTGCTTCTTTGAGTTGTAGTTTATCCTTTTCATATTTTTTTTACCTTATTTAAGTTGAATGATTATTTTTACACTTTCTTCATTAAAGTTAGTATTGTGAGGAAGCTTTAATTGCATTTTATTGTTTATTTCTTTTTTTCAACCATATTCTTCCAGGTGATTCTTTTCATATAAACTTTTGTTGGTATATGTCAGCCGGATCTATTTGTCAAGATGGGGCATTTAAAGTTGCAAACTCAAACTGCTATCAATGCAACAGAGGAGGAACCAAAAGGAAGTGGTGCTGGATTTCCTAGCAGAACTGCTGTAGCATGCATGATCAATGCTGAAATTGGTGCTGTTTTGGCAGTCATGAGACGAAATGTTAGATGGGGAGTCCATTATATGTCGGATGACAATCAGTTGGAGCACTCTCTGGTTCAGTCTTTGAAGACATTAAGGAGGCAAATCTTTATGTGGCGGAATCAGTGGCATGCCATCAACCCTGCCTTGTATCTCCAGCCCTTTCTGGATGTAATTCGATCAGATGAAACTGGTGCACCAATTACTGGTGTTGCCTTGTCATCTGTTTACAAGATATTAACCCTGAATGCGATTGATCAAAACACTGTCAATGTTGGGGATACCATGCACTTAGTGGTTGATGCTGTTACAAGTTGCAGATTTGAGGTGACTGATCCTGCATCAGAAGAAGTGGTATTAATGAAGATACTACAAGTTCTCCTAGCATGTGTCAAAAGCAAGGCATCTGTAATGCTGAGTAACCAGCATATATGCACCATAGTGAATACTTGTTTCCGTATAGTTCATCAAGCAGGAACCAAAGGTGAATTGCTGCAACGAATAGCGCGCTACACAATGCATGAACTTGTCCGGTGTATATTCTCTCATCTTCAAGATGTTGGCAACGCAGACCATGCATTGCTAAATGGGACCACTGCTTTGACACAAGAGGTATCAAATTCATCGTACTTGGTCCCTTTTGGTTATAATTTTTACTACTTTCATCTGCTTATTTTGTCAGCTTCTGCAGAGGCAAAATAACTGAAAGAATAACCAGGGGAAGGTTCTTATACATGCTATAACTGTTGATTTGCTATGATTTTATTGGTCTTAGCTTACTAAATATTGAACCATTCAAGGGGAAATCTTCCTTGACTTCTTTAATCTTTGCTTACTGTTTTGGCCAATCTTTTCTTGCTATACTGTTAATGATATTTTTGTTGTTCACTTTCAAATATTATTCTCACAAAACTTGACATCACCAAAGTGAATTTAGACCTCCCCTTCTCAACTTCTCTTCTCCCTCCTCCAATAGAAGGAAAGAATCTCCACTAGCTGTATATTCATAATTGAAATTTAGGGGTTGTGCTTCTCCTTGTGGATTATTACAAATTTTGACAAGTAGAAATTTTCATACTTAATAAAGAGAATGTGCCAGTTATTCTGCTGAAATAAAAAGTTTTCTCAGTGCAAAAACTTAATTGAGGGCTAGGACATGCACAAATGTGAATATTGTTTTCATATATTTTGCAGACTAGGCAATTGAGTAATGGGAACTTTAATTCTGCAAATGATAGTCAATCTTTATCTGCCTGCATTACTTCCAACGTTGCAACTGTGGTTTCTGCAACAACAGTGGATGAAAACCCAATTATTACCAGTGGTGGCAAGGAGACTGTTCCACATGAATTGCATCTAATCTCTGAGCCATATGGGGTTCCCTGCATGGTGGAAATATTTCACTTCTTGTGTTCATTGTTAAATGTTGTTGAGCATATGGGAATGAGTCCTAGATCAAACACAATTGCATTTGATGAGGATGTGCCACTTTTTGCCTTAACTTTGATAAATTCAGCTATAGAATTGGGAGGTCATTCCTTTCGTCATCATCCCAAGTTGCTGAGCCTAATTCAGGACGAGTTATTTCGTAATCTTATGCAATTTGGTTTGTCATTGAGTCCCTTGGTACTTTCAATGGTTTGCAGCATTGTTCTCAATCTGTATCACCATCTTCGTACTGAACTTAAATTACAACTAGAAGCCTTCTTTTCTTGTGTCATTTTAAGGTTTGCTCAAAGTAGATATGGAGCTTCATATCAGCAGCAGGAAGTTGTCATGGAGGCCCTTGTTGACTTCTGCAGGCAAAAATCATTCATGATGGAGATGTATGCTAACTTTGACTGTGACATAACTTGCAGTAATGTCTTTGAAGATATAGCAAATTTGTTGTCAAAAAGTGCATTTCCTGTGAAAACTCCATTATCTTCCATGCATATTCTTGCTTTGGACGGTCTTATTGCTGTTATGCAGGGAATGGCCGAAAGAATAGGCATTGGGTCTATTGGTTTAGAAAATTCTCAGTTGAGTCTTAAAGAGTACACTCCATTCTGGACAGAAAAGTGTGACAATTTCAGTGATCCTAATTATTGGGTTTCTTTTGTCCGCCAAAGAAAGTACTTAAAGAGAAAATTGATGATAGGAGCTGACCACTTTAATCGGGATCCTAAGAAAGGTTTGGAGTTTCTCCAGGGAACGAAGCTTTTGCCTGACAAACTTGATCCTCAAAGTGTTGCATGCTTTTTCAGATACACTACTGGGTTGGACAAGAATCTTATTGGTGATTTTCTGGGAAACCATGATGAATTCTGTGTTCAGGTTCTTCATGAATTTGCTAGAACATTCGATTTTGATGACATGACTTTAGACAATGCCCTGCGTCTATTTTTGGAAACTTTCAGACTGCCTGGAGAATCACAGAAAATACAAAGAATTCTTGAAGCTTTCTCTGAGAGATATTATGAGCTGTCACCACATATCCTTGCTAACAAGGATGCTGCTCTTTTGTTATCATATTCAATCATTATGCTCAATACAGATCAACACAATGTGCAAGTAAAAAAGAAGATGACAGAAGAAGATTTTGTTCGGAACAATAGGAGAATAAATGGTGGCAATGATCTACCCCGAGAATTTCTATCAGACCTTTACCATTCAATTTGTAAGAATGAGATTCGCACAACCCCTGAACAAGGTGTTGGATATCCTGAAATGACCCCAAGCCGTTGGATTTATCTAATGCAGAAGTCAAGGAAAACTGCCCCATTCATTATGTCTGATTCAAGATCATATCTTGATCATGATATGTTTGCTATATTATCTGGCCCAACAATTGCTGCCCTCTCTGTGGTCTTTGCTAATGCTGAGCATGAAGAGGTGTACCAGACATGTTTGGATGGATTCTTAATTGTTGCCAAGATTTCAGCTTACTATCATCTTGACAATGTACTGGATGATCTAGTTGTGTCTATCTGCAAGTTCATTACTATCCTGGATCCATCATTGGATGATGAACCAGTTGTAGCTTTTGGAGATGACATTAAAGCAAGAATGGCAACTGAGACAGTTTTTACCATTGCAAACAGGTATGGCGATTTTATTCGTTTTGGGTGGCGAAATATTCTCGATTGCATCTTACAATTGCACAAGTTGGGCCTTCTTCCTGCATGTATGGCCAGTGATGCAGCGGAGGAGCTTTCTGCAGAAATGGGACATGTAAAGCCTAATGCAAATTCTTTATTGTCAACTCATCTGCCATCTAGTACACCAAAGAGATCCTCAGGATTGATGAGCAAGTTTAGTCAACTGTTATACCTTGGGGCTGAAGAGCCGAAGTCAGAACCAACTGAAGAGCAACTTATTGCTCATCAGCACAGCCTAGAAACAATTCAGAAATGTCACATAGACAGCATATTCACTGAGAGTAAATTTCTACAAGCTGAATCTCTGTTGCAACTCACTAAAGCTCTCATTAGTGCTGCAGGGCGACCTCAGAAAGGGAACATCATAGCTGATGATGAAGATACTGCAGTTTTCTGCCTGGATTTATTGGTTGCTATTACTCTGAATAACAGGGATAGAATTGGACTTCTTTGGCAGGGTGTTTATGAGCACATATCAACCATTGTACAGTCAAGCGTGATGCCTTGTGCACTGGTTGAGAAGGCAGTTTTTGGGCTTTTAAGGATTTGCCAACGATTGCTTCCATACAAAGAGAATATTGCTGATGAACTCCTTAGGTCATTGCAACTTGTCTTGAAACTTGATGCTCGGGTTGCTGATGCCTACTGTGAGCAGATTACACAGGAAGTTGGTCGCCTCGTGAAGTCAAATGCTTCTCATATCAGATCTCAGTTAGGATGGCGTACAATTGCATCACTACTATCCATCACAGCCAGGCATCCAGAGGCATCTGAGAATGGGTTTGATGCATTATCGTTCATAATGTCTGATGGAGCCCATTTGCTACCTGCTAATTATGTTCTATGTGTAGATGCTGCTAGGCAGTTTGCTGAATCACGTGTTGGGCAGTGTGAGAGATCTATACAGGCTCTTGATCTTATGTCAGCTTCTGTCAGTTGTTTAGCAAAGTGGACCAGTGACGCTAAACAAGCAATGGAAGAAGAGCAAGTTTCAAAGATGTTGCAGGATATTGGGGACATGTGGCTGAGGCTAGTACAGGGACTGAAAAAGTTATGTTTAGAGCAGAGAGAGGAGGTTAGAAATCATGCTTTGTTTTCTCTGCAGAAGTGCTTGGCTGGAGCTGTTGACATTGATCTTAATCATGGTTTGTGGTTACAGTGTTTTGATCTAGTGATCTTCCCTGTTCTTGATGACCTGCTTGAAATTGCACAGGTGCAGTCCCAAAAGGACTACAGGAACATGGAAGGCACGCTTATCCTTGCCTTGAAGCTATTGTCTAAGGTTTTCCTTCAGTTATTCCAAGATTTATCCCAATCAACAGCCTTCACCAAGCTGTGGTTGGCTGTACTTGGTCGAATGGAAAAATATATGAAGGTAAAAATTAGGGGAAGGAGAAGTGAGAAGCTTCAAGAACTTGTGCCTGAGCTTCTAAAAAATACTTTGTTTGTTATGAAATCAGGGGGCATACTAGTGCAGAGCAGCGTCTTGAGCGGTAATAGTTTGTGGGAACTGACATGGCGGCATGTGAATAATATTGTTCCAACTTTAGAGTCTGAGGTGTTCCCTAAGCAGGATTTAGAGCATTTGCAGGACAAAAAGGGTGAAACAGCTAGAGATTTGAGGCCTGGTGAAAATGTATCTGTGCCTTCAAAAGAGACTGCTGGCCAAGATGGTGTCGGTGTTGGTTAATTATTGTTGCAGTGCTGTGGTTACTTGAATTTGATCTTGCGATGCGTTCCTATAAACCCACGATCTCAGTCCTCCATGGTTTTCTTTTTGGACGTTGTCTGGGTTCCAGATTAACTCTGCAAAATATGATAGATCAATCTTCTGGTTAGAGTTTGGTATTGCTGTTGATTATGCAGAATGCGATAGAACAGAATTGTTGGTAGTGTTGGTTTGTTGAATCTCTTGATGCTGTCTTTGGTATTCTCTCTTGCTCTTCTTTGCCCCAGGATGCTAGATACTGGTGTAATTTTTGATGGAGATATATATGTTATAGCTTGAGAACCATTAGAGTGCTCACTCGTAGTAAGGTGCTTATAGAGGCCCCCTCTTCTCCCAATGGATCTGCCCTGGGCCAGTGAACTGCAAATTTATAGAATTATTCTCTTTGCTAAATTGTACAGAACTTGAATTTGTTCTCTTTAGATGCGAGATGTATTTTAAGCGGTATGATGCAAACGACAAATGTATGCAAAGCATCACAAGTATATATTTGAGTGCCCAAGGACTCTCAGATTTCTTTCATTTGATTTTCATCCTTTGAGCTTCACAATGATATCTCTAAAGGTGGTTCAACCATCAGTATGGATCTCCATTGATGCAAAAATATCGAAAAGAGATAAAAGAAATGGAATGGATTATAATGCGCACAAATAAATTGGTTGTAGATTTTGATGTTTTTACGTCATTCTCTCTCTGATTGCGTAATTATGTGATTTGAGAGTTAAATTAATGTGCTTGTTCTTTGATATTTAGCCCATGCAGTTCCTGTTTTGCCCACAAAGCCCTTGCAGTTTCATCATTCCTAAAAGAAAAGGAAAGAATTATTGAGAGAACAAAAAATTAGATGCATATTTCTGGAATGAGATCCTCTCATGATCCTTCATTCTCCCCATCTCTCATCATCCCATCTGGACTATTGGTTGGAAAGAGGAGAAAAATGGAAAGAGGAGAAAAAAATAAACGTAATATTGTATTGATTGGATAGATATAATTTAAAGATTATGAGGGGTGATTTGAAAAAGATAATGAGAGAAACCTAACCCCATATTTCTATGTTTTCTTGTCATTCTTTCTCTGATTGCATGATTATGTAATTGTGAGAGAATGTTTTGGACGGGAACAGGAAATCAGGCAGCGGCTTTCCGAATCGGCAAAAAATTGCTAACCTGGTGAATCCTGGTCACTGGTCAATGTTCTTTTTTCTTTTCTTTTTTTTTTTTTAAAAAAAATTTAAACTATGTTTCCAAGGTACATTTTATACATATCTTTACATTTTACTTCCATCTGTACTAATATAAGATTTATATAAATCCTAAATACTCCTCCGTCCTTAGTATAAATTATATTTGGGGGTTGATCTCAATCCTAAATACTCCTGGGTTTTTAATGAGGCATATTTAGAGAGTTGATTTTAATTTTAAATATAAGACATAGTTTTAAATTTATCAATATTTTCCTAATTTACTCTTACTGATACCCCTTAACAATAATCAAGAAGAGAAAATTAAGGAAAATGGTTAGGATATTTTAAAAAAATACATGTTATATTAATTAACTGAACTAACTTCCTTAATCTAATCAAATTAGATTTTTCGTATTTGCCACCTGTTTCCTAATTTACCCCATTAATATTGTCTCAATAGTAATAATCAGGGGAAAAAGTGAATTAAAGAAGATGACTATGGTGTTTAAAAAAAAAATACATGTCATATTAATTATCTTAACCAACTTCTTTAATCTAATCAAATTAGGTAAATATGTCTTATATAAAAGATCGAACAGGAGAAAGTATTTAGTGAAAATTATTTTGTAAGCACCTATATTTTCTCTCAATTTTTAAATTTGATGTCAGTGTTGTTCTCTTTCTTGATTAAATATTTTAATTTTGCTCAATTAGCACCGTTAACTCCTATACTGGGGGCGATAAATGCTGACAGAACAAAGTTACATGTAACAAAAGTGGAAAATACACTGACACGCAGGTAGCAAAATAAAAATTGAGAGAATGTATATATACATGTAAAATGGTTGTAATAATAAAGAAAAAGCATGTAATTGTGCAAGAAACATGTAGATATTATAAAGGTATAAATTTTAAAATGATTTTAGACATTATATGAATGTTACATCTCATAATTGTTTTTCTGTTTTAAATTACAAATATCTATTAAATTTCTTAAATTATATTTTTAAAGATCAATAACGACATCGTTACTAAATTGAAGAGAAGGGGAGCCTCTTACCTTCTTGCTGTCCAATTTTTATATACTAATAAAATCATATTTATAATAAAAAGATTAAAAAAAAAGTATTCAAACTCAGCCCATAAAAATATTAAATCAATTTTATAAGATATTACCTTTAATTTTATATTTGACATAAAATCTTAAATATTCGAACCACTGTCCCGATATTTTAAAAAAAGTAATAATATATAGTAATGAAAGCAATATTCATCAATACTCTACTTCATAGTTATTTTCTAAAGCATGCATACTTTTTTATAATTTATAATTTTAAAATTAGAGATACTTCGATCTATTGTTATTTTAAACTTTTGTTCCACTATTCAAATACACATGCTAAGCAAATTTTTATAACCACATTTGAATTTTGATTAATTATTTTACATATTGAGAATATTTTTATAACTCATTTCTTTCATTATTTATTTTTAAGAAAATTAATTATTTAATCCTTATAATTTTAACAAGTCTATAACTTAGTAGTTATTAAAAATTTAACTCATCGCAATTCAATCCCACGACTTATTCTGTTTCATGATCTCGTCGTTGGTGCTAGTGAGTTAAAATGCAAGGTGTTGATGCGTCAAATGATGCCTATGTGGCATCCTTCCCAGCATTTGCTCCAAGACACCGGCGATTTTCGAATCTTCAAGCCAACCCTGAACCCCACCAACATCCGCCACCCTTCACCATTCCAGTCACTGCTCTACCTGGGATTGCTCTTCAACCTTGGAGGCTTCTCTCAAGTCAAGTGATGGTGGCTTTTAATGGGAATTATCTTGTCTTCCTTTCCTACCTCCTCTCCTAGAATGTGAATCTCACGAATTCATCATTATTAGTTTGTCAACCACTACGGCCCTTAGTCACCTTCCAAAGGCAAAAGGGCAAATCCCATGGAGCCTTTCTTCCCCCACCCCTGTAAAGACAATACTCGACCCTGCTCCCAGACTAAGTGCTCTTTTCCGTGTCCTTCGTCTATGTAAAAATAGTCTCGACTCTGTATAATGCATAAATTGTTGGCAACAAAATTTGTTGGGAGGAATTGTTCGGTTTTGACAATATTCTGTAACATTTGCTAATGAATGAATTTGTACGAGAATAAATTACGAATGGTTTGTTGGTTAGAAGGCAAATTCTCGAGTTTTATAAAGCAGCATGAGACTCTTCTTTCTTTTACAAAATAGTGCAGACGCAATGTTTATTTTGAGAATTAATTATTTAGTATTTACATAGATGAAAAAGACCTACAAGACTGAGCTTACAAAAATATACTTACTATGCCTCCCAGAAAAAAGAAGAGGACCCTTAGAAACTAATTATCTCTCGAGGTCTACACTTCCTTATCCTGATACTGATCCCACCATCCTTTATGCTTCCACCATCCATAATTTGACAGCACTGCCTTCTTGGAGCCGGCTTCAATACAGCAAAAACGGTATCATAAGTTTAGAAGCCTTGTATAAACTAAAAACATGTGAAGAGTTTAATAGTCAAACTGACATGTTACTAACAACATTATGAATAACTTGACAATGATTTACTGGTAGATACCTGTTAGTAAACATTGGTCAAAAGAGAAAAGAAGTTAAAAGTTCTCTATTAAAGAGAGCAGGTGAGTATCTCACCAACTCCCAGTAATAACCTAATCGAGAATCTCCACAAATTTACTCCCTACATATATCCCTATTCTATTCATAAGGCAGAGTGCCTTATCTATAGATGGAAAATACAGAGCGAATAATAAACCCCAATTCCTAAATGCCAGTGGTGGATCTATCCACTTATTTCTCAACGACTAAATTCAAATAAAAAGAATAAATAAATAACAACCAATTTTAATCCATTGCTCCTCCTCCTTCCAGGCCACGTTTCCTTCATCTAACAGTCTAACATAAGTCGCGAAGGGTTTGTTTGGGTTGTCATCATTTACATATGGAACTGATGGAGATTTAATGTTTGGTGTGTGTGTGAGTGAAAGAGAGAGATAGAGAGAGATACATTCTTCCAATATTCTGGGTCCAGCTTCAAGGCAGAAACTCTGATCCTCTGAGCTTCCACATGATCTGTATTTGGGCTCAAGCACTTGCGATCCTTGTCTACAAATCTCTTGTAGCTAGTGAAACTCCCACTTGTACCAACCTCTTCAATCTGATCCAGGAAATATCTAAATGGCTCTTGGCATGGCTCGGAGCTCATAGGTCGAGTGTTGAAAGTGAAGGGACCCTCACTCCAACTACGCCATGTCCGAAATGTCTGTAATGGTGTCTGCAAATCCTTAGGCGTCAACACTGCTGGGTAAATTTGTACCGAGTAACCCCACGAAATGGATATTGACCATTTTCGTTCATGATCATAGCAAAAGCTTTGCTGTAGTATCCGAGCCGGGTCAATGTGGTATGCCCGAAGGAGGTTCTCCAATGAATCTCTCTGAGTTTGGTTGGGAAACAATGGACCTAAGGAGTCAAGGTGGTGGAGAGACACTAGGGGTGCCATTGGGTGTGCTGCTAAAAGGCCATATGGATCCCCTCTTATGTCGAGCTGAAATAAAAAGGATGAGGCCACAAAATTAGTTTCTTGTAGATGCAAGAGTAGCAACGAAAAAGATATTTCGATACCTATTTCCCAAGTAACATGGAATGAAGGCAAAAAAAATTAGACACTATTTCAAAGGCTTCATATCTTCCAAGAACTTTTAACATCGTATGGGTATAAGTAAAATTAGTAAGAATGAAGAGAAGATTCATCGTCCTAGACCTAGCTGTCAGGTATACATAGTGGATACGAATTTACTATTTCGGTATATGAAAATTAAACGCTGACTTTTCTGCCACAATTTTTAATCAGGATGTTAGGTAGTTATGATAATAAATAACTTTGAGGAAAGAGTGAGGCATTGAGGATGTTCCGTGGAATGCTAGAAAACAGGATCGGCAAGAATGTCAGCTGACATGGTTGAAATATGAAAATACTATTAAATGTCTGGTTGGTATTTGGTAAAACCTGTTTTTCATGAAGAAGTTGCACTAAAGCTTTGTTCAAGAAATGATTAGTATATTCTTTTTAGTATTTCTAGATTGGCTTGTCGACACTACTCATTGTAACAAATGCAAAACCTCTGCTTTTTCCAGTCTCTCTGTTGTATAGAACCTATGCAATTTCCGAGTTGGATTTGAAAAACTTGCAACTGTGAGAAATTATTGCAACCAATATAGAATTCTGGACTTCCATTTCAAAATTCCATCATGATAAAGCTGTCACAAACTATCAAAGTGATAATATGAAACCAGAAACCGCAGAAAATTACCTTATCTGTGTTTTAAGTTTGATCAAGTCAACAATATTTATAGCAACTAGTTTCCTCATTATGACCATCCTTCATAAAGCATTCTGATAGTCACTCTATTCTTTTAGCAGGCTAAAGTAAGTAATAGAATTAAGATTAAACTAATATATGGTCCATTGAGCAGGTGGGGCCCCTGCCTATCGTAATGATCAGAAATTCAAGGTCAAAGAAGCATATCAAACTTCAAATTTAGCACCTTACAGAAAAACCACATAAAATTGGGTGGAACTTGAAATAGCTAAGGCAATGGCTGCATAGCCCCAACCTCTAGCCCTAAACACCACCACAAGCCAATCTAGAAAGACTAAAAAGAATATACTATTCATTTCTTGAACAAAGCTTTAGTGCAACTTCTTCATGAAAAACAGGTTTTACCAAATACCAACCAGACATTTAATAGTATTTTTATATTTCAACCATGTCAGCTGACATTCTTGCCGATCCTGTTTTCTAGCATGCCACAGAACATCCTCAATGCCTCACTCTTTCCACAAAGTTATTTATTATCATAACTACCCTGATATCCTTATTTAAAATTGTTTCAAGCAAGTGTAATAACATTTCTAATAGTTCAAACCCAGATTAATATTTTCTCTCAAACTTTCCTGATTCTACTACATTTTGCAAGGGGGGAGAGCTAATGAGCCATTGCATAGTTCTCTTCTTCTCTTGGCGAGAGAGCTTGCATTAATTTTCACCTCTCACTTGCATCTCTACTAATCTCAACATGGAGGCATAAAGAAACCATTTCAACTTACCAAATTAAAAATTAAAACATAACAAGTGCTGATAAATACTCAGGCAAAAAATGGAAATAGTGCGCACCTGATGGAACCCACTTTCTTTTGTAAGAGGCACACCAATTTCGCTTACACAAGCCCAGATCCTTTGATCAGAACCATAGAAATAGTAGTATCTGTTTAGACAACCGTCCAATATTTTGGCTAGTTGAGCTGCTAATGCATAGCTAACTGCAAATCCCCCACCACCAAAAGCCATGTCATAAGCATGCATCACATCTTGTTCCACACTCTCAGAATTCCCACCAATATAATACATTTGACTATAATCATATTTTCCTAACACTGTAACTAAGTTCTCTGTGAAAAACACTGTATCGTCATCTCCCATTACAAACCACCTCACATTTGGCAATCCAAGTTTAAAGCTTTCATAAACTATCCGAGCTATCCTAACTGCAGACCGTGAGTGCAAGTACTTGAATTGGGTAAAGTCCTTCGAGATTTGATATGGGATTAACCCTTCAGGATGCAAATCATCATATCCAGGTTTCTTGTCAAGCCACACAAAACCTCTAGAGGTGTTTGGATTCCACCAAAGATTACTGTAACCACTGCGGCTATGCCATGTCTTAGCTGAACCACCAATGCCAAATAAAATATGTGAGATGTTAGTGGGTCCGCTATCCATATCTGAAGAATTCTGGAAGGCATGTAAATGGTCTGGTAATGGGAACCACCCAGCTGGTTTAGAAAATGATGAGTGAAGAGCAAGTGAAACAGATGTGATGAGGCAGACGAGTAAGCCAATCCTTATCAAGACTAAGAATATATCTCCTAGTTTTTCAGGAACAAAAAAGAATTTTGAGGCTTTAACAGGGTCTTGAGAAATCACCAAGCGAGAGTGATTAATCTTCTCCCTGTAACATTTGTTTTAAGATTTCAGACAGATATATTATGAGAAATTGTTCCTCATACATTTTTAATTAAATAACCATAGAAACAATGTCCTTACATTACAGCCCAATGTTGTTGAAGAGTCTGGTTTGCTAAAGTAGTGATGGAACCTCTTTGCTCCCCAGAAGAATTGACCATCCAAATGGAAAATGACCTGAATTTGCTCATTCAGTTAGCACAGTATTATTTTATTGCCAATTATTTCTTTCGTATATAATATTCAAGATACAAAATAATGTTGGCCTTTTCATCATCACAACAAATGCACTTCCTCATATCATAACGGTAGTTTTGGGGCTCCAAACTAAATCATTCCAAATGCGGATTCCTAAACGACATGCCCAGTTGTGTTTGTTCAACGATGTAAAAAATAACCCAAAGACGCAAGTTTAGAATGACTAGTGATAGTTTAGGCTCTATTTTGTTCTTGGCCTAATGGGCAAGTGAAGAACTTTAAACTAGAAACGGAATTAGGAATGAGGTCATAGTATGGGAAACAAAGAAATATATACATACGTCAAGAAGAGATTACAGCTTCAACAATTCCCCAGAGTGCAATTGAAAATTTGGGGATTTACTAGAAGTGCTAATAAAAGCTGCATATTAAAAAACAATACGTGCTACAGAGGAAACAACAAAAAAGAACATTTTTAAAGTGAAAAGGCATACAAGCCAAATCAGAGTTTCAATGTGCACAACATAATCGAGCTAGTCTGTGCTTTTTTGGATTGTCACGCTGGATAATTAAATAAAATGCTCAAGCAGCCAGTGGAGAATGTTGAACAAAATTGAAATAAAAAGGACATAAGCCAAACAGAGACATGGGGTTATATTTCCACGAATATGGCAATTTTTTTTTTTTTTAAAAAAAAGATATAATTGAAGTAACACATCTTACCTCGAGATCAGTATCAGATTAGTGGAAATGAATCTAGGGATTAGATTTCTATTACCGTTTTCGGCATATGAGTAGTGATACCTTCTTCAATTGCAATTCGTAGGTAGCTTTAATCACTGGGAAATTGCCAAACATAGAGAGATGATCAGAAAGGAAACATTACAGTGAAGGCAGAAATCTTGGCAGAGCAAAGGAGGAGGAAGAAAGAGACGAAGAGGGGAGAACTGCGCACACAAACTTTTCAGCCCACTTCCATCAGCAGAAGTGGGGTGAGTGTGAGTATCGCCGAACGTGCCACTTTACCTTGAAATCGAACAATTAACGGCGAGCAACCTCTCACCGTTTATGATGCCTACATTCTCTGTTTTTTATTTTAGGTACCTCCTTTTTCCACCTTTAAATGTGTGCCATACGTTAGGATCCCCAGAGACACAGGTCCTCTGCTCATTCGCTCTTGAGGTGAGACGACTTCGTAGGAAAGAAAGCTACCCCCACCAGAGAGCCAGGGAATGACTGATTCCCAGTGTCCGCGTGTTAATCCCTTTTAATTTTTAAAGGGATAATTAAATTCTTGTGGTTTCAATGGATCCCAACAATAGGTTTTTTATTAGGTGCTTACACCTTCAGTTGTTTTTATGTCTTGTTTGTGGAGTTTACGTGTCATTGGAAGGCGAAGTAATTAAAGCAAAAGTGGTGGTGGGTCATTGATTTGATTTGATTGGAAGGAAGGAAAGATTAAGACGCAGCATCCTTTTATTTCCGTATCGTATCATCATGCATGGAGGCCTCTTTTGTTGATGATAATAATATTCATGGCGGTGTTTTACTACTCTTGTTTCCACACTTGCTTCAATTAACCGCTCTGCCAATGCCTTCTTTCCTCTCTCATTTGACCATATTTTTTCAAGTGCTCCTTCTCTCACTTTTTTCTTTTGGGTAATAACTGGGTTCTCTGAGCGCAGGAAAAAAAAAAAAAAAAACTGGGGTTCAAACATCCATTGCTCCACAATCATCATCTCTGACTTTATTGAGTGGTAGTAGTACAATTAATCTCCATGTCCTTTTAGTTTTAATTAATTTTTAACTAGATCCATGTAGTTTTTTCTCTTTTTATCAGGTTCTGATGCTTTCCCTTCTTTTTTTTTGCTCAAGGACGAAAGCCTTTTTCATTCCAGTAACTAACGTAACAATTACAAACAGAGCATAACAATCACAACGATAACGGGAACAGAAACAGAAGCAACACAGACATTTAAAAGAACAAACTAAGCAGCAGAACAACTAGAATATACTAGGATAGAACACCATCCCCCACATCATCGGGCAGAGAACCATCATTCATACAAGGGTAAGGCTACTGGGCATCCAAAGTTAGAAGAGATTGCAAGGAGGGTGATGGCTGAGACACCCACCCAATTGGGTACACCCCCTTATAAACACTTGTTGCAAGGTGATCTGCAACACAATTACCCCCTTGTGGAGTAAAGGAAATCGAAAACCCAACTTTGGAGGCAAGAAGACTAATGATGTCGTGAATGATGCTTGTAATACCTCAGATTATTATTATTATTATTATTAATAATAATAATAATAATAATAATATTAAAATTAAATAGGTTGTTGCACTTTGATCATTTAACCATAAGGTTTTAAATTTATATTTGTGTGAATGTACTATAAAACACTTTTGGAAAAAAATGAAAAAATAAAAAGATTGCTTTCACTAGATTATGGTATTATCACCGTAAATCATCCGGTATAGAGAGTTTGTTTCATTTGGTGA
Source organism: Acacia confusa (assembly GCA_037074495.1). NCBI lineage: Eukaryota > Viridiplantae > Streptophyta > Magnoliopsida > Fabales > Fabaceae > Acacia > Acacia confusa. The sequence continues at coordinate 37,879,992 of CM073511.1, read as the reverse complement.
TAAAATGCAGGAAAATAAATGTCATTATTAATTGTTTGATATTAATTATATTCCTTTGAAATTTGAAAATTATTTCATAGTTTTATATCTAAATTACTATTAAAGCGATAATTAAGAGTCTAATATTTATTATATATATATCTTTAAAATCCTAGGTGTTGATTTTATATAATTCACTGATTGTTATATATAGTGTTCCCACCTGGTTTATTATAGTAATAATATAGTAATAATTATAAATAAATTAATAAATTTAAATTAATAAATTTAAATTAGAATTTAATAAGTGACTTATTATTTTTCTTCATTAGATTAGTAATAGTAAAACAAAAACAAAACAAAAGAAAAACAAAAACAAAAAGGCCCAACCCACAAAGCTCATCTCATAACTAAACTCTAAGAGCCTAATTATAAGTTAGGTTTAGCCGCCTAACTTTAGTCATCGTTCATTAGCTCCCTCTTTGAAAAAAATCCTTTGCGGCAGAGCTTCCCTCCTAGGAGTTTAGCAACCACGGAGACCAGGTAATCCTAATCCCTTGAGCAATAAAAATTAATTATTGGTAGCGTTAGAACGTTGATTAGAATTAATTGATTGTACTCTTGATCCCTAGAGCAATAAAAAATTAATTGCTGGTAGCGTTAGAACGTTGATTAGTATTGATTGATTGTAATCCTAATCTCAGAAACTCCTTTTCCTCTTGACTGAACCCTGCTATTAATTAATCCTCATCTGATGATCTCTTGTATTCATATCTATTTCCCTCGTTCTGCGTGAATCATTAATCCTTCCGTGTATGCTGTCTTTCACATGTAAATACCTTAGGGCCTCTTTTTGTTAAATAAATTTTCATATACGTCGACACAGAACGTTGTTTTATTATCAACCGTATATTTAAATTGTTGTTCTATTGCCTCAGAAATCCTATTCTCTCCTTACTTTTGATTTCCGTCCGCATGTGTGTTATTAATTTGTTGTTTTGTCTTATATGGGTCATTATATTTGATTTCGTCTGCACGTAATGAATCACTATGAAAACATCTATCTAATTCTCAAATTGCTGCGGGGCCCATGTATGGATTATTCAATGCCACTCTTGATTCAAATACATATATGTTTTTCTTTTCTTCAATTTGTTCCTTCGGCTTGCTTTGGTTGGGATTTTATGTGGGGACCACATGTTTTTGGGTCCAACATCTTTGCTTTTTGAATTTTTGCGGGGACCACACACAAATTGCTCACCGAAATGCTTGTAGATTTTGATAGAAATATGCCTATTTATGTGGGGTCCACTTCTTTCTTTTCTTACTTTGATCTTTTAACCAAACTTTGAGATCTCATAATCTCTCCTACAAAATAAAAATAGGATATTGATAGATTTTGTGTTAAACTTTCCTTATATCCTATAATTAATCTAAATGATAGAAAAATATATAAAATATAATTAAATAAGTATAAGATATTAATAAGTTCAATCTAATATTTCTCGAGATCTATAGTTATTTAAGTATGGAAGTTAAGATCGACACTTCCGTGTAGGGTTAAGGGTTTTATTATTATTATTATTAATATAAATATCTGATTACACATAACAAAACAAAATAATTGAGGAATTTTATTATGAGTTTAAAATTTATTAGCTGTGGGAGGATAGCTTTGGGATGGTACCTCCTAAAGTGATGAACACAACCTTTAGGCTTTAAGCCTCCGATATGTTATTTGATGTGAACCGATATATCCGTTCTTCCCAAAGTGGTGTCTGGCAAGATATCCGGGACACTAGTAGCAACTTTGGGAAGAGGTGTGCACACTAGGAAGAAAACGATCTATGGCCAATTTGATGATGATTTGTGACTAGCAGGTTTCCGGGTCACAGGGTAGACTGGCAGGATATCCGGGTCTACCATGGTTCTCTTCCCACTAAATAGACTAGTAGGATTTCTGGGTCTAAACAAAATTTAAAATGATAATGATTAAAGTTTGATGCAAATATCAGATGATATATATATACATTTGCTTTGATTAACAAATTTGTGTCAGACACCTTATGATTATACAAATATACGATATTTTATCTTGTAAATATTTTATTTTAATTTTATAATTGTTTTATTTTATTTCAATTTATTTTAAAATTATTTATTTATTTACTTAATTATTTTAGTTTATGTTATATTATCTGTTCTTAATTAGAATTACCAGCGTTTGCTGATGTGTGTATTCTTGGGCTGCGATGATCCTTCGGGGGAGCAGAATTTCAGTGAAACAGGTGTCAAGGGCTGGGGCTAGCAGTGAGAAGTGAGGAAGACGTCCGATTTTAGTTTTATTTAAATTTCTTGTATTTTTATTATTTTATTTTATTTTGCGTAAAACATTTTTATTTAGGTTTAGATCTATTTAATGTACTTAGTAGCTTTGCATTTGTCCTAGTATAAGTGCGGCGGCGACACCTTCTGGATGTTGATTATTTTGGATTTCTATTATTATTTATGAAAACATTTGGAATATTTATGTTATCTGAACTTTAGAAATCCGGGGTGTTACAATGCTCCTGCAACGCCAATCATATGAGGAAGGTTGTTTCACATTAACACTATTAATCAAAAACATGCAGTCAAATTCAAAAATTGCTTTATCAATCCCTATATCCATTGCAAGTAAAAGGGCCCTCTTGAGAGCAAGAGCTTCAGTCATGAATGCAGATATGGAATTCAGTTTATCCACAAATCCCTATTTGAACTGTCCTTCTCTATTTCTACAAACCACTCCGATAGTTGCCTCTTTACTCGCCTCCTGAAATGCCCCATCACAATTAATTTTAACAAAACCAGATGCAGGAGGAAACTAGGAAGCTGGACAGCATGGGGTTGAATTAGTAATAGAAGGGCCTGAATGAAGGCTCCTCAAACACGTAAGGAATTTAGTAGCACTCTTCTTAGCCATTTCCAGCACCATGAATGGGTTAGGTTCAGCACAGTTGAAGACTTTTTCGTTTCTTTGCTTCCAAATATACCAAAGTATCCAACAAATTAAAGCAATATCATGGGAATTAAGAAGAGGCGTACCATGAAGCTGGAGCCACCATAATTTGAAGTTAACCACATTATGAAGATCGAACTTGACCCCTAATTGGCTACCAAACTAGATGCAACGTGTCCAAGCACAGTGGAAAAACATATGTTCAGCGGTTTCCTCTACTTCTTCACAAACAGGGCATTGCTTGGTTGCCGACCTCCTTCTTTTGAACAAGGCATCATTTGTGGCAACAACATTGGTAATAAGCCTCCAGATGAAGTGGTGGTCTCGAGGTATACATTTGATTTTCTATACAGCCTTCCAGCATGTCGAGGGCACTACCACCGATGAGTTGGCCTTAGAACTTGCTTTCTGGTGTCTGGATTTTTCTTCCAAGTACCCCAACTTAACCATATATTCTCCATTCTTGGCAATCTCCCATACAAGCTTGTCTTCCACACCATTACTTGGAATAGGAATCTAATAGATGGTGTTTTTAATTACATCCGATAGGAGGTAATCAATGGGTTTAAGATTCCATGCTCCATTAGAGATCAGATCACAAACATATTCTTGCTGGACTCTCACGTCATCTCTGTCAGCCCTTAAATCATATAGTATTGTTCCAGGGACCCAGGGATCACTCTAAATCTGAATGGCTCAGCCCGTTCCTATGTCCCATCGAAGGTTCTTTTTGAGCAGATCTCTTCCTACAATTAAGCTTGACTAGCACCAGGATGCCTTATAACCTTTCACGACATCAATAAATTCTGATTTGGGGAAGTATATACTCTTCAAGATCTTTACCCATAACTCATTGGGTCGAGTAGCCAATCTCCAAGCAGACTTAAGTAAAGAATCATTCATTGTGATGAGGTCCTTAAACCTCAAGCCACCTTGATCTTTATGAGCCGTTAAGAAGTCCCATTCTTTCCAGTGAGTGCGTCTCCCAAATGCTTTCCCATCCCACCAAAAGTTAGCAATTAAGCTATGGATTTCCTTACAAGATTTGCTAGGAAACTTAAAACAATTCATGGGGAATATCAGGATTGCTTGAATGACAGATTTGATCATCACCTCACAGCTTGCATAAGAAAGAAAGGAGGTTCCCCAACTTTGCATTTTGCTAATGACACGCTCCCTAACATAAGCAAGAGCTTGGTGTTTTGATTTCCCCCATATGCTTGGGATACCGAGATATCTCCCTGGATCATCAGCAGCTGTGATTCCCATAATAGCTCCCACCATGGATTTCACTTCAACAAGGGTATTAGATGAAAAGAAAATGCTTGACTTATCAAGATTAATTACCTGCCCTGAAGTCGCACAGTATTGGGACAGGATCTGAGCCAAGTACATACAATCACTCTTGTTGGCATTCATGTATAGAAGAGAGTCATCCGCAAAGAAGCTATGTGAAAGCATCGGACAGCCATGGCTCAATTTGATCCCTTTTAAATGCCTCGCCTCCTGATTCTTGATAATCATTAAAGATAGAACCCCCGCAGTGAGAATAAATAAATAGGGCGAAAGTGGGTCCCCTTGTCACAAACCTCTGCTTGGGTAGAAGGAGCTAATGACTTCCCCTGATACACTAATATTCAATTTTACTGATTAGACACATTCCATAATGAGATTGACCCAATTTGCACAGAATCCCAGGCGGAGCAAAACGTTCCTTAGAAACGTCCACTCAATGCAGTCATATGCTTTACTCATATCTATTTTGAGTGAAAATTCAAATTTACCCCCTGATCTCTTTCTCCGAAGATAGTGGTATACCTCATGGGCGACAATGATGTTATCATGGATGCAACGGCCAGGTATGAAGGCACCTTGATTTGGAGAAATACACACATCCAGGAGGGGCTTCATTTTGTTAGTAAGGATTTTGGATATGATTTTGTATGAGAAGTTACATAAACCGATCGGTCTGAATTGAGTTACATGCTCCGGCTTCTCCACTTTTGGGATTAAGGTGATAGTCGTATCATTGATTATATTCAATGTAGATTTGCCTTCAAAGAATTCCTTTACCATGCTGTATATAGAGTCCCCTACTTCATTCCAGGTAGATTGATAAAACAGACCAGAAAACTCGTCTGGCCCAGGAGCCTTTGAGGAACCAAGGCTAAAGGCTGCCGCCCTCACCTCTTCTCTGGAAACAGGAAGCATTAGTTGCTGATTCATTTCTACTGTAACTTTAGGGTCAATATAATCTAAGACTAGGCCCATATTTGCTGGATCAGAAGTGGAGAAAAGCTTCTGGAAATATTGCGTGATATTCTGAGATATTTCAGATTTTTCCATTAGCCATTGCCCCTCGTTATCTTTGAGGCACACAATGATATTACATTGCCTTCTCTTTACGGTGGTCAGATGAAAAAACTAGGAATTTTTGTCCCCTGCTTGCAACCAATTTACCCTTGATCTCTGCCACCAGAATTGCTCCTCTTGAGCTAATACACGATTAAGCTCCATATTCAGATTAGAAATAACAAGAGTTGTATCTTCATTTCGGTCCCCTTGCTTGAGTTCAGCAAGCTTTTTCTATAGGATCTCTATTTTCCTTGGATTATTCGAGAATTCCTTATGGCTCCACTTGATAAAGTCATTTCTGCATCTAATCAATCTGCAATTTAAATTCTCCAGAGCCGAATTATTACCTTCTAGACTTGCGACCCAACTATTCTTGATCAGTCTCTGATAGTTAGGATGGCCAATCCATGAAGCCTCAAAGCGAAATGCTCGTTTCTGGGAATTTCTCTTGGGCACGCATTCAACCCACAACATGAGGTGGTCAGAGGCATTCGGATCCACATGAAGGACATGTAAATTAGGAAATCTTTCCCGAAGCACAGTATTGCCCAAAGCCCTATCAATCCTTTCTCCTGATAGTATTGGGGTGATCTCTATTGTTACACCAAGTGAATTTATAGCCGTGGAAGCCCAGGTCATTAAGGCTACAATCATCAACAAAAAGCTTGAAATTTAGTATTTTCCTCCATGGTCTTGGATTACCTCCACTCTTCTCCATTTGTGACAGTATGTCGTTAAAATCCCCTATACACATCCAGGGTTCATTGATTGTACAACTTATATTCTGAATTTCTTCCCAACATTTCATCTTATCCTCCTCCCTAGGAGGGCCATAAATGAAGGTAATATATTCAGGGGTGCTTATGGTTCCAGAACTTACTTGGGTGTGAATATAGTTGGTTGAGGATGCCAGAATCTCCACAATAACAGTATCATTCCACCATAAAGCAAGACCACCGCTCAAGCCATTCGGACTGATCAACCATTCCTCCGTAAAGTTACATCATCGCCTCATCTTTCTCATGTATTTGATCTTCTGCTTGGTCTCCATAAGGAAAACCAAGTGGGGTTTCTTTTTTCGGCATTCCGCCTTTAGTGTTCTGGCTGTCAGGGCACCCCCAAGCCCTTGACAGTTCCAGGCTACGAGATTCATGGCGAACCGGCGGCTGGTTCCGTCCAGCCACTGACATGTTGGGAAGATGATGAGTTATTTCCATCATTATTGTCACTGACATGAGCAAGCCAACTTTCAGGGAATTCAACTTCCCCAGCCATAGAAAGTTCAGAGGATAGTTCAGAATAGGTACCCGCGAAGAATGAGTGCTTGCCATCTGAATTGCTTTTAATAAGCACTTTTACAAAGCGAAAATTCCTATGGCGACTTTTGGGAGCTTGACCAACCTTCGGAATTCCATTTGCTGGTGATATAATATCATCAAAATTGAGTTTTCGTGACCTCTTCGCTGAGACAGGGTCGAGCTCCTCTGAATATAGCCTTTTTAAATGAATATTTTTGAAAGAGAAGGAGACAGCTGAAATGGGCGACAATCCAATAGTGGGGTTGTTGCTTAGCCTAATAGATTCAGGCTCCACCAGAGACTGATTGCTTCTGGCCTGCTCAATGTCCATATGGCTGGGGCATCCTCTTACGTATTTGTTTGGGCCAATAGAGAGAGGAGGGCCCATAGGAGTAATACTACTATCTTCTTTGCTAATAGGCCCATTTACTTGCCTGAAGACACCTTGCGATGAACTTTCGATGTCATGTGAGTGTCTGACATCATCAGCACTCAAAGTTTCCTGCAGAGTCGTATTTGTCGTTTCAACTGCTACACTTGTCTTCCCCATATCAGAAATCTTGCTGACAGATTCAAAATTCTTGACATTCTCATTGCTCGAGAGTACTTTTACCAACCTCGTACCTTGTTGACCCTCCAGTGGTTTAGCAAACAGCAGACCCCTAATCGGTATCCAACTTCGATGGCCTTCCGGAGCCACAGGGCCCTTCTCAAGGAACTCAGCTTCGATCCAATCCTTCCTCCTTATCTCCACCTGACGCTTAATAGTTCTAACTGAAGGGGTGCTGAGCCAGCTTCCAAACATCTAGGCATCATCCTTCTCACCTTGTTGCCCTTTGTGTTCTCTACAACTACGTACATCATGCCCTACTCGCCCACAACGAAAACAGAAATTCTGCAGACGTTCATATTTGACAGTTACCCACGCAGGGTTTTTTCCAGAACCCCTAGGGACCAAAAATCCAGGCACCAGTGGGTCTCTAAGATTAATAAGGGACCTTACTCTGATGAAACCCCTGTTCAACTTTCCAGCTGCCCTCGGACGTTCAAACATCACAGTTTCACCCACTACATCGCCTAGGGTTATCGCATTCTCATTTTCAAAGGCTTCTATCGGCAAGCCGTGGAATTGGACCCAAAAGGGGGCCTCATCAAAATCAATATCACTAGTAAGTGTACATTCCTCCCATACTTGGAGGTTCAACATAAAGCCTTGTATCGACCATGGTCGACCTTTCAATACTCTACCAAAATCATTTGCATCTGAGAACCTAATTAGGAAAATGAGCCTACTCCGATCTAGCTCGTTAATTTCCACCTCCTTATCTAGATTCCATCCCTTCTTAATCATAGCAACTACTGTTGGTATGTTGAGGTTTTTGGACGTTAGTATCTTCCCAACTAACATCCCACCAGCTTTCTCGGCTTTCTAGGTCAAATTTAACATTACCTATTTCGAGCCCCTACTACTGTTACTGCTCTGTCCTTCCTCCACGCCACCCATCGACATCTTTTCTAGGAGGTTTATGGTAGGGATGTACTAAGGATGAGGAAAGGGAATCAGCGGGAGAGGATGTCGTTGCCCTTAAGACAGCGACTGAAAGGGTTCAGGGAACCTGATAAACTCCTGTGGGAGAGAAGACACTCACAGAGGAGAGAGATATACTTTCCCTTGTTTTATACCATGTCCTTGTTGTTATTTTTCTATTTACCATGTCTGTATAGTTTTGCATGATTTTTAATTAGGTCCTTGAACTTTTTTTTATTACTTATTTAATAAGTTATAATAATATTCTTACATAAATAATGTATAAATAAAAAATTATTATGATAAATTTATTAAACATTCTTTTTTATTTAATATTTTAATCTTCATGATTTTTGAATTTAAATATATTAATATGATATATTTTTTATTCTAATTTTCATAATTAGTAAATTTCAATTATAATTAATTAAAAATCAATTAGTAATTATTATTTTTATATAATTATTAATTAAATTTATTATCGGTACATTATATTTTACTATCGCATTAATTATCCCATGTATGTGTGTGTGACTGCCTCGTTAAAATGTTCCCTGGCCTCCTACATATATAAATGTAGTAAAAGTGTTTTTTCAAAATAGATTTTGAGCAGAATATATTATGTGGAAAAATAAAATGATGGTGTTTAGATATTATTATCAAAATACTTTTTTATGCTCAAAATTATATAAAAAAAAAGATAGTAACTTTTGTGATAATTGTATATAAAGATAAGATTTTATGTTAATTTTTGTAACATTAAATTTCAAAAATATTAAAAATTAAATAAATTTGTTTGCAAAATTAAAATTATAACATTAGTCAATTATGTAATGTGATGAAAAATAGCTCAAGCAGATATTTATTATCAAATTGTATAGACTAAAATCATTTATAAACAATAATTATCCAAAATAATATTATATTTATATTAAAATAAGTACTCCATCGGTCCTCAATATAAGATAAAGTTGATTTTTTGAAAAGATTAAGAAAATTAAATAAATTACTTAATTAAATTATATGTTTTCACTTTATTAGTCAAACTAGTTAATTTGTAAATGCTAATATTCTAAAGAGTTAAGGTGAAAAAATACATATGGACTTTTTTCCTAATGAGTGCCCAGCACCACGTGTTTTTTTTTTGGAGCAAAAATGCACACGTGGTTATTATTTTTGAGCAAAATTCACATCCCACCGTTAAGTCACTGTTCACTGTAATGAGAGAGAAAGAGATGAAGTGCACAATAATATAATGACAGTGAACAGTAACTTAACGGTGAGATGTGACTTTTGCTTTAAAATGGTAACCAGATGTGTATTTTTGCTCCAAAAAAAAACACGTGGTGTTGGGCGCTCTTCGGAAAATACTCATGTGCATTTTTGCACCTTGACCCTATTTTAAATATTTGCTTTTCTTAATCTCATAAAAAAAAGGTTAACTTCATTTTTTTTTCCTGATTGATATTGATGAGTACAAAAGACATAAACCACGTTTTTTTTTTAAAAAAAAAAACTTTTCATTACGCCCAATGTGCTAGCTAGTCTTGAAAAGCTGATAAAAAAATAAAAGAGAGTATGTGGGTGTTTATTTTATTAGCTTTAAAACTGTTTTTGATGAATACCATCGTGGAGACATGATATTGAACAATTATGATTTGTTTGGTTCGTTCTAAGGCAGGGTATAAGAAAAATTTTAATATTCATAAAGGAGGGGAGTGAAAGAATTTTAATGATACTGTTCTAGTGTTCTAGTGTAGAACACAAGAGTGATTGGACTTGGTCTGGGGGTTAAATCACAGGAGCCTATGTACCACAAATGGGATCAAAGTTCACATAGTTCGAAAGTAAACAATAGACTTATGATAGCTGGTGGGAGTGAGGTGTGTGCTCTGTGTGAATTGAAGAGCTAGGGTTCAAGTGTGTGTACCTTGTAAGTGTTCGTACCCTATTTATAGACTTACTCAGGGCCCTATTTTTGTGGGCTTCGTTATCTTATTTGAGAAGATATTAAGATATCCTTATCTTGCAGGTAGTTGCAGTTGTGATAGACATTCTGATAAACCGCTCCTTAACCCAAGGAGGTGGTTAAGATTAAGTCTGGAGCCATTTTAACTGGGCTCTTTAACTATTGGGCTGGGCCCATTTATAATATATCCGTAACAGATACCTTGTTTAATTTAGGAGGGGGAGGATGAAAATTATTTTTCCATGAACAACTTTGTCTTATGTTACAAGAGGGATTTTAATATGGTTGCTTCTATTGACATGAATATACTGTAATAATTTTAAAAAAATTAATTAAAGAAATCAAATGAAGTCGAGCGCGAGGAAGAAGAAGAAAGGAAGAGATAATTAACAGTGGGAAACCGAAGGAGGCTAGAGAGAGATAGCAAACCAAAGGGTAATTTTAGGGTTACAAGAAATATAGGGACAATCAGTCTAACAAAGCAAATTTCTGAATCACCCCTTTTTTTTTTCTGGGCTTGAGGGGGGGATTTTTTAAGAAATTCCCCCTCTCCTCCTCAATTACAGGTTTATACCTTCTGCTAGCTAGATAAGGGGAGGGTATCAAAATCCCTTCACCCAAACCAAACAAAGCTTGATGGATTGACGTTGGTGGTTAGAGTATTTATTTAACAGATCTAATAGACTTCTCAATAATAAGCCTATATTTGTCCTTTTTTTTTTATCATCCGGTATCCAGAGCTTCGCCCTGACTAATCCGGATCCGACTCGCGTCACGCACCTAGCTATGGTGGGAGAGTCTCCCAATGAAGGTTTTTTGCATTCACAAGGCTCGAACTCGAGACTTTACTTAAGCAACACAAGCTGTTTATCACTTATGTCAACCCATTGGTCTATATTTGACCTATTAACCAAAACAAGCCTCTACATAAATCTTGACTTTTTTTTATTAACAGACCCTGACTGCCACCAACAACCCAAACAAAGTTTTTGTTGTTTGATATGGTAGGAAAAGGCAGTTTATAAATATTTTAACGAAGCAGCTCACAGTGGATGGTTTTGCATTAAACAAGTGAAAAAAGGAGAGTCGGAGAGAGTAGCCCAGATCTGGGATCAGGCATGGCGGCGAGGGCAGAGGAGCGCAGCACCAGATGGTGTCTCCGGGGCATGACGGCTCTTGTAACCGGCGGCACTCGTGGAATCGGGTCCCTTATCTGTGGGTTCTTATTATTTGTACGCAGTGCGTGTGTGTGTAAATTAATTAAGTTCATGTATGTGTTGGTTCAGGCATGCGGTAGTGGAGGATTTGGCCCAGTTTGGGGCCTCCGTGTACACGTGCTCTAGGACCCAAGCGGAGCTTCACAAATGCTTAAAGGAGTGGCAAGACAGGGGCTTGACGGTTCAGGGGTCGGTCTGTGATGTGTCCTCCCCATCCCAGAGGCAGCACCTTATTCAACAAGTGGCTTCTAAATTCAACGGCACCTTAAACATTCTTGTGAGTTCAAGTAATTATAAATTTATAACTATGTACATATATGGTTTTCATTTGTACGTACGTACCTTCATTTCAATTAATTAATGATTGTGATCGCGCGTGCGCACAAATAGGTGAACAATGTTGGAATAAATGTGAGGAAGGCAACAGTGGAGTACACTGGCGACGATTATTCCATGATGATGACTGCTAACTTCGAATCTGCATTCCATCTGTGCCAACTGGCATACTCTGCCCTCAAAGCTTCTGGCAGTGGAAGCATTGTGTTCATTTCCTCTCTTGCAGGTCTCACCAGTCTCGGCACTGGAACCATCTACGCAGCCGCTAAAGGTTATCCATTTCACAAGTTACCTTTCCCTCAAAAATGAATCATGATATGCTCAAAGACACTCACACTTGTTTTTGATTTGCGGACAGCCGCAATCAATCAGCTCACCAGAACCCTCGCTTGTGAATGGGCAAAAGACAACATAAGGAGCAACTGTGTTGCCCCCTGGTGTACAAAAACCCCGCTTGTGGCACATGTATGTATGTAAATAACGCTCTCTCTTCTTAAGCCTCCCTTACTCCACATGCTTCAATTTCTGCCCCACTTGGGATGATGGAAAGAAGCTAGATTAATTAATCAATGCAGAACCAATCTCTCTTTTTATTTAATTCATTGCTCACTGCATGCTGATCCTATGCGTCCTTTTTGTTAGTGTTTTGTTTTTTTTCCTCATCTTGGTCATGTGATCGAGCATGACTAGTCATGATATATATATTGCATTAATTGTGCTACAACATTGTTGTTGTCTGTTCTGCCAAATTCTCCCATGTGTGTGTGTTTGTACTTAACTCATTTACATACATACACACACATAGCTGTATTTCTTGTCTAGTGATTCATTGCGCCTGCATGCGTAATTCAGGGAGAGCTGAGGGTCCAATTAACTTCAAGGTTGAGTGCTCTTAGTTGATTTGTTGTTGCATGCGCGTATGATAGCAGCTAGCTAGCTAGGTTGCTGGTGATTAAATTGTTTGCCTGTGAACGTACAGCTGATTGAAGACGCAAAGTTTGTGGAGCAAGTACTGAGGCGAACGCCTATAAAGCGAATAGCAGAGGCACATGACGTGTCATCCTTGGTGGCTTTCCTTTGCCTGCCTGCCGCCTCCTACATTAATGGACAGGTTATTGCCGTCGACGGAGGAATGACCGTCAACTCCTTTGAATTCAACATGTTCAAATCAACATAATTAATAATAAGCATCCATTCATGTTTTCAACAAACTCCATTATTTTGCCCTGTTCAGCTTAGCTAGCTTACAACTATCGATCGATCGCACGTACGTTATTGTTTTATTAAGACATGGCATTCAAAATATCCCACTATTGTGTTAATTTATATTTTAGTTCTTCGTTTTGGAGAGGGGTGGATGTACTTTCTTTCTCTTCTTGGTCGTAATAAGTTGTATTCGATCGATCATCAGCTCGTTGAAAAATTCGGGCAGTCAAGTGTGTCCTTGTGTGTGAAATCAGACAGGTTAAATTAGTGATGCCCATTTGTCATTTGCCGCCAATCTGCTCCCATTTGCTCATGAAGCTTAATTGTGGTTTTTCTGGATCCACAAATGAAAATGATCACTTTTATGTTTTCTGCATACGTCACTTATTTAATTCGTATGATACAAAATTATTTATTAAAGTAAGCTGCCACTCGGATCTCCATAATTACTCAATGCTCAATCCCATCAATGGGTTTCTCCCCAGTCGTTTACGGAAGGAGATCTTTTCATTAACTTTTTTTTTCCTTTTCCCTCGTTAGCTCATTTGGGTTGTTGATTGGGAAAGGGAAAAAAGTTAAAGTAATATTTTATTAATTAGACGGATATGATTTAGAGATGATGAGAAAAGGACGATGAGAGAAACTCAACCCATCGTTTACCCCTCTCCCTCCAGAGGTGACTCATGGATCTAATCTGACAACAACATCATCATTCCCATCAATGCCACGTCATTGGTCAACAAAAAGACGAGACCACATTAAATTGTTGAATGAAGAGTAATGATATTTTTTTTGGTCAAATGGAGAGTGATGAGATGACCACCAAGTAAGATACTAACCCTTAAGAAGCTACATAGATAGAGCCCCTCAAATTCCAATTCTTCCAAGGCATTTTCCGCATTGCCAATTTGGGCTGACAAAAGTTTTCATGATATTCTAAATTAACCATTTAAATAGAAATATCGTTATGTTTTTCAATAAAAAAGTAGTCAATTATTATTAAGTTAAAATTAAAGAAATGAGTTATATTGAAGTTTTTATATTTTATACGGATGATAAACGTATAGTATATATATTAATGGAGAAGAATCTAAAGATATACATTGGACAAAAAAATCATGATAATTTTATCTAGTTTTATTTGACATCCAACCCCGCCCCCTAGTACAGCGTCGCAAAGCACGAAGCTAATGGTGAAGCCGGAAAGTAGCGTGAGAGGATCCAGATGGTCTCTCAAGGGAATGACTGCTCTTGTCACCGGTGGCACTCGTGGAATTGGGTTCGATTCTTTTCTCCTTTTCTTTTCTGCGATATATATCAAATTCTTTCCTTCTTAATTACGCTCTCGCGCAGAACCATGCCCTTTCTACTTGATCACGAGCACTCCGAGTTTACTTTAGGTTATGGTGTTCAGGCATGCTGTGGTGGATGAACTGGCCGACTTTGGTGCTACCGTGTACACCTGTTCTAGGAACGAGGATGAGCTCAATAAATGCCTCGAGGAGTGGCGAGATCAAGGCTTTACGGTTTATGGGTTGGTTTGTGATGTGTCGTCTCGACCCCAAAGGCAGAAGCTTATAGAAGACGTAGCTTCTAAACTCAACGGCAAGTTAAACATCCTCGTGAGTTCTTTCCCAAGTTACGATAAACACTTGGTTGACAAGATCTTCTTATTCAGACTTTTTCTCCGATGCATTAACAAGGCCAAATTTTAGTATGCCGAACTAATACAAGTAATCTCTTTTTCTTTTGGTGATGAGAACTGAGATATCCAACATAACTACCCTGCAAAAAAAAAAAAAAAACATGTTGGTAGAAAGTGGTACGATTGAGGTAGTTAGTTTGACTCGTTTCCCTCATAAGCATACCATCATTTAAAAAACAGCACTCTATGACAGTTCTATTTTTCTGTGAAATTAGATTTGAAATATGTCATAATTGCATCACGTGGGCTTAGGTAAATAACGTTGGAACAAATATAAGGAAGCCAACGGTTGATTACAATGCCGAAGATTATACGAAGTTGATGAACACTAACTTGGATTCGGCATACCATCTATGCCAACTTGCGTATTCCCTTCTCAAAGCATCTGGAAATGGAAGCATTGTGTTCATTTCCTCAGTTGCAGGTCTGTCAAATATAGGTAGTGGGACCATTTACGCTGCAGGTAAAGGTAAGTTGATGTTATAATCCGGTGTTATGATTTGCTTAATAATGAATGCTTACAAGCTATATATGTTGAAAGAGATTCCTCAAGGGGTTCAATATGCTTCATTTTACAGCTGCAATCAATCAGCTTACAAAATGTCTTGCTTGTGAATGGGCAAAAGACAATATAAGGAGCAACTGTGTTGCACCGTGGTATACAAAAACCTCACTTGTCGAACATGTAATGCTCTTGCACCCTGTCTATTCTATATGTTAGCTTCTGCTTCAAGGCCTTGTTACTTCTCTTTTGTTTTAAGATGGATCATCTAACCTTGATGTGAAATTTGGTCAAAGCGAAAGTACATTGACAAATTGAAAAATGAAGTAGTCTTGAACTAGAAATCTTCCATTTGTCCCATAAAAAAACAAAAGAAAACTATTTATTTTTCATTGGCTTGTTATTTAATTTAATGTTAGCTGTTGATAGTATGCATGCTTTTGTCTTGTTAATGTTGTCTCTACTATCTTCATTTGTCATGTCTTTGTGGAAAAAAATTATTGTTAGGAAATATATTACAATTAGTTAGCTTCGCACATAATCAGGGATTATAGAGATTATGATTGATTAGGAAATCAATCATCATAATATGCCATTAATTATGAGGCTCCTCTCTTGTATATAAATACCCATATTGTATACATGAATAAACACACATTTGAGAATATATTTTTCCTCGCTTTTCATGATATCAAAGCTCTGGGTTTCTCTCTAATTCCTTGAGTTTGTTTTTTGTTGTTTTCTTCTCTAGTTCTGATTTTGGTTTTCCGGCGATGTGAGAGACGCAGAGGGGGGGGGGGGGAGTGTGTGTGTGTGTGTGTGTTATCTGTTCAAGCTAGGTTTTTTTGTGAACGCATTGCCCAGCCATGTTGCCCGTCCTCTAATCGGCTAAACCCTAGTGGTTCGATCCAGTTCCGGCAGCAGCGTGGGTTATATGCGCCACGCAAAAAGTAACACCTTCCCGGAGCGTGGCTTATCGTTTTTGGCGGTGATTCGGTCCACTAATGTCAACTAGCCTTCTATGATGTATTCCGGTGGTGTTCGTGCTTTGTGTTGAGAATTTCTACATTGTGGTTGTTTTCTTGTCTAGCTGCTACTAGTTATTTGCTGCTCTTTGGTTGGTTATTTGGTCTTGTGTTCGTTTGGGGTTTCTTACATTCAGGAATCTTGTCGTTTTTTGTGCTCTCTATTTGCATTGATTATTGATGGCTGATTCAAAGGCTAGTGACATTATTGAGATTGTTCCCTTACTAACAAAATCACTAATCCTAAGTTGAAGGGAACGAATTATTCGGACTAGAGAAAAACCATCGGCATGTATTTCCTAAGTATTGAGAAGGAGGGTCATTTAATTGAGACTCCTCCTAAGGATGATCCTAAACTGGTGTGGGCCTGAGTAGATGCCCACTTTTTCTTGCAAATTCAAAATTCCATCGAGAGCAGCATTCTTCCCTCTTTTAATCATTGTAATACTGTTAAAGAAATTATGGACAACCTGGAATTCCTGTATTCTAGGAAAGGGAGCATTACTTGCATCCATAAAGTCTTTAAAAGTTTCTATCAGGCTGAGCAGCAGGGCTACCCATTGAAGAATTTCTTCATGGAGTTTAAGCAAGTGTATGAGGAAGTAAAGAGGTTAATGCCACCAGTGATTGATCTTCAGGCACAGGTGAATAATATGAAAAAAACAAGTGATTATTGGCTTCCTTACTACTCTCGACCCATCTTACAAGTCTGTTTGATCTTAGATATTGTCTAGCTCTAAGCTTCCTTTGCTACAGGATGCGTAGTCTTGCGTGCTACGTGCAGACTTGACTCACTTGGCTTCTAATCCTAATGCTAGTGCTTTGGCTGGCCATGGTCCTACTGATGACAAGAACAAGGGTTTCTTGTGACAGGGAAATGGTACACTAAATCCTGTTTCTACTGCTCACAGGAACTAAACCTCCCAAGGCAAGGTACCAATCCTTTGAATTCTAGTACTGATTGGATTGTCTACTTTTATTGTAAGGATCTTGGTCATACCAAACATTACTACCATAAGTTGCAAAATAAGCAGCAACATAGTGATTTTGCTTATATGGCCTTATCTTTTGATAACTTTGATAATGCTCAATCAACACCGACTATGCTCGCTAGTTGCTACAGGTAAATTCGTGCCTTGTTACTTCTTCCTCGAATTGGATCATTGATTTCATTGCCACTGATCACATGACAGGTAAGCATCATTTGTTCATATGCACCTTATGACAACCCTTCTTCAATAAGGCCAGTGGAGACACTCCATACATCGACCTTAAATTATTTGGTTGTGTCTTTTTTGTTCGTGACTTGATTTTAAGTCTCTTAATTGTCTTCCTTGGGTATTCTAAGGTTCCTAAAGGTTATCAGTGCTATTCTTCTACTTTTCGGCGTTATCTTGTGTCTAGCGATGTCATCTTTCATGGGTTGCCTTGTTATTTCCTGTCGCTACTTCGTCTTCTTCCCCTGACACCACCAACAATCTTGATGATATATTGGTCTATGGAGTTCATTTACCACCAGTTCAAGCATCTGTCTTGGCACTTGCTAAACCACCTATGTATCATGTTTATAAAAAATGTCCAAGGCATTCGATCATGTTCATGACCCACCAGTGCTTGCTTCGGCGTCTGATCCGAAATGAGTTCCTCCTGCTCGTCTCTAAACCAGAAACAGTGGCTGATACTCTTGATACTTTTGTTCACTTGCACATTGCCCTCCACAAAGGTAAGCGTTTTTGTACCGACCCTACTTCTTTTGTTTCCTATGGCCATCTTTCTCCTCCATCTTGTTTTTTCATAACTTCCTTAGATTCTATCATCATTCCTACTACTCCCTACCAAGCTTTGGCCTATCTTGGTTGGTGTGCTGCTATGAAAAAAGAAATGATGGCCCTTTATATGAAAGGTACCTAGAATCTTGTTGATTTACCTTATGGAAAGAAGCCTATTGGGTGCAAATAGGTGTTCACATTAAAACCAAAAGCTGATGGCATGTTAGAATGTTTGAAAGCTCAAATGGTCGCCAAGGGATATGCCTAAACCTATGGTGTTGACTATTCAGAAAACCTTCTTCCCTATGGCAAAATTGTCCTCTGTTCGTCTCTTTATTTCCATGGTTGCCACTTATGGTTGGATCTCCATTAGTTGGATGTTAAAAATGCTTTCTTGAATGGTGATCTTGTTGAGGAAGTTTACATAGAGCAATCACCTGGTTTTGTTGCTCAGGACGAGAATGGGAAGGTATGTCATCTTTAGAAGTCACTATATGGTTTAAAGGAGAGTCCTTGTGTTGGATTTGACAGGTTTAGCACAGTGGTTAAAAAGTTTGGTTTGAATTAGAGTAAGTATGGCCATTCGATATTTTATCGGCGGGCAGATGCTGGTATGATTCTTCTAGTAGTATATATTGATGACATTGTTATTACAAGGAGCAATAATTCGGGAATCTCATCACTAAAAACTTTCCTTAATTCTCTTTTCCAAACAAAGGATTTAGGTCTATTAAAATACTTTCTTGGGATTGAGGTTATGAGAAGCAAGAAAGGGATCCTCTTGACACAAAGGAAATATGCCGTTGATCTTCTAAAAGAAACAGGAAAACTAGGAAAACTTGGAGCAGCACAAGTAGCTTTTCCGTGATTCCAAATCCCTTCTTGGACAGTTATGGCAACATCCATTTGATGAGCTATTTGAGGATGTGACAAAAAAGGTTGAACTAGGGAAGATTAAGCCGTTTGCCTATCCTAAGAGATACCATAGATTGATTGGGAAATTCAATTATCTCACGGTTACTCACCCTAATGTGACTTTTCCAGTCAGTTGCTTTGTTAATTCATGACAACACCGATTGTTGCTTAGTGGGAAGCTTTGGAGCTTGTCTTACATTACTTGAAGGGCTCACCTAGTCATGACATACTCTATACGAATCATAGCCACACCGAGATTGAATGTTTTTGTGATGCAAATCATGCAGGGTCGAAGGTTACCAAGAGATCTACCACATGATAGTGCATGCTTGTGGGGGCAAATTTAGTGTCCTGGTGGAGCAAGAAGCAGGATGTGGTTTCACAATCTAGTCCCGAAGCCGAGTATAGGGCCATGGTTCAATTAGTATAGGAAATTGTGTGGATTCACTAGTTAATGAAGGAGGTTGATCTTACCACGTCATTGCCTGTGAAATTGTGGTTTGATAACAAAGTTGCTTTCTACATAGCCTCCAATTCTATGTTTTATGAACACACGGAACACATTGAGATTGACTGTCACTTTGTGCGTGATAAAATTAGGAGAACTTCATTTTTACAGGACTTGTGAAGTCTAGCGGCCAATTTGATGATTTGTTGGCTAAAGCCCTAAATGGGACTTATGTTGATTATCTCTATAACAAGTTGAGCATGATTAATATCTTTGCTCGAACTTGAAGGGGAGTGTTAGGAAATATATTAATGTAAATATATTAGAATTAGTTAGTATCACACATAATCAGATTATAGAGATTATGATTGATTAGGAAATCAATCATTATAATCAGCCATTAATTATGAGGCTCCTCTCTTGCATATAAATACCCCTATTGTATACATGAATAAACACACATTTGAGAATATATTTTTCCTCTATATCTCTTTGGCTTTACAATTATCAACATATTTTTTGCAATTTTTTTTTATACTCCTGGCTCTGTATTAGGATCACTTGGAACATAGTAATGTTTGAGATTAGAAGAGTATCTAACACTATTCTCAAGACCCAGTAATCCTTTAGATTTCTTAATATGAAATCTATTTTGAGTACCCGTGGAGATTACGTATATGAATTCTGCTACATCGTGATCTGCTACTCTGTTTTGCTTCTCTTGCTGCACGCACTGCTTCCACCTCATTTATCTCTATTATTTTATATCCAATGTAATGATTTCCATGCAAAAGATGTATGTCATATATATACTTGAGACAATATGGCGTACACATAGTGGAGTCAAATAATAATTAAAAATACCAAGAACAATTAAAACAAAATATATAGTTTCAGTGGATATATTGTTTATCCTCCGTTTGCTTCTACTTATTTTATTTGTTTTAAGGGTTTATTATTGACTGAGGTACATTACAAAAGAGTCTATTCAACAAATAGCAGGGAGTGATTACTACTTGGACTTAATATGGTTTTATGTTTTCTATCAAGTTCCTCAATACCACATGATTGGGTCGTTCAAAATACTTTCCTCCATGTCGTTTTTTTGCTGGAAAACTTGAAGTGCTTCATAAATTGAGTGTACTTGCATTTGCATGTAATGATTTCATTTTTTTCCTGCTTATTGAGTGCCAATGGGTTTATTTTATTGGACCAAGACTATACTTCATTACATTTTATGATAGGAGCACTTATTACATAATCTTGAAGTATTATGTGAATTGCCCTCTTGCTAATAAGAACAATCCTAATGTAAAGAAGGGTTAGATAGAGAACTATTCAATGAAGAAAGAGAAATGCATGTACATTGAAAAGGTAAACAAATTATTAATTTATTTGATCTGAACAAATTTTTATCAGTTAGAATACCAATGATGTGGCACTTTGTAATAAATTTTTCCATATGAAGATAAATAAAATCTTTTAATTCACTAAGTAGAGCCGGGAAATCGGGCCGAGCCCGTCGGGCTGACCCGTTTAGAAGGGCCGGGCCTAAAAATTTGAAGAGATAAATGAAATTGGCCCTGGAGAGCTGGCCCTGATGGGCCTCGGGCTTAAACGGGCCGGCCCTGGAGGGCCTCGGGCCAGCCCTGCAGGCCTTTTTTCACTGTAGCTTTTTCTTTTTTTTCCTTTATATATATATATATATTGTATTTGTTATAGATTTATTTATCCTTTTAACAACAAAATACATAATTACTATACTCTAATTTTATGATTTGATTTATTATTTGTTGCAAATAAAGATTATGGATGTGTTCATGATGCCAGAGGATAATTTTATGATATTCTTACTCATGAGCTAGAGGCTACTACTCAAAGTAAAAAACAATCAAATGTCATTAAAATCGATGATAGTGACGAAGATGACGACAATAATAATCATCGTACTAATGTCGCTTAGTGATATGTTTTTTATGTTTTATGTGAGTTATTTGTGAACATAGTTTGCTTTTGACTATGAATTAGCGATTGTGCTTATTTATTGGATGATTCGTGTTGTAATTTACTAATTATATTTTTTTTTAAAAAAAGTGAAGGAAAAATAGTTAAAATTTGGAATAGTAATTATCAGGCCTTGCGAGCCGGCCCTGGCCTTGGTGCTCTCGGGCCGGGCTTTGAAAAACATCTGTTTTTCTTACTCCAGGCCCTGGAGGGCCGGCCCTGGCCCTTTACGGGCCGACCCTGATTCCCAGCTCTATCACTGAGGCTGCTACTTCTCTACTTCACGGTGCAATTGTAGTAATTAGTAATTACTATTAATTGTGTCTGTATGCCGTTTTAAATCTTCTACCACCTTTATAATATAAATTCTAGAAGCATTCATCAAAGTGTGGACATATAGGAAATTCTTATATGCAAATCTGATTAGATGAATTTCGCACCCTCCCTCTTACCTATATACGTATAACTTTAAGATGGATTTCAGCAATAACACTGGTTGCTAATGGTTTGACTTTGATAATAGTTACTTGAAGACAAAGAGTTTGTTAATGATATCCTAGCTCAAACGCCGATAAAGAGAATAGCAGAAGCACATGAAGTGTCATCCTTGGTGGCTTTCCTTTGCCTCCCTGCTGCATCCTACATTAATGGACAGGTTGTTTCAGTTGATGGAGGAATGACCGTCAATGCATTTCAATTCAACATGAAATCAACCTGAAGAAATATTTTCTTTCTCTGGACTGATGTTGCCATTCTGTTCAGAGTTTGGCTACCCTTTTCAACTCAGATGTGTGGAATTCTGTTTGTCGCCTCTTATTGTTGATTGTAATTTGTTTTCATCAACTTGCTGCTCTGCTGTTGAAATAAAATAGGAGATTTTTCCCTGTGCATTGTTTCATGCTCGGTGCATTTGTGGGACCAAGTGTGGCTTAAATTTGTTGAACAGTTGAACTCATCCCCCGCAGAAAAAGATGCAACTGACTTCATGGCATGAAATGTTCGATAATACCATGGAATGTGGCAGATATTTTTCTTTTGAGTTTGATGCTCCTTTTGGTTGAGCTGCTTCGAAGATGGTAAAAATGAGAATGGCATATGTTGCATAAGTGTCGCTCATGTTTCTGCAGTACTTGCATGCCCCGAAGCGACGCGCGTCATGGATGACTTGTGTTTGTTTAAAATGATGGAGCAAACTAATGGAAGCGAGTAACATACACAAGTTTTGGGAGACGTGGATGGTCAAGTCTCGAAATTATTTTTCTGCATTATGGGATGCAATATCACTTCATTTGGACTGGCGAATAGCCGTGAGTTAGGTCGAGATATAATTAAAAGAAGGGTGAAAGTTATGGTCTTCATCTTTTTGTTGTTGCGTTATTTGGTAAACATGTTGCAAGGATTGTTGTGAGCGAGCCATTTGACCCTGCTGCTTGAGACCCAAGCCATGATCAGTTGCCATAGAAACTGGAATAGCGTGAGACCTGGGTGGGCAAATAAAAGAGAAGTTACATGGGCATGGCTAAACGGAGGACTGTGGTAGTGTTATCATACATGGTAACCCAAACACACACCGCTCTCTCTCCATCAATTTATTAATGGAAAGGGAAGAGACGAGCCTTTGGTGTCTGAGAGAGGTCCTCTCTTGGCTTGAGGAAAAACACTCTTTTTAAGTATTTTACCCTTTGTTTGAATGAAGAGAAAAGTGAGAGGAAAATATGGAGAGGGAATATTAGGAACAAAAACTTCTAAAAATGGTAAAATCAAATTTCTTATTTTTAGGAGTTCTCTCTCCTGATTTTATTTCCCTTCTAATTTTATCTCTTTCTAACCATAGGGATTATCAAACTAGCTAGTTTTCCCCCCCTTAAAAAATACATGTAAATACTAACTTTTCGAATCTTAAATTTAGTCTCTAATAGTATGTCCTCTTGTTATGCTGCAAGATCAATATAACAACAAAAAGTTTCTCCAAGTCTTGCAACGATCAAATAAATTAGTAGCTTTATCAAGTTCCTAATTAGAACGAGAAAAGAGAAGTTTTTATGAGTTCAATTAAAAAGAAATGGATTACAAGGGTTATAAAATTTCAATAAAGAAAAGATATAAGATTAAAAAAGGCAGCAAAATGTTTAAAACTTTTAAATCCAATTCTCAATTTTTTTGAAATTAACCCATTAAAACTTTTTCGCCCTTTGCTAGCCTCATATTTAAACTAAATTTTAATGAGAGATTAAGTTATTGCTTTTCCTTCAAAGTGAATATGGCAATTATTGGAGTATAAAATACTCTCTGGTTCTTATTATAAAGCACCAACTACCAAAATATTTTGATCCTTATTATAAGGCACCAACTATCTTTAACCAACTCATTTATTACTATTTTCCAATTATACCCTCATTTTTAATTAACTCTTTAAATTTACATCATTAAAGTAGGGGTATAGTTGGAAATATTTATTATTTCTGAACTAATTTAATGACTTAATTTTCATTTATTGATTTGTGAGAAATGGTGGTTAATGTCTTATAATAAGAACCAAGGGAGTACTGGATAACCTAACGAACGGATGTCATTATTTTTTTCTGTCCAGTGGATGGTGTCAGCACAATTTGCAACCCTGGGTATCAACATGTTGAGTGGTAGGGATGAAAATAGGTTCTGAGCCTATGCCCTGGCCTGTTTAAAATTGGGTACATGCCCAGCCTTTTAGGAGGCTTGTTTAGCTTACAAGCTAGACTTGGGCTCCCTTAGAAGTTTGTTAAACTGGCTTAGGCTGTTATGTTTTCTTAAACAATTTATATAATGACATGTTATGCGCTTATACTATCATATAATAATTAACATACAATTCCTATGCTTTTATATAATGATTAATAATATATTATGACTTATGTAATTTTAGTATGTTTTGGGTCTGTTTAGGGATGATTGAGGCCTATTTTTCTGAGAAGTCCGGTTGCCTATTAACTTGTTTATAAGTTTTTTAAAAAACTTGTCGTTTTTAGATTTAACTGATAAAGAGATTGGATTTTCTCATTGGAAGGGAGAGAGTTCAATTCTATATTTACTCTCTAGAGAGTAAAGCCATAATGTTTTACCTTTAGTTTGTGGGTGAACCCAACATTTCTTATAAAATTTGTATATCAAAAAATAGAAAAAGAGTTTTTTAAAAAGTTCAGGCTTTTTTAAGAGGCTTCCGACCATGCATTTATAAGCGCCAGGCTGAAATCAACCTGTTACAAAAAGAAGCCTGTTAAGGGTGCCCGGACTCGCCAGTTTCCACCGATCGGCACTCCACTTCCTCTCCCGTTTTTTTCGAATGAGAGGTATTATTACTCAAACTATGTAAAGCTCCTTTCCCGTTTTCTCCCTTCACACTCTGTCTCTCCCTTTCTCCGCCACTCCCCCGACCCTCTTCCGGGCCCTTCACCGCTCTGCGACCCAATTCCCTGCGCCCAGTGCTTTTTTTCGTCGTTCCCCCTTTCTCCATTCTTGGCCTTCATCGTCCTTTACCCCCTAGGGTTTTTTTGTCTTGCTCATGATGTCCCCTAAACCCTCGGGAACCTCTGAATTGGAAGAAAGACTGGGTAATTTCAAGCCCTTCTCGGAGTCGGGATCGTGCTCTAGGTCCATTAGCGAGACGGTTGATGGGTCGCATCAATTCACTGTAAAGGGATATTCTTTGGCCAAAGGAATGGGTGCTGGAAAGTATATAATGAGCGACACCTTCAGTGTTGGTGGTTACGATTGGGCCATATATTTTTACCCGGATGGCAAGAACCCAGAGGATAATTCCATGTACGTTTCGGTTTTCATAGCGTTGGCGAGCGAGGGAACCGATGTGAGAGCTTTGTTCAAGCTGACTTTGGTGGATCAGGGTGAGAAGGGGAATGACAAGGTACATAGCCATTTTGATCGCCCGCTGGAGAGTGGACCCTATACGTTGAAGTATAGAGGCAGCATGTGGTATGAATATCGCGGAATGCTTGTTTTTCTTTCGACGCCAATTTTTTTTTTTTTATATATATATATAAATTTTTTGTTAAATTCTGACGTTGGGAAGGTGTTTAGTGGGAGGAAAACCTATAGTGACAATTTGCGGTTTGGGGGTTTGATTAGAGTGGATGGTTTTCCTCCTGGTGCTACTATAAGTCGGGTTTAGTGAGAATAATGGCTTCGAATGTGATGTTATTAAATATACTTGTCTTGAAAAAGAGCATCTATATTTTTTCATTTTAAAAAAATTGGTTTGTGTATTGGCAAAGATTTGATTGATTAGATTACCTTTGATGGTTCTTATGTTTGTCAATTTAAAATAAATCTGAATGGAAGAGGTCCTCAGTTGATTATTCCATTGCTACGAACTTGAGCTTTCAATCTAGGTAATGCTGCCACTCAAGAATTGTCTCTACATACTTTTGTTTTATAGTTCTCTCAAGGTGGTTGTGAAATTGGTGTTTTTAAAGTCGGTATTGCCAATGTCTAACGAGGCCTAGATATCAATAATCCAGGATATGCTATTTCAGAATCATGTTGCATGAGCATTTTGAGTTTGACGATTTGTCTGTGTCCTGTTGGCAGCTGGTTTATTACTAGTCTTGTACTCACCTTTGTGTATTCATTTCAGGGGTTACAAAAGATTTTTCAGGAGAACACTATTGGAAACTTCAGAGTATCTGAAAGATGATTGCCTTGTAATGCATTGCACTGTTGGTGTGGTCCAAACACGTTTTGAGGGAAGTAAACAGAGTATTATTGTACCACGATCAGGCATGGGTCAAGATTTTAAGGGCTTGTTAGAAACTGGAGTTGGTTGTGACATACTCTTCAAGGTCAAGAATGAAAGCTTTAAAGCTCATAAGCTGGTACTTGCGGCCCGGTCTCCTGTGTTTAGAGCACAGTTTTTTGGACTTGTTGGGGATCCTTGCATAAATGAAGTAGTGGTGGAGGACATTGATCCATTTATCTTCAAGGTGGTGCTTAGGACTTTATATTGACTATTGTGGTTTTAAAGAGTGAAAATAATCAATCACATTTTTATGTTTCCTCGCGCAACATGTACTTACACCTTTTTTGAAAAATAAAAATAAAAATTTCTCTTGTCTATATATAATTGAGAATGTTGGTATTGGATTCTGTATTGCAGTAGATTCTTAAGCTCATAAGATATGCTATTGTTCTATATGTTTACTCAATTTAGGTAATGGCATGGGCAGTTTTGCTGTTATACCTCGGGATTAAGTGCTTTAGAAAGATTTTCAACTTTGTGCCTGGGGTTTGACCTGTACCTGTTGTAAAGGAAATAAACGGAATGGTAAACTAAGGACTTTTTCTCTTGTACATTGGCATATGTGAGAAAGTGACACGGAGGCAGATTACCTTTTTTTAACTTATCAATAGGTGTTCTTTTCTTTTCTTCTTCTTCTTCTTCTTCTTCTTCTTTAGTGGACAGTAGAGACTTAGCCAGAGTTTTATTCTTACCAAGCCTTTCGTGAGTGGCAAAATTTCAGAGATAAGACCTATTGTCTGGGCTACAGTATTTGAGAAGATTAAACCAAGCAATCTTTTGACTAAAGTTAGTATTTTTATAGAAAGACCATCCAGCATGGAATGATAATGCTTGAGCATTTAAAGTCATTACTTCCTTATGGCCATAAGGGGTCAGGTTTCTCTCATTATCATTTTCTCATTATCCCCCATCATCTCTAAATCATATCCGTCGAATCAATTTAAAATGTCATAATACTTTTCTCTCTCCTTCTCAATCAATGGCCCAAATGGGCCTATGAGAGATAATGAGAAACAAGGATAATGAGAGGATTTCATTCCGGCCATAAGTCGCTGTGCTGGCTGATCTTGTTGCTTTTGGATTTTTCATGCAGTCAAATAGTGTTCAAACATGTACACTTACACTATGGTGTTGGTCTGCCACCAATGATGTTTTTTATGGTTTTGAAGGAGACAATTGGAACTAAGCATTGGTTTTAGAAACTATGTCCTTATACTAGCAGGTCCTTGAATGAGTTATTGCTGAAGTCTTTTAGATAATTTTCCTATGGCTAGAGTGTTGCCTATTTCAGATTGAACAATGAAACATTATTTCAAAATTTATGTTAAGCAGGTTGATTCAGTGAAAAATTCTTTCTGTCTTAGCAGGTAATGCTTCTCTTCATTTATACAGATGAACTTCCTGATATCCATGATGTTGTGGATTCAGTGCCACTGCCCATGTGCACACATACTGCCATGATGCAGCATCTTTTGGCTGCTGCTGATCTGTATAATCTTGATCGTCTGAAATCATTATGCGAATCAAAATTGTGTGAAGATATCAATACTGATACTGTTGCAACAACACTTGCACTGGCTGAGCAACATCACTGTCCGCAGCTCAAGGCCGTCTGTTTAAAATTTATTGTGAATCCATCAAACTTGGGAGGTGTGTTATCCAGATAAAGAGTGTGTCTATTCTTTTACCTGAAGTTGCTTGAGATATATATATATATATATATATATAATATTGACGCTCTTCCTGTTACCTCACACTTTTCATAAATAATAATTTTCATTCGTTGATTATGTAGTTTCCAAGCTGATTAAACGGCTTTTACTTTTCTCTTTGTATTCTTGTAATGATTTTTCTATATCAGTTTTTAACGTTCTATCTGTGCAAAGGGTGCTTTTCATGATACGTGGTCTCCAGGGATTAACCCTTCGTTGTTTGTGCGGAATTCATTGAGTTTTCTGCATTATGATGTGTATGCTTGCTTCCTGCAGCGGTGATGCAGTCTGAAGCCTTCTTGCACTTGAATGAGAGCTGTCCCTCAATGTTGTTAGAGTTGCTGGAGACATTTGCATCAGCGGATGAAAAGTCGAGCCAGACATCGAGCAGGAAGAGAAGTGGCAGCAGCATATATGCGCAAGATTTAGCAGAGGAGGGTGCTGCCGAATCAGTTAATCCAAATGGTAGGCGGGTCAGGAGGCGGACATAGTTTAGTTTGTAGATGAGGTTGTTGCTGAATCAGTTAATCCGGAAAAAAAGAAGTTCGACAACACAAAATATTGTATGACTTGGGACAGTTTCTAATATGCAGAATGCTTAACAGTTTTATGCGATGGTAAATAGCTGATATTTTTGTAATCATCTCTGGGAAGAATGTAGTGTTTAGGGTTTGCATCTCTACTCGTTGAATGAGTATGAGAATGGAAGGAGAGAAGTAATGCGATAGGCTGGGCGGGACGAATGAGTTGATGATGGTGAAGTAAAAATATCTTTTTCAAGGGACTTGATTGATACTTGAATAAAAAAAAAACGTTATGTCAAGGTTAATTTGTGTTTCACATATATCTATATATATACACTATTTTTTTTTTCTCAAAGAACATTTATACACTATGAGAGATAAATAAATGCAAGACTTTCGACTTATGTATATCTATATTTCTTGAGAGGAGAAATATTATTGGTTTTCAGCGTCGCATTTGAATTAATGTCGACAGCTTGTTGGGCATCCCTCTAGATAGCTGTCTGCTATTGGTCAATGTCAACCTTTTGTCCTACCTCCTTGTGTTCTATTTGATGCACATCATCCCCCTCTTGTATATTATATTGTATATTTTGATTTCACAAAATTAATTAATTTAGTTAATATGATATATATTTTTTAAAACATCTTAATCATTTTATTTAATTCTCTGGTTTCACCTCAGAGCATCAACTGAATAAATTAAAAATATTTGTTCTATATTAAGGACTAGAAGAAATATGTCTTTCTTGCTTTGGAAGGGAAAAAAAAAAACTAAGTTAGACTACAGGTATTACTCTACTCATAATACTTATAAGGCACTTCTAACATGTTCAATCCTTACAAGAAAATTTTTGGTTTTTGGGGGGGGGACTCACAAGAAAAACCGTAAATTTCATTGATTATGTCATAAAATTCAACAACTTTTTAATTTATCCTTATTTAATATATATAATACACCATTGGAATAAAGTTAAGATAATTAGAAATGAAGGATGAAATTATACATTCATTAGCGAGACACCTTATAAATAAGACAAAAAACTTCTTTACCGCTGTGTTAGATACCACACCACTGGTTCTATCCCATTTATTAGATTATTTTTTAGATAATTTATAAATGCTTTTAAAAGATATCTCACACGACTGTCTTCTCTTTTAATAGAAGTCTCAATTTTCATTTCTCTCTCTAAACATGAGTCCACGAACAGATTCCTTTGTGTAATCAATGTATGTTTCTGAAAATATCCCTCATAGAGAATTTAAATTAAATATCCCACCTTTAACGTTTGAAAATGAATTTTTTCCATGTTATTTAAGTAATAGTAAGGATAAAAATAGAAAGCATAAACTAATTTTTACGTAGTATATACCACATGGAGTTTAGTAATTTCTTAGTTGATATGTTTTTTAAAAATTGAGACTTTATTAGAGAAGGTAGGACGAATTATAAAACAAATAAAACTTGTAGAAGGGAACTACTTGAGGTATATAAAAGTCATTTAAGCACTTCATAAGAATCAGGAAATTTAGTTAGCTCAGCTGATGACAATAAAATCTGAGAACAATTTGCAGCTTTTTTTCTGCAAATCACTCTTCAAATTATTGGGTGGCCGCAACTAAAGACTACGGGGAGTCATGCCAGTAGATGGGGATCACCCCTCCAGAAATTGAGAGTGATTGTTGGTCGTAAGTTGCAAGTTGCAGATAAGTCATAAGAGAGAGAAGTGAGAATATGATATCCTCCCCACAAAGCATTAGCATATGGATTGGGATTGGATCAAAGCGTACGTAGAATATATAATAAAATATGAATATGAATAGAAGGCACAACTATTTTGTATAATTTTATAATAAGATGCTGTGATGACGACTAGTAATAGGAGTATGGCCTTAGCCAGCTGGACAAGGAAAGGGAAGACGACATGTTACGAATGATGGATATGAAATACTCGTAACTTGAACAGTTGGGTTGGGAGATGCCTCCCTAATATTAATATTAATATTCATTTATAAATAAATATAGAGCCTCCTAACCAGCGGAACCAGAATGAATGGTGTTGCTGGACATGGAAAAGGCGTTTCTCATCTTCACGACGGCGCTGCTAACATGCGCCGCCTCGGGAGTGTCCCTGAAGCTCTGCCCAAACTGCGGCAACACCTCAGTGCCTTACCCCCTCAGCACTTCTGCCGAGTGCGGTGACCCGTCCTACAAGATCCGGTGCAGCTCCGGGTCCCTCATGTTGGACACCCTCAACAATTCGTACCCCATCCACTCCATCCACCCCCAAACCCAACGCCTCCTCATCCGACCCGCCTCCCTCCTACCCAACACCTGCGTCACCTCCGATAAGATCTACGGCGGCATCCTCCTCAACAACACCCTCCCCTTCAACATCACCAGCAGCAACACCATCCTCTACCTCAACTGTACCCCCATCCTCCTCCTTTCCCCCTTAAACTGCTCCTCCTCCAGCCTCTGCCACACCTACATCAACGCCACCCCACGCGCCTCTTCCTGCCTCCTCGCCCCTATCTGCTGTACCGGTGGCTCCAGCAACTCCTACATGATTCGCGTCCGCGATGTGGGATGCAGCGCTTACTCCAGTTTCGTCAACCTCAACCCCTCTCTGCCGCTAACCAGCTGGCCTGAACCGGGCCTCGAAATTCAGTGGGTTACGCCGCCTGAACCGCTCTGTGGGTCCCAGGGGGATTGCGACGGCGGCAACTCCACTTGTGCGCCGGACCCATCCAGAAGCGGCGTCAAGAGGTGCTTTTGTAACGCCGGCCTTGTGTGGGACCCTATTCAAGGGGTGTGCGCAGAAAGTGAGTCGTTTAGCATTTTCCCTCCCTTGCCCATGTTTTCCTTCTTTTCGACAAAGTTTGTCAGAGGCGTTGACTAATGAGTGCATTTTGACTTGTATAATTCAGAAATCAGCTGTCAGCAGAGTCTGGATGGTTGCGGCGGCTCCGATCGAACTGCACTAATAGCAGGTACAGCCAATGCCTGATCCCTTACGGACTGATATATTATTTAATTTAATGCAAGTTTTGGGCTTTTTCTTTCCTATTTTACAAATCCCTTCGACGGCTTTCGGTGCAAACAACAAACATGCGCAGGTTTGACGAGTGGGATTACCGCAGCAGTGATAGTAGCCCTCGTTGTGGTTCTGCTCTACAAACGGCACAGACGAGTCAAGGAGGCCCAAGAACGGCTGATCAGAGAGAGGGAGGGTATCCTGAATGCGAGTGGCGGAGGCAGAGCCGCAAAGCTCTTCTCCGGCAAAGAGCTGAAGAAAGCCACCAACAACTTCTCCAGAGACCGCCTCCTAGGCACTGGCGGCTACGGCGAAGTCTACAAAGGCGTCCTCCAGGATGGCACCGTCGTAGCCGTCAAATGCGCAAAACTCGGCAACGCCAAAAGCACCGACCAAGTGCTAAACGAGGTGCGCATATTGTGCCAAGTCCACCACCGTAACCTTGTCGGTCTTCTGGGTTGCTGCGTGGAGTTAGACCAGCCCATGATGGTGTATGAATTCGTAGAGAACGGCACTGTCCTCGATCACCTGTCCATAGAGCGGGGCTCTCTCACCTGGTCTCATCGCCTTCGAGTGGCTCACGACACAGCCCAAGGTCTGGCGTATCTTCACTTCTCCGCCGTGCCACCTATATACCACAGGGACGTCAAGTCTAGTAATATTCTGCTAGACAATAAATTAAACGCAAAGGTTTCGGATTTTGGGCTGTCGAGGCTGGCCGAAACAGATTTGAGCCACATCTCAACGTGCGCTCAGGGGACGCTGGGGTATTTAGATCCAGAGTATTACAGGAATTACCAGTTGACGGATAAGAGCGATGTGTATAGTTTTGGGGTGGTGCTGTTAGAGCTGTTGACGGCGCAAAGGGCCATAGATTTCAACAGGCCAGCAGATGATGTGAACTTGGCGGTTTATGTGCAGAGGATGGCGGAGGAAGAGAAGTTGATGGAGGTCATAGAGCCGGGGCTGAGAAACGGGGCCACTACTTTGGAAGTGGACACAATGAAGGCGTTGGCGTTTTTGGCCTTGGGATGCTTGGAGGAGCGGAGGCAGAACCGACCTTCCATGAAGGAGGTGGTTGAGGAGATTGAGTATATCATTGGTATTACCACCACCAAACCCGCCCAAAGCTAGTCGGCTCTGTCTATAGTTCAAGGGAATGACAGTAACTCTTTTTCAGTAAAAGTAATAAATTGTGAGATTGTTATTATTAAGGTTGTAATTAATATCTCTTTCGTTTGTTAGAATTGTAAACGGTAGCTTTTTCATTTCTTATTATATTATATTTAATTCAATAAATAGATAGTAGTGTTTTTTTTGGGTGAAGCTTTAACAGGTAGTTTGATTTGAGGGAGGGAAAGAGAAGAGAGAAAACTTCTACTCTCTTCTTTAAAAAGAACCCATGGAAACTTTTTAATATTCCTAAAATATACTCTCAACAAAAAAAAATATTTCTTTCGTTAATGGTAATTTGGTCAATTCCCTTCTTTCCTATAAACAAGAATAAGAGAGAGAAAGAGAGCATATAAAAAAGAAAACCGCAATGCATTCCACAATCCACACCAATCAGACATCTCTAGAGTCTAGACACTACACATTTACAAGGAAGCATATAGCTTCAAGACATTCAGAGGTAAAACACTATACGGTTACAACCACAAAAAATGACACCCACTATTTTTTTTCCTTTTCCAAATTACTGTTCTTTCCACCGATAAGTACAAAATACACCGGTCTGTGCGCCAACTGAGATAGATTTCAAACCGTGCAGTGACATAAAGCACGACAAATTGGAGAACCGACTTTGCACCACCCAGTCACTCTTTCTCCCATATAGTAGCAAATCCAAAAAACAAAAACGCATGTTAGAATTCCACTCATCGTTTTAAGCAGACCAACCAATTGAGTAAAGCTTGGAGTGACGGAGATTTCGGATTTTTTCTCACTCAGGGCACATTAGGCTCATCCAAAGAACCAAACCTTGATGAAGACTGCCAAAGCAATTTGCAAGAAAAATGCCGCTATTATCACAACCGAAACATCACTTCCATCTATGTAAGACTTGAGGTTTAGGGCAACAAAGCTAGCTGAGGCAGTACCCACAAGGATTATTATGAGCCACCGGACAATCTCAGCAGGGATCAGCATTAGAAACTGAAAAGTTTTAGAAGAATTATGTATTAGACAATCATGCGATACATGATCTGATAACACTTATCTTTTGCTACTAGCAAGGGCTCGATTTGGAAAACAAAACAAATTTCGACACACGCAAAGGACATGTAAATATAAGTCATGCTTTGTTACAAACAGAAAGTAGAAGAAATGTGGTGGCCTCCTCCCCAGCGATGCAAACTTACTTGCAGTTAGTATGCATGTATTTACACTCCCTAGTATTTTTCAATGAAATTTCAACAAAATTAACACAAAAGATCCGGGAAAAAAATGATGAGCTGAATGGTAGAAAGCACAAACTCACAGAGGATGGGATGAAAATGGCAAGGGAATACCCCCACATACACCAAAACCGAATGAGGTTAGAATTTGAACCCATATACTGAAGCAAGAAGTAATAAGCCAGTGGGACAACTACTGCATAGCCATAGATAGAACATGCAGCCGCATTGACATAGCTGACATCAAAGCTCCATGAAGTACTCTTATCTGTATGTTTTTCCATGAGATACGTTGCAAGATTTCCCAGAGAAGAAAGAACAAATACCAACGTAGTTGAGATCCATATAAGCCCATATCTATTATAACAGAAAATATTTTCTCCATTAGATACCCATTGTATGCGTAACGTTACTGGGATTGTATTCAATCATTAAAATGAAAACAAAAGAAAAATAAATGGAAGGGAAGGGAAAAATTTGCCTAGAGGTGAGGTAACATCAAGATTAGGGTTCAAATATGCATACTTATTTCAACAGCTTTAATATAATAATTGAAAATCATGTGATCACAGACTTCTGCCTTTTGTCAGCAGAATGGTTTGGATGTAAACAAAAAATCAGGCCTATCAAAAGTTTGAACCATGAAATTCCAAGCATGCATTAAGTTAACAAGTGACGGTTTCATAATTCTCCACCTACATAACTTCCACTTGCTCAAACTTAGGTCAAAAAAATGATTAGTTTTGCATGGGTGGAAAGAACAGAAGATAAACATAAAAAAAGGAATCAGAGAAGGAAAAAACAGCAAAAGAAATAAATGCCATATTTGTGCCAGGTCCAAGTAGTTCCCATATTATGGTGTAACAGTTGAACTGCCAATGAGACTGTTCTCCAGGCACAACCTTCCAAATGTAATTTCAGAATCTTGAGCAATATCCCTCCCCTTTGAACTCAAACGTACAGAGGCAAAAGTTAAAAAGCATAACTCACAAATCAGGGTTAGCATCTATCTTGCTAAAAAAATCTCCAGCAACTGGATTCATGGCATTTATTAATCTGTTCAAGACAAGATCTGTGTCCACATTGAAATACTGTGTGTATGATGAGATACTAAAGATTCCCCTCCAGTTGTTTGCTGGTTGTTGCTCAAACGCTTCTGCATGGATGGATAAGCCAGAAAGATGTAAAGGGAGTTAATGCCAAATGAAATGCAAAAATAAATGACAAATGGTTTAAAATCAGTTGGAAATTGTCCTTATCAAAGATAAAATTGTAAACTCAGACTGTATACTACTTTGCAATCATTAATTATCTGTGTGTGTGCGTGTGTTTGTTTTTTTGGCTTTTAAGTATGAGGGAGATCTAAAAGCATATCCTCACATGCTTCTTATAGTATTATCTGAAGCACATCAGTTGTAAAGAAAACAAGCACCGTAGCTAAAATCTGCTAGGATATTCCAAGGTAAAAAAAAAGGTTAGAAAAAGTTAATTATACAGGCTGTCATCCCAGAGCAAACAAGAGGTACATTATTCAGTCAGGTCATCAATAAAACAAGCCAAAAAAAGGAAATCAAACAAGTATCCAAATCACTACTCTTACAAAGGGTCATACCAGTTGGACTTCCAAGAGTTTGATATCCCCTTCCTCTGTCTCCTCCATTGTTTGGAGGGAATATTTGCATGTTTGCTCCAGGGACTGCAGCGTAGAACTGAAACTTTAATAGCAGGCAAGTATGCACATCTTAACACATGAAGGACAAACTCATATGACATCATACCTTCATGGTTTGTGGTATTCTTTTCTTCAGCTATGACAGCCTAGGCATGAAACAGGAATAAGGATGAGCAAATAAAATAAATGAAGGGATACTAAGAAAAACATACGGATTAGGATCGGACTAATTTACTTTCTTATGGAGTTCACAAATGAAACATATAAACCACTAATGGAATATCTCACATGTTAAGACGCATGCCATAGTTTACTTGACAGTAAGTAATCCTCTTATTTCTTATAGGCTAAATTACATAAAGTTCCCATGAACTTTGAGCCATGTGCAAGCATGACCATCAAAATTTGATAACGAATCCCCTTAAACCTCTAAACTTTTGTAAATAACCCCTTTTCTGTTAATTATCCCATTATTTCACTAACAAAGAATGATACATCATTGACCATAAGTCCACTTAAACTTTTTGTTTTTGTTCTTGTTTTTTGGGTTTCATAACCCTCTTAAATATCAAATTATGTACACATGACTTCCTAAACTTTTAAATCATATGCCGACGAACTCTTTGACATTATGTTCGTGTAATTACTGAAGCAGCCGGTAAAATAATAGTAAAGGGATTTATCGTCCAGTTTCAAAGGCTGGGAGGTTATCTACACATAATAGGGGGCATGTACAATTTTTCCTTAATTATTTCAGGAAAGTGAAGTTATCAGATAAATATTTAAATAACTAAGAAAGTAAGCCATATTTTCAGAAAAATTCATCATTTTCTTTATTAATGCTTATGTAATATGAGCAGCCATAACTGACATTGGTGTTCCTAGAAGCAACGATAAAGGACTAATATAAACCTGAAAGACAACGACAATAACAACAAAGCTCTATTGCACAAGGTGGGGTCAGCTACTTGAATCACACTATCACAGTGCTATTGTGCTACATCACCAATCGAATAGATTGTTAACCAAAAAATCCCACTCGATAACTTCATTGAATGTTCTCGGGCTTTCTCTATCCCTTTTTAGAGGACTCCATATTAATGATCTTTTATTATCACCTATGAATCCAATGGCCTTCTTTGGGACTAAAAATAATTTCTACCTTAAAAATACACAAAACAGAGAATGTGAGGCTAAAACTCCCTTTCCAAAAACTGCCGCAACAAACACTTATTGCTTGCTAGTTCTATGCTTAACACATTCATACATCTGCAATTCATAGATGGCTGCTTCCATTCAATAAGTATCAGTCTTGGGATAAATCACTTCTTCCCATTATCCATGCTATCTTATGTTTCCCATTTTAAATCACCTTATCTATCTAAGAGCGGCCATTGATCACCATGAGGAAGGACAGTAAACCAAGGGAAGGAAGAACAGAATCTGTAACCCCGCATCAGGCTTCACAAGGGAAAGCACAGTGAAAAATAATGCATTCACATATCGATTGACCTAATGAAAGCCAGATATGCAATTTCTCTTTAGTAAGAAGGTATGTGAAAGCCATCTCCCTAGTGATTGCGGCAAGGGAAAACAATACTAGAACCTATCCTTTCTTTTGTGAGCCGTAACTGCCTCTGAAACAAAAGGTGAGCTATCCACTTTTCAGGTGTTTCATGGGGGCGGAGCAACTCGACAGAGGGATCGGCTATGGAAAGACATACCAAGAAAGATATCGCAGGGAAGAACATGCCAAATAGATCAAAGCGCTGGTCTGAGACGCACTAATGACCTCTCGATGGCATCGTAATTGTAGTAAATAAAATCAGAAGATGCTAAAGATCAGTGATTTATTTTATTATTAAAAAAAGAACATGAAAAAGACAATGAAAAGGTTGTAATGATTTAAGTTATAGAGGGCAATCCATGTATTTCGCATTTAAAATTGATCAGTCGAGCACATTCAATTTGTTGGAAATGAAGCAGAGTGAAAAGATTTTGCGATAATGAAGTATCTCCACCACTAAAACCATCAGATCAGTTCATTATATCTCATTATCATATATGATGATACGAATATGCACAAATTAATGAAGCATAAAAATCAGAGTGAATAATCAAGAAACATAAAGAAAAAAGAGGGGAAGGTACGAACAGGAACTGAACCGAGCAAATGGCTAGTGGGAAGGCCGGTGTAGGACTCCTCCATCGCGCAGGGAGATACACAGAAGCTTCGTAGCTCAAAGACAAGAAGGCATGGAAGCTATGAGATTCAAAAGTGAATGGGAATTCCTGAGAGGGACTCAGAAGACGACACCAGAGAAGAGGGACTCCCTGGTGTAGGGCCTAGGATTTTTCGGAATAGCTCTTGGCTCCGCTCGCCTCTGACTTTCCGTCGATGGCGCGATTCTTGTTGCCGAACCGTGAACTTTGTTCAGAGCAAAGTGCAGGGCCTTGCTTTCTTTCCAGCCAGGGCTACGTGATCGGATGCAGATTGGGCTCTGCAAAGTGCAAACCCAGCTCTAGGGCCCTTGGAACACGTGTACTTCGGGGAAATTTGTTTTTCTTTTTTGTTTTGCCTTTTTGTGAATGCTTTTTTTTTTTATGCAAATTTATTTTAAAGACTGGGGTAATGATGAGCATTCACGTGGCAGGAAGCAGGATGACATGACCATCTATCGCAGGATGTGAGCGCACTGATTTGTAAATTTAGAGTGAGAAATATTATTAATGATAAATTTAAACTTTTTTATCAATTTAAAATATATTTAATGATTTAAACGGTATTTATTATTATATGTGAGAATTAATTAAAATAAACTTATAATATATAAAAAAAAAAAGGTGTTGTACCATAGCATACAATTTATAAGTTACATTTACCATTACAATCATTATACAAGCGTGTTATCTTATTACTTTAAAACACTTCTTTTTATTCTACAAAATTTAAAATGAGTCACGTTGTTCAAAATTTTCGAATAATGCAACAAGTTACAATTTTTATCATTAATCCTGTTAATAGATATTTTTAACATGTTTCATTGTAACCCCAACAAAACAAAAGGAAAATCCCTTCAAAGAATTTCAAAAATGTTAAAAAAATAAAAAGGTGTTCCTAATATTTATAAAACTAAAGAGATGTTAGGGTTTGATTTTTTATTTTTAAAATTAAAAGGAGATGATAAAATTACCCCTCTGAATTTAAAATTAAGAATATAAAGAAAGGCACAATTTTGTGCCTAGTTTGGCACACACTTCTCATTTTCTTTGTGAGTGGCTAGTTATTGAGGCCTGAAAAAAATTTGTTGCGAGCGGTATGAGTGGTCATAGTGAGAGAGGAGACTGGTGATCAAAAATCACAAGTTCTAATTAAAGTTTTCAAAAATTTTGAAAAATTTTTCCCTTTTGCAACTATTATTTTAAACTCTTGTTAAATTTATGGATGCTCGTGGTTGCTAATGCAAAATTCCTATTAATATTTTAATAAGTTCATCTAAAATTTTTCATAATTTAAGTTAAACTTTTCATAATTTTATATTAGTTTCACCACTTGCGAATCATGATTCAGCACATATAAAAAGAATTTCATAAGTTCTAATATAGTTTCTCATAAGTTTTTAAAAAATTTCATAAGTTGTAAATCAAAATTCATAATATTTGATAAATGTTTCATAGGCTTCATTAGAGATTTCACAAGTTCTGATAAGATTTTCACAAGTTTTCAATACAAAAGAATTTCCCAACCTCCTTAAAGAAATTTACAAGTTGCAAATCAAAATTCACAAGATTTGATAAAGTTTACATAAGTTCTCAACAGAATCTTATAACTTCCTTGAAGAATTTCATAAGTTAAAAATTAAAATTCACAAAATTTAATAAGGTTTTCTTAAGTTCTGATAAAGGTTTCATAAGTTCAAATAAGATTTTTAAAAGTTGTAAATTAAAATTAACAAAATTTAATAAAGGTTGCCATAAGTTATGTTAAAGGTTTAAAAGGTTGGATAATGTTTTCACAAGTTCTCAAATATATATATATATATATATATATATTGCACTTGCGTATCAAAATCCCTAAGGTATGAGCTGGGCTTCACAAGTCTGATAAAGGTTTTATAAATACAGATAAAGTTTTCACAAGTTCTTATAATAATTTCACTACTTCCTTTCCTAAATAGCAGCAAGGCCACAACAATACAATTGTATTATCATAACCAAACACTACAACCACCCATTGCTCACGTCAAATCTTTTAGCCCTCAGTAACCAGCCACTATAAGCATCCACTTCACTAATGTAACACCCCAAATCTAACACCCAAAAATTTGACTAAAATATTTGAAATATCTTTAACAAGGAAGATCAACATCCAAATCGTTAAAGTACATAACTATTTTAAATAAAATTCATAATATAAAGTCAAAATAAATTTACGAAATATTTCAAAGTTAAATACAATATGAAAATCCTAAAGTCATAACAAATAAACATAACATAACTTAAGCCAGAGGAGTATAAAAGATCTTGCAAAGCTCTCCCCATAGGTGTTTTCCCTTACTCTTTACTGGAACATCCACCTAAAAAATGTTAATATGGAATGAGATTACACGTCTCATCAATTACAGAAATTTTCTGCCACACACAAGCAAATTGCATGTGACAAAAAGCAGGAGCACAGCGGATTACACACACACATCATCATTTCTCTTACAAAATTAATTATCATT
This sequence comes from Acacia confusa, assembly GCA_037074495.1. Classification (NCBI taxonomy): domain Eukaryota; kingdom Viridiplantae; phylum Streptophyta; class Magnoliopsida; order Fabales; family Fabaceae; genus Acacia; species Acacia confusa. The sequence goes on along the minus strand of CM073511.1, from coordinate 37,839,880 downwards.
ATGTCAATCGGTAAACTGTACAATTATACAATATGCAACATGTAGTCTCCCTATCACCACCCATCTTTACATTGTTGATTGGAGCCATATGCTAACACTATCTAACAAAAACTCATCTATTTGACTGGATTGCCCCAAGCTTACCAAAACTTAAGATATATCCAGGCAAAGGTATAGAGTTTAAGTATGAACTATGACTCCCTTCGTTAAAATAATAAAACTAAGTAGGTGTCATATTTCTCACGACTCCAATGCAATATCGGCCAAAGGAAAACATAGAAGAAGGGGCTTTGACAATTATTATCCATTGTGCACCGAGTGGTGGTATTAAAACATTTTATCATATCAATTCCTCCTTACTCCAACCCATCACAAATACAGCCGCCATGATTAATATATTAAATAAAAAATGAAGTATATTAAAACATGCTTCCATTTATATCAGATATCTTGAAAGCTTTTTCGCACCAAACTATTATTTTTAAAATTTGATGGACTAAACTATCATTTTGAAATTCAGGACTTAAAAAACAAATCACTGTGCAAATAGTAACTCACTTTGCAATAATTGTTGGTGCAAATATAATTCACTATACAAATAGTATATTATTAGACAAATAGTGCCATTAAATGAAATGCATTTCTAACAATTTAAAGCTCCATATTAAAACCTTATAAATCATAAATATTTTTTATACATGTAATTTATTTAAAAATAAACATATATAATCCTACATAGTTCACAAGTATATGGAACTTGGAAGAATATTTAAAGTTACTTTTTACTCTATAGCTCCCAAATAATCACCATTTTACCCTCCTTCTGTCTCTCTTCTCTCTCACTTTCTCCTCTCTGACCGAGTGTGTATAAGGAAGAAGAGAAAAGATGAGGTATTTATAAAATTGATGGGGCTCAACCACCTTTCCAGTATCACATGTTCATTTATTGTCTAACTATCAAACATATGTTCATCTACTATCCAACTACTCAACACATGTTTATCTATTATATAACTACCAAACATATGTTTATCTACTATCCAACTACCAAACACATGTTTATCTATCATCTAACAACCATATACTTATCTACCTATCGAATATCACATACTTGTTTAGCACATATCTATCTACCATTTAAGTTAATATTTGGTTTTTTACCCTAATTTCAAAGAATAAAAATACTGATTATCTTTTTCTCATGGTAAGCTTAAGATTTTGAACTTTTATGAGCTTAGCAGCCATCTTATTATAGTCTTATTCCTATACTCCTTGTTCCAAAGTTTGGATATTAAAAAAAAAAAACACACACACACTTTTAGAAAATTTACTCTCATACTGAGTAATTACATGGTAAATTTTAATTAACATAAATTAATTTCTCTTGAAGTATGAAAAAAAATTCATGGTGTTACAACTAGACAAATTTTTAGCCCTCAACAACTAGTCACTCACAAAAAAAATGGGAAGTGTGCGTGAAGCTAGGCACAAAACCACACCTTCCTTTCTATTCTTAGTTTTGAACTCAAATCGACAATCATGTTATTTACTTAATAATTTTGAAAATGAGAAATTAAGCTCTAACATCTTTTTGATACTATAAATACTCAGAACACCTTTTTTTTTTTTTGGTATGTTTAAAGTTCTTTTTAAGGGATCTTCCTAAAACAAAACCTCATTAAACCTGCTTTAAAATTTAACAAAAAAATCACTTTTCTCTTCCTTATAAATAAGACAAGTGATATTTTTATATTTTATTTGATATAAACATATACAAGCCATATGGAAGTCATTCATGAAAAACTATACGTGACGAATGCAAAAATGTTTGATTTGGTAAAAAATGTCTTAAAAATAAGCATGAAATATTAAATTCCAAAAAGTATTATCCAAAGATGAGTTGATTCACTGAATTATAATTGCCAGGAAAAAAACAAAATAATTGTGAATTTTGAAGTATTAGTTACAAATAAGTAAATAATGTATTTACATATTATAGTTTGGGATCATCTGATACCAAACATTTAAGAGCTGAAAGTTCAACTCTACTAAATTCGACAGGCGCTTGAGCCTTCCTCTAGGTGGAGGAAAGCAAAGTGCAAAAGGTATTTAAATCTTACAAGCAATTATCAATGATTTTTTATTAAGACTTTCATGTTTACAATTGTCTCTCCCAATATTTACAACTAAGTTTTCAATAAATTTTTTTAAGCATCTATCCATGGTTAAATTAATATTTTGAAATTTAAATCTCATATGCCCATTATCTTTATATCTATCCATAAATTATTTAAATTTTTAGAAATGAGATGACAGAAATTCATCAGGAAAATTAGAGATAAGTCTCCCGTGAGGAAACTAATTGATAATAATGACCTAAATTCTGCAGAATACAATTATTCTATATATAAATTAAAATTTTCAGGTCCTCATCACTACTTAAATCTGCAAGGGGGAATTCCCCCCTATTTTCCCAAATTTATCCTATTTTAAAATGTCCAGAGCACGTTACTTTTTTCAATGGGTATTTTTCCCTTGTAAAAAGGTAGTGTAGGCAAGCGACAAGATCGACCAGAAGAAAACCTGAGACAACATTCATTGAGAGGGTCTATGAAGATTCATAAGGATATGCCAAGTCAAAAATCGTACTTAATCCTCAATTTTAAGGGCAGAATGAGCGAGGAATGACGTTAATAACCAGCCATTTTTGCAGAGACTTGACAAGCAAACAACAGCATTTTTCACTCCCCAAAGGACGCCACTTCAAAACAAAAGAGAAAAAAGGAAAATTGCTAAGTCGACAGAGAAAACTAAAACTAAATTAGGCAGACATCCATAGAGCTGAAATTTTCTTTGACAAAAAAAATAATAATAATAAATAGAGCTGAAATTTGAGGCAACTGTATTGAAGAAGAATCCGCTTCACCGAATTACTTCTCATCATGCATCTGAATCAACAATTTCCTTTTGAATTACACCCACACGAAATTTGAGAAAGGTCGCCCAACAAAGTCACCAGCCTGATGGTGATACAGAACACCTCATGTGCCCCCTTATCGGTTACCAGAACCAATTGTGCTCAATGAATTGGTAATGTCAGAGAAAACTAGCATAGAAATGTCCATTTCAACTGCGTATGCTGTCATGAACACTAGCACAGATCGATGGGGGCCTCGTCTCGAAGGAAACTACGACTTCTTTAACCAACAAATCACTTCTTGACTAATTTCAAGACATCACCAACAAGGTGCAAAGAACCGGTTACCAGAACCTGAGGGATAAGCAGGCAAATGATCAGATTTTGCATTTGGCATATATATGAGATATAATCCAAAATGCAAAGCAATCCCACACATTTATATTTAATATTCAATCCATAGATATGATGTTCATTCCGCATGCAGTATCAGTTGGCTTCTGGACAACATCAGATATTCACAATTACTCAGTATAATTGATTTTACCTGAAAACGAACAGACTGATTTTGCTGCACTCTGTCCCTGAGCCACTTGATAGCCAACGGCAATGAGGGAAACACTGCACTATGTTCACAATTACTGGTACTCATTTCCATATCCTCTTTTAATTCGTCAGACACAGAATATGCACTCTTGGCATCACTTCCTACCACTCCAGATGACGACCAAAAAGAGAGATAACCAATTAAAGTCAGGAAATAGTCAAAGACTCAACTTATCAAACATACCATAACCACAGTAGTAAGTCTCAAAGTCAAACAGTGACAAATTACACGTATCAAATTCAATCAATTAAAGGTGTGTCGAATGGTGCAAGATTTCTTTGCTGGAAGATCTGGGCTGAAAGCAATTAACTCCACCAATATTGTTTTGATTCCAAAAATTGATAAACCAGAGGGAGTACATCATTTTAGACCTATTGGTCTTTGCAATGTTTCATACAAAATCATTGCAAAGATCTTGGCTAATAGATTGAAGGGGCTGATGGATAAAATCATCTCTCCAAGCCAACGGGGCTTTATTGCGGGACGGATGATTCAAGACAATATTATCCTCATTCATGAAGCATTCCATTATTTGAAGCATAAAAAATCAGGAAGTAAATGGGAACTAGCACTGAAAATCGACATGAACAAAGCGTATGATCAAGTGGAGTGGGACTTTCTTGAGGCGGTGATGTTGAGAATAGGGTTTTGTGGACGTTGGGTGGGCTGAATTATGGAGTGCATCACATCTGCAGCATTTAACTTGAAGTGGATGACCATAATGTTGATTCTTCTCAACCTGAACGAGGTGTAAGACAAGGGGACCCATTGTCACCTTATATGTTCATCCTAGCTTTAGAGGTACTTTCTTTAATGTTCGGTTTCATATTGAGAAGCAAGATTTAGTGGGTGTGAAGCTAGCTCGCAAAGCGCCTACTTTATCTCACTGTTTTTTTGTGGATGACGCAATTCTATTCCTAAATGCTGAAATATTGAATTGCAAGGTATTAAAAATGATCTTTGATGTTTACTGTAAAGCTTCTGCACAGTTGATCAATATTGAGAAGTCAAGCCTATTTTTTTCATCTAACACCCCTTTGAGAGTCAAGGCAAGAGTTTCAGCTTATTTAGGAATTAAGCATTCTGTAAACTCTGGGAAATATCTTGGATTACCAACAATTTGGGAACGGTCCAAGGCTGCTGTGCTGGCTTTTGTGAGAGACAAGATTGGGCTGAAGTTACAAGGGTGGAGGCAGAAATTACTCACTTTTGCTGGTAGGGAAGTACTCATTAAAGCTGTAGCTAATTCTATTCCCTCTTCTCATATGTCTTGTTTTTTATTTCCAAAGAAAGCATGCTTGGAGATTGATAGTTTAATCTCAAATTTTTGGTGGGGACAAAAGGGTGAGGGTAATGCTATTCATTGGAAGAATTGGAAGACTATGACCATGAGAAAAGAGGAAGGGGGGATGGGCATTAGAGACTTACTTTGTTTTAACAAGGCCCTACTTGCTAAAACAGCTTGGAGACTCTTGAATCAGCCGAATGCTCAATGGTGCAAAACTCTAAAGGGAATTTACTTTCCAAAAGAAGATTTTATTAGAGCAAGGAGAGGGAGACATGCCTCTTGGGGTTGGGCAAGCGTATTGGAAGGTAGAGATTTATTACAAAATGAATTATTCTAGAAGGTTGGAAATGGTAAAACTATTAATATATAGAGAGATTCTTGGGTATGTGGTTTGAATGGTTTGAGGCTCCAACATATTGGAGTTTCAGGGGAGGAGGACAGCAGCAAAGTAGAGGAGATGATTGTTGATGGTTGCTGGGACCTTACTAGTATCATTTCTAAGAAAGGGATCTGATTCTAAAGACTTCTATCTCCAATAAGGGGGAGGCTGATTGGGCTATATGGTTGGCTAGCAAAGATGGAGCCTATACAGTCAAGTCTGGTTATGTAGTGGCAAAAGGCTGTCTTGAAGGTGTGAAAATTAAAGATCCAAGTACGTCCTTCAATATACCTAAAGCAATGTGGAAAAGCATTTGGAGGGTTATAGTTCCTCCTAAAATTCAGCATTTTCTATGGAGGGTTATAGTTCCATAGAATTAAAGATCCAAGTACGTCCTTCAGTATACCTAAAGCAATGTGGAAAAGCATTTGGAGGGTTATAGTTCCTCCTAAAATTCAGCATTTTCTATGGAGATTAGGTGCTGGAGCTGTTGCAACTCAGGAATCTCTGTTCAGGCGGAAATGCTCACTGAATCCTGTTTGTCAAGTCTGTTTAATGGAGAAGGGAACTATTGAACATATGCTATTTCTCTGCCCCTGGACAAAGACACGTTGGTTTGGAAGCACGTTGGGCTTTAAATTCAGTAAATGGTCTATGAAATGCTGTGAAGAATGGTTGTGTGAGATGTTGCATGGAAATGAAGTGCTAGATGAGTATGGCTTGCCATAACATGTTGGTGGATTTGGAAGAAAAGATGTGACTGGATTTTCAAGGGACAGAACCAAGTGCAGATGAAGTTGTGTGCCTTGCAAAGGGTCAGGTGGATGAGTTCTGGAAATCAAAAGCTAAATCTGTCCCTGGGAGTACAAAGGCGTATGTGAAAGCTAAGGTAAAATGCACTCAACGGGTAGCTCCCTCCACTGCTGAAATAAAAATTAATGCTGATGGGGCTTCTAAATCAGCACCTGACGAGGCTGGGATTGGTGTGGTGTGCCGGGATCATAAGGGTCTGTTCGTAGGAGGTATGGCAAGACCTGTGGAGGCTTCTTCTCCTTTCATGTCTGAATGCCTTGCTATAAAAGAGGCATTGATGCACAGGGACAAATTTGCTGAATTCAGAGTAACTGTGGAAACTGATTGTGAAGTTCTGTTTAATTTGCTAATAAAGAGAAACCTATCAGATTGTGACTGGAGATGCAGAGACTCGGTGGAGGAAATTGCTGGTTTTTTGGATTCTTTGGTAGGGGTGTCTATTTCCCTTGTCTCCAGACAAGGTAACAAAGTTGCTGACAGTTTAGCAACTATTGCTGCAAAGAAGATGCACCAGCCTTCTTGGCCGGTATGCCCACCATCTTCTATAAGCAAGTTTCTGATGCAGGACATGTCTCCACCAGGTATTAGCAAAGTCCAGAGATCAGGTACGCATAATAGGAAAGGCATAGGCTAATAGTCTTCACTGTATTATTGCTACTGAGGCCTGTTCTGTTTTGCTGGTTTAATTGTTTTGCTGGTTTTATAGTTTCCATTTAGTTTGCAATTTTACTTCTGTGTGAGCTGTGGGTTAGTTTGTATATCTAGGTGTTTTGGAGTGTTATTTGGTTTCGGCTATTAGTGTTTGTAATCCTTGTTTTGATTTTAATAAAATGAGATTTTCGGGCAAAAAAAATTCAATCAATTAAGGAGGAGGTGGCTTACGGACACAGCAAAAATCAAAGATGACTAAGCTTTATGTTCTACACAGCAATAACAAGGCTAAAATAGGGCTTTAGAGAAACAGCACAATAACAGATGCATCACAAACTAATCACGTACTCCCAAAGAAACATATTACCAGAATCCACAATATGTCATCATCCCAACTCTTTCTTCCCTAAGATTCTTTCTTCCTCTTAACATGGAAACAGAAATTCCACGGGTCACATTACATCAGTGCAGGGTTGGTAGAACCCCTTTTGTCTCTTTCCAAAATACCGGTACAACATATGGCAACATAGATCTAGACCAAGAACTTTCTTAGCTAGCAAATAAGCGCACTGCAAAAACAACCTAGATCTAAGGGAATTTAATGTTGCTTTACTTTGGATTATTTTGGGAAATCATCCATAACATTCTTTTTCCCACACTGCAACACAACAAACTCAACTTTACAAATAAACAGCATAAAGAACATACTTGTGACATTTATTTATAATTGTTTTTCAGCACATAAAAATCATCAGATGCAAAACCTTGAGTTATGATTGACATAGTCTTGGATGCAGTCAGTTAATACCTTTGTTTCCTTGCATGAGAGTTTCCCACACTTTCTGAAGAGTGAACTGCCATGATAGGTCAACATTAGATTCAGCCGGCATTGAAGAATGGGATCCAACTTTGTAATACACTGATAAACTAGGTACAAAAAGCGCCTTCTTGAAGCACACACCTACATTTTCAATTCAATTTCTTTATTCGGTGGACAAGGAATAAATCTCTGGTTCAGATAAGATCACCTGTGGGAAAAACTTTTTAATTGCTTATTCCCCTTATAGGTGCATTGTTCGGTAATGCAACTAAAATAATAATTGCACAATTAATAGTGGAGAAATCCACTTGCTTTCTGAGTCATGTGTGCATTCTTGCGCATGGGATGGTTAGGTTGAGCGATTATCAAAATCCAGGGATTACTCACCATTATCAGCACATGTTTGCATCAGGCAAGGAAGGAGCAACTGAGGATCTCTCACAGACATGCAATTGAACAATAATATCTGCAAGTAATACCACAATCTCAGTTCAAAAGCCACAAAAATAAAAAATGAAACATCAACATTGTCGGTTATAAGAAATATGATGGTGAGTATTCCTCTATAATGAGTTTTTAATTGCTTAAAATGTTACAAGAAATATTATCATGGGCACTTCTCCTGACTCCTGATAAAGTGACTAGCAAAGTTCATTTAAGAAAGGACCAGAGGGAAGAAAAGGCAATAGATATCATGCAGAGACATAAAAATTGATTAGCTTCTGAGATCAAAGCTCAATTGGCTGATAAAAACAAGAATCATATTTATCTGAATTATATAATTGTGTCTGAAGTCCCTAAAACTCAAGCCAGATATCAATAGGGAGTTGCAAACATAATAAAATTCACTACACTCTTGGGTAATCAAGATAAAAAAAAATCAACTTGGTGAAGGTAAGCTGACTCTCTGACAGATTTGTAATTTTTTTTTTTGGATAGAATAGCCTACCAAGGAGAAGAACAGCTCACCTGTATATCAAGTTATATTCAGGAAAGAAAAGGTACAGGCAGTTCGAACAATTCAATAATCTGTATTTTTATGGTTTTCATTGGTAGAATTAATATGCCTGAAGACATGGCTAATCAGTCACTCGACAAGTCACACATACAGTGATTTTCTAGATAAGGAACTCAGATATTACTGACTAGGAAAATGATTTATACAGCATGACGAAACTGTTGAACTGTAGATAGTTATAGTGACATGGCTATCAAATTGGGAAAAGGTTTGCAATATAAGGCATTCTAATCATCAGTCAAACAGTAGCAAAGTAAGACCCGTGCATCTTATTAGTTTGCATTTGTTTTTTGTTAATAGGAGGAACCATCAATTGACAACTACATTGATAGAATACCGGGTCAATGTGAGATAATGAAAGTTGTGGAAAGTTAGAGATTTTAGGAATTAATTATTAATTTTTCTTTTTAGTAGTTGAGAAATAAGTGGATATCCACAAAGTAGGAGTTAGTTGCTAGAATCATGGGTTGTTAGCAATTTGAATTTCACCTTTGAGTTTTGAATTAGAGTCTCTCTCTGTAAGCTATTTCTATAAATTGGCTTTTCGCCTATTCAATAAAGTATGAAATCGATATGAAAAAATTATTAGAGAATTACTTCTATGATTGTGGGAGATTCTCCTTAAACTTTAATAGTCCAATGGGTCACAGATTCTGGCTCATCTTTTTATTAAAGATTTACTTTATTCATTATCATATTATAATATTAGATTATAATTTCATAATCTGATAAAGATTTATACTTTTAATTTTTATCCTCTTATTCTTTTACCTTTCCTAAAATAAAATCGGTCTCTATCATACAGGCACCAAAAACTGGAAATTTAAGACAGGGTAAAGTGATGATAAAATTTAATGGCTAATGCATCAACCAAAGTAGTAACTTTGGGTCACACAGTATTATGCCTAGAGCAAACTTGCAAAATACGTATAATTGATTACGAATTACAATAACTTGCGTTCATATTCTCCAATGAATTAGGCAACTTTTCCTACTACCCAGTATTCATTTTGTCAGTTTCACAAATTTTATGGGATCATATTTAACTTTGAGCATGGGACACACTGACAGCCAGACAAATACTTCAACCAAATGCCAAACTTTATTTTATAATCATATTTCAAACTTCAACTGCTATGACTTTTATCAGACTATTCTTGTCAAACATCCAATTCTAATATCAGTTACTTAAAAATAGGATTCAAAATCTGTGCTCTACCTGTGTGGATTGTCTCTTGGCTCTTTCACCATCACGAAAACTCACTAATTCATTGGAAACTTTGTAATTATCAGGCTTTTGATGAAACAAGGTCTGGTCCAGGTTATCTTCTTTAACAGCAAATGAAAACCACCTTGCACATGCTTCTATGCTTTCAGGACTATGTGCCCCATCTAAAAAGAAGACAAGCTCATTTTGGCGTTCAATGTTAATGTGTTCATCAAGAACAATTTGAGCTCTTCCTTGTAAACTTGCAGTTGTTAATCCTTTTACAAACTGCTCTGGCAATGAGTGCTGCTTCACGTGGATAAATGAATCACTCCAACTGACAGATAAAAAGCAAGGGGGAAAATAAAGCAACAAAAGGATGTAATGAGAATCACTGTTCACAGTTAGAACTTACAGTCTGTTCCAAGCAACTATCCTCAAGATGTCCAGTTCTCTTCAGCCAAGTAGAGCACAGTAAAACAGCGAGACCTGCATTTACATATTGATGCTCACCTTCAAGCCCAAGTCTCAAACCATTTAACAACTTGGCATCTAAAGGCTGTGCTACTTGAAGAGGTACCTGTAGTTTGTGAAATTTACTCAGATGATTGGTTATGGAATCAAACTACTCCAAATTGGGCCTCCAAGAAACAACAAGATGTTCATGGAAAGCTAAGCCAAGACAGTTAAATGAATTTAATGTATGTATCTCCAGGCTTTCAAAGTATAGTTGACAAATGTAAAAGTTCACACAATAGGACACAATTAGATTAAATGTAATGAGTATAACGGTGTGTAAGAAAGATAGGAAAGGGAGGGAAAGGGAGAGAAACAGAAGAATAGAGAGAGAAAGGAGGGAGGGAGAATAGAGGAATCAGTTTCTCATTGCTCACGTAAGCCTGTTTACAATTAGTCCTAAGCCACTTATATATAGCCCTTAGCTACCAACAGTAATCCCCCCTACTTATCCCCAACCAACTCCTGACTAACTTCTCCTATTTATTATATTTACACATCATATAACAGGTTGAGTGCATGGGAAGACAACTTTCTCTTTCCAAGACAACCCCTCAAATACCTTTTGAAATGTTAGATACATGTATTAGGAGATCTACAATGTAATTGAACTAAAATTTTGGAAAACCGAATAATGGTAATGGACATATAAGGAAGCATTTCAATAATCAAGCATTCAAAAGAAAATACTTGGATACGTTTGTCTATGAATTTTGGTCTGGATTGACAAGATCTGAAAACAACACAGCAAAACTAATAAACAAAATTAATATTCATGCTTGTAATCCAAAACAAGATGCCAATCAGAGTCCTCTCGCTTGACTTTGAAAGTTGATTTTATACATGATAGCCTCATGAAAGAATGTACCTACATCAAGTTGTGATGCCTTCTCTTCAAGTACACGCATGGCTTCGTCAGGCTGAGGCACAGTAAAAGCTGGAACCCGGTGCTACAACAAAATGCATGCATACATACATACATACATATAAAAGTAAATAAAATGAAATTGTCAGAACGAACTAAAAGAAATTAACTTTGTTGATGCTACAAGGAAAGACAGGATAGAGTACGAGAAAGAATGAAAATGCCATAACAACTAAGCTGCACTAAAAAGAACAGATTGTTGAAACTGACTTTAAAAGGATTTTGAAAGAAAAAGTATTTGCTCCAAGAATACCTTGAAGATACCAGCCTTCTCACCAGCAATTTCACCAAGAGTATTCCCTGTTTATAAAATGCAGCAGGAGGAAGTAAACCTAACTGGTTGAGAGGATCAGTGGCAGTGCAACTTATCAAACCTTATAACACTTCAATCATATTATTGCAGCTTCTAGAAGTGTTACTTTTTCTTTTTTTCTTGTCAAATAGGAATACAGTTACATAAATTTTCTCGATTTGTTTAGTTACAAAGGGGAAACAAATCTCACCAATTACCTATGTCAACATTAGAGGTCAACTTGCTTTCATGATTTACAAGTTATAACACTACATATCCCCCGTTAGTTTATTTTGAAAGTAAGACTACAGGATGTTCTGTTTCTCATTGTTGTAAGTGCAATACATATTAAATCTATAATTAAATTGGTACTTCTCCATATCTCAAGTTACTTCATGATTTCATTAGCAATGGCTTGTCACTTACAAACAACACTTACAAAATAAAATACTAACCAAGAATCTCCATGTGGTCATACCCAAGGGAAGTTATGCCACACACTACAGGTTTTTGAACCTGAAATATAAGCTCATTCAACATGATCTCATTCAACAATATTCTATGGAGAAAATATTGATAAACAAGCACACCAGCTTATTGCAGCTGTAATAACAATTAAACATACCACATTTGTCGCATCATATTTACCACCTAATCCAACCTCCATTATGGCAACATCTACCTGAATAAAATTTGAAAATAAATACTTTTCTTCATTATCAGGGTGCAACAATAAAGAATTGGGTTGGAAAAAGTTTGCATACATAACTAAAACACAGGAATCTAACCTGCTCTGCTGAAAATATCTTGAAGGCCAGCAAAGCAAGGAAGCGAAAATAGGGAGGCATCGGAATATTTTCATCAGTTTTTTCCTATGGACCACCCAAATGAAAAACCACTTATCTTCAGAAATGAATGCAACAATTCCAGAGAACAAAATGAGTTAAGCTTCACAACTCCAAGCAGGAAATATCCATTTTGTCAGTCTAACGAGGCACACTGATTTACAGAGATGTAAAGCTAAAGTCCAAAAAACAATTGAAATATAATCTTGTGCTTCAAAATAAATTAAAACAGGATAGAATAAAATGACATGGTTTTCCGACGTGCCAATGATTATCCAGTTCAGATTCTTAAAAAGTGATCAACAGATGAGGCACTGCACTTACCTTTAGTCTATCATAACACCACCAGAAATACGCTAAAAATTTCTCTTCGCATATTTCCACACTGCAGAAGCAACAAGAATAGGGCTAGTAAATCAGACCATCCTAGCTATTTTGCCTATGTCTTAATTGCAATTGTACTCTCTGAAACATGGTCAGTCAAAAGACTGTGCATTAAGGATTGTCAATTCAATGTAAATGGATTTTAATAGGTCTATTAATTAAGCAAAAGCAAACAGGTACAGGATTTAGGAGATACCAGTAACTTCTGAAATGGAAGATCACTGTTGTTACAGGAATATATGAAACTATTTCCTTATTTTCAAAATCAGAAGAATTCAAATGCTTAATCACTAATCGGTAGCATTCATGTCCCCTTTTGACCACCTCATCATGCCCACTTGACAGAACAGGGCAGGCATATGTTGAGCAAAGAACTTTAAATTGCCCATTCAAAAATCATAAATATCACTATTCGGATTACAATAAAGGAAATAAAAGTGCTGGGCTCAAAATAAAAAAGAAATGAAATAAAAGCGATAGTGGATGTGAAGTACTGACCCATCTAAACGAAATCTTTCACGAACATCTATGAGGTGAGGAGATGTAAAGAGCCCAGTGTGAAAACCACAGTTACGTAATATAGATTCTGCGAATGTGCATGTAGATCCCTATGAAGAGGCAATTTAAATGAGTAATTTGTATCATGAAAAGTGTAAGCAAACTTCTTGTATAAATTAGAACTGCAGCGAGACTCTGAAGCTTGAAGGCAGTCATTAGGAGCAAAGGACAGGTAAACTTTTTTGGCCTGAACTGAGCTCAAGTAATGCAAATCCATAAATGAACCGTGACTGTGTTGAGAGAGAAGGAAAGGGCAAAGTTTATTGCTCAAAGATGAATCAGCGCATGGTTTCATTTCCGAGCAACCACCAAAAGGAAATAAAAATACCTTCCCCTTGGTACCAGCAACATGTATGATCTTCATCTTTGAAATTGGCTCCTCCAAATCCAGCATCTGTTGAAATTCATATAGCATTAAAATATAAGCTTAGTAGGCCACTGTAGCAGCAAAACTAACCCGAACATCACCGGCTAGACTTTTCCTAACAAGAAAACTAGGTATTCTAGTCCAACTCGCAAATCGTGCACCTTTATGTGCTCGAATAGCATGTTGAACTGATCCCCCATGTTACTATTATCAGCACGGGTGCGTCGGGTGATTAGAGACGACAACGCATCCAATGCTTCTTCATACGGAGATTTTAAGGAGTTGTTGCCACCTTCTGCAAGTGCGGGAAAAAGAAAATGCGATTATCTAAGAGGAAAATAAAAATGTTGACTTGAGCTGATGCAGAAAACACGAACAAGAAGAAGGCCCAAAAGCGCGAGAGAAAGGAATATTTAGAATAGCCCAGATAATGACTTTAACGAGCATAAACATGGAATAGGGAATACCTTCAGCCATGAAGATTGCTGATTGAATACTGAATTGGATACAAAAATGGGGGAAAAGTTGCGTGAATTGAAAATCCGAGCGACGCAGATAGCGCAGGGAGAGAGAGAGAGAGAGAGAGAGAGTTAAACAGCGCTGGTTGAACTGAAAATTAGCAGATTAGATTGAGAATGAAGAATCGAAAACTTGGGGAGGAAATGAAGTCATAGAGAGAGTTGTCTTTCGCGGTTAATATTGGATATTGAAATATGGGAGAAGGATAGCGTGCCGTCAAGTCCGAACCAAGCAATGACATCATTTTCGGTTTGTACGGTTAATACTTAATAGTAGTGGTTAGGCACTTATAACAGCAGTCGCTTCCCGGGTATTTGCGTGGGGCATGGCGGCGGGGAACGAATGGAAAGATGTCGCAAAATCAGAGCCGTCTAATGGATCTGCGGTGAAACATTGCCATCTCTTTGACAATGAAGCAGTGAAACATATCCTTTGAAGAGGAAATGCTTTCCTTAAAATTAAAAGGAAACACCATCGTAACTAATTTCAGACAAGCATAAGGGGAGTTGAAAAGAGTTTTGTTCTTGAAATCAACCCAATGGACAATGAAGGAAGAGCCTTAGGTCTTGTTTGGCATGATAGGAATGGGAGAGGGGAATTTTAATGAGTTCAATTTTTTTATAAAAAAAAATGAATAAGTGAAATTATAAAATCTTGATTATAAGCTTTTAATCTCAATTCATCAATTTTTGTAAACCGAGCACCTTTACTTGAGAGATAAATATGAAAAACATAATTTGACACAATTTTTTATTTTTATTTAGTGCCAATAATTTTAAAATATTAGTTTAGTGGGGAAGGACTAACTTGTTATTAATTAATAATTTGTGCACAGCCCACCCTCTTAGGAGTTAGGACCATTTGGGGATGCGGGGCACTTGTTCATTTGATAGTTTGATAATCTCTTTTTTTTTAAAAAAAAAAAAAATCTTTATTTGAATTTAAGCAAGTCATTATCGCACTTGGGTGCAGTGTTTCAACCTCCTTATTCAAACAAGGATGAAGTGGCAAATGGTAAAGCAGCGTCACAACCCAATGCTCATCACCGCTGAGCTTTCGTGAATGGAAATAAGAAGAAAAAGTTTATGGATAGATTAGCAAATAATAAATCAGTGTTAATTAGGAAAAGACAGCTTTTCAACTACTTAGAAGCCTTGACAATCCCAAACACAATATTCCATTTAGAACTTTATAGACACCACATAATTTATCAATATCAATCATCATATTAGTAGTACCCCTACCCTAAATGTAGTTTGTATCACAATGCATTCAGGACCGGAGGATTATTATTTATAACACACCCCACACTCAAATTCCACGGAATACACACAAGAAAAAAGAAAGGAAGCTCGGCAGGGTAAAAGCTGAGTAACATCATCTTGGTTACGTCTCAAGAAATGTTGAGATCCAAGCAAGCAAAGCAATCGATGGCCAACCACTAATGAAATAACATCGATGCTTATGATGATCCAGGCGAAAGTCAAGATTTCAACAGTTGCAACCCAATGTACAATCAGAACAAACAGGAATGACAATTTTAACACAATTGGCTAGAATCCTTAACACACTGTTCCGTCGATGTAAGTTGAAGCCAGTCTACGATTCAGGAGACCTTCCACAGCAAAGGTCATTTTCATTGCCCATCTACACCACCACATCTATGTACATGTTATGCCATAGAATACTGTCATGATCCAGGAATATAAAAAACAACGGAGCTTCAATTCTCAGCTTTAGGGCCATCCAGCAAGGCACATCCTACAACTAGTACGTAATGCCACTGCCCGACTATATAATAAGCATAAAACTAGCTTCTCATCTCCTCAAAATAGAGTAGAACTTTAGATCAGGCCATCTAAATTTGAATCTGACCTTTCTCGAACATATGGGTACTGAAATCTGCACCAGGTGAAAAACACCGAATAGATGGGTCAGTAATCATGATACTCTCCACTTGATGTTGCGGAAAGAGACGATTCAAATGGAGAAAAAGGAAGAAACAATGAAAACCAGACAATAAGAGAATTGAGAAGGAAGAAAAAATCAATATCCTACCTAGTAGTCCTTTGCCCAAAAGGGGAAAAATAAATTTAAAAAACACTGCCACACATCTTTAGCCCCACAAAATGCATAGAAAACATGCTTCAGTTCAATACTAGGAATTCTCCAGATGATGAGAAATAATGGGGACAAAAAGAAGCATCATCTCTCACAGAAACACATATTCTTTCCAATTTGTATATCACAGTGTTCTTTAATTATGAATTAAAGGCAGAACAGAGAATAGAGATTATGGGGCCTATGATCTAGTGGTTTGAAACCAAGTAACCTTCACAACACATTGAGAAACATAACAGAGTAAGGACGCTTTCACTATAACTGGGTCAGTATAGAAGCACTCTGGCCTGCCTCATTAACAGTCAAAGCCAATGGGTGCAGTGATGTAAAACAATGAAGAGCCAAAGCAGCACGAACTACCAACCATGAAATAAAGAAAATGTTTTATCCCTTTACACAGAGAGAAAAAATAACCACAGGAGAATATACACGCATGTTATTATTTAGTGTATTTAGCTCGTAAATTAGAATAACAAACTAAACCGAGAAAATTCATTTACATATTAAAAGACATCAAGGTGTAAAAATGTCATCACTTAAAACAAAATCTAGCCAAGCAAGTAAACTATATGCAATCTACTTGTTTTACTTGCAATGTCTTCTATATATTTACAAAATCATGGCAAAATATATTTAAATGTTATTCAGCCCAGAAGCCGAGCTCTGGTTAAAATTATGAAGTTTGTGAGCTAACAGTCAATCATAATCCTTTAGGTCTCGAACCTCTTAATATTTTATTATTTTTAACATAAGTAAGCCCATGAATAATCGCCTTAACTGCTCTAATCCTACACATTTCGACTTTCCACAACTTTTGCCCATTACACTCTTTTTCCAAAACCAGCTAAACAGAAACAACACAAATTGAAGTTTCCTCCATGTCAATGAGCTACAAGCAAAGAATTATGTGACTGAATTAGCACAACAAAACTTAGATCTTGAAAAAGGAGTTGAGCCGCTGGAGAACTTCTAAATAAATTCAAGATATAATAAAATAAGAAGATTCAAATAGAAAAACAAGAACGCAACAATGATAAAGGAGAAAAAGCAGCAGAGTAGGATTTTCTTTCCAAAAACAAGGCTTCCCTTGCACAAATAAATGAATAAATATAAATTTTTACAAAACAAATATCAACTAAAATATATGATTACGAAGAGTTTATAGCTTGATGCTTGTTTCAGTACCAGCATTAAAAATTTTATTGCCAGAACAGATGTGATGATAATAAGTAATCAATGCAATCCTATTATAGGTATAATCAAAATTATTTCTCTCAAATATAAAGCCAACAAATTCCAATAGAAAAAAAATAATTCCCTCCTCTCCACAAGGAAAAAATAGAATTATGCCAACATAGAAGCAAAAAGTCTCACATTAGCAATATTGCCAATTTTTAGGGATGAATGAACAATCAATACACCAAAAAGTACCACACTAACAGAAGAAGTGAAGAACCAATAGTCAGTTAGGAAATAGTAACTTGCCAACCATCACATTTTGTTTGACATCATGAACTTTGTTTTTTTCTCTGCAGGCTTAAGAATCTGGAAAGAGCACATCAAGTTTTCATCCACGCTCATCATGGCACCAGAATTGTCAAATTCACCACAGTAGTTAGGAGCTGAAAAAATTGTAACAAGTTGCCTGTCGGCAAAGAATTCATACCCCTCCTCAACAACCTATAGAAAAAAGTATACTGTCAGTTGCCAGTAAAGCACGAATGGCTCCATCTTTTTCTTAGGAAAGGGGACCGAAGGTTGAATAGAAGTTGGGAGAGCTAAAGAGATAATCCAGAGAATGACCTGATGTGCACGACAGATCAGGTCCAAGTCATGCTTTGTCAAAAATTCAGCCACCTTATCTGGGCCAAAGGTGTATGAAACTCCTCTGTCATTCATACCCCATCCTTTCACATCTCTGCCAGGATCTGACCAAAGCAAATCACATAGCAATCCTGTATCTGGAACAACAATTGGACGAGATAGGTTTCTAATTTGATCCAAGCTTGTTAGGTCCGGGGAAAGGCCACCATGCATGCACAATATTTTGTCATCTATAAGGGCTGCTACAGGAAGGCAGTTAAAACAGTCTGTAAAAGATTTCCAAAGCCTCACATTGAACCGCCGCTTACATTCATCATAAAACCCATATATCCTATTAATGGAAGCACATTCATGATTTCCTCTTAAAAGGAAAAAGTTTTCCGGATATTTGATTTTATAGGCAAGTAAAAGGCATATGGTTTCTAAGCTCTGCTTCCCACGATCAACATAGTCTCCTAAAAATAGGTAGTTAGAACTAGGAGGAAAACCCCCATACTCAAAAAGCCTTAATAAATCACTGTACTGTCCATGAATATCACCTGAAAGGGAAGCAACAAATATAAGAATCATTATAAACAAAGAAATCTATTCAACTTGAGAAATGTATGCAATCTACAGCATGAAGTTTCAAAGGAAAAATTGTCTAATCATGAAGCATGCAGGAACTTCTGATTCTACTAACATCATCAGTGAAAAACTCGAGTAGTTTGAATACTGTCAAGTATTTTCGCAACAGGGCAAGTCTTAGCAGGAAAAAGTGACACAAAAATTATATTCCTTGTTTAATATATAGTGGCCTCCTATCCACAATCCTCAACACCAAGGCAATGACGTCAGGAAAGGTTGTATTAGTGGAGAGCTGAAAACACTAGAATTATGGCAGACGGGGGAAATGAACTAAAGGGAAAAAAAAAGAGATAATGGCCATCAAAGAATGTTAAGAAACAAAAGATGCAGTTAAAGAGACATAACAAAAATACTTCAAAAATAATAGAAAGAACAGAGAAACTTCCACCCATTCATAATCAGCAGAGATATATTTGCCTACAGGCTAGAATGGAAAAGGAGTCCTAACTTCCAATAATGTGTTTCAAAAGAGTCAAGAGTAGCATGAGAACATAATTATTGTAAAGTCATAAAAACCTGACAAATAACTGTATGAATCACATTTGTTTCACAATGCCAATATCCAGCCCCACAAACAACAATCCAAACATGCAAAGGAGAACGGTTGAGAGGCCACATATGTAAATAAATTATTTTAATCTCTAACAATGTCCCATATAGTTATAGTTCCGAGCTGATATATACATAATGATAGGCCAAGTTGGCTGGTTCCGAAGGAGCCACTACACCCGACAAAGCTTAGGAAGGCCAATGCCCCTCCCATTAACATCTAACAGCACACGTAAATTTACAGGCGGTCTACAAAATTGTTGAAAACCCAGTGCGAGATGAATTGCATGAATGGCCACATTTAAAACAAGCTTAATAGTTAATAGATATGGAAGAACTGCACCTCATCAAAGATGAGATATGTAAGAGACCCAGAATGAAACAGTAGACCAAATGAAGTATTTATATTCCAAAATAATAAATGAAACATAGCAGTTAACAACTGAAAGCCCCAAAAACAAAAGGTAATTAGGGCGACAGCATATTGGCGCAGTGTACCACAAATCTTGATGGGGGCCTCGAGTTCGAGCAAATTGGGCTGCTGAACAAAGATATCCTTAGAGGCAATGCATAGTTGCCTGATCTCGGTCTCAGAGAGCTGAACCTGTTTTCCGGGCCTCGCTAATCGGACTTCTGTGAGGCGTCTGATTATATCATCGAGCACAGCATGGTCAATACCGACCTGCCCTTGTGTGGTCATCGGATCCTGGCCTCGGTAGGAAAATTTTTCTTACCAAAGAAAATCAAAGGGGAAAGACTAATGAGGCCAGTCAGGGATTTCAAAAGGAGGGAAAGAAGTGTTTCAGGCTTTCAGACTGAAAGCACTTTTTTCCCTTCGGAGACCCCTTCTCTGGGGTTTGAATTGTCGATGAATATTATTATTATGAATTGAAGGGTATTCCCTCGGAAGTGAGGAACGGCGTGGGAGAGAGAAATGGGAGTGTGTGGCAAACGCGCCTGTAATATCTCGTGTAGGGCCTGCACGGCCTCGATACTCGTGTTGCATGGAACCATTTTAGGATTCAAACGACGTCGTCACCGCTTCTCTGGAACACCGTTTTACCGTTTGCCACCTGGTTTAATAGTACTGGTCTACTGGATATGGTTTTCTATACTTGCATTCCATTTTTTGAACTCACAGACAGAGTACAGGAAATGAGATATTCTCATTATCTTTGTTTCTCATTAGCCTTTGTAGGCTCATCTGGCCAGTTGATTGAGAATAAAAGACAAAAGTATTGTACCTTTTAAAATTGATTATACGTATATGATTTAGAAATTATGGAGATAATGAAAAAATGATGATGAGAGAAACCCAATCCATGAAGAAACTTACTAAACTATACATTTTCTATAAAATATTTTATGTGGCCTCTGTTTGGCCATCGTCATGAGCAAGGCATAATTGTTTTCTATTCCAATATCTAAGTGTTATTACTGATTACAAGAATCGCCAGTCATGGTCATAGGGATGGATATATTGAACAATATATATATACACATACACACATTTAAATTTTAGTTCGCATTGCCAATAAAAATTGGTATAACCGGTAAGGGGTTGACTCATTTAAACTTTTTTCCATTAAAAAAATAATCAGTCCACATTCTTTTAAATTTTATACCCATTTGCAACTTATCTTCCTATATCTGTTGCTGCACTTGTAAATTGTGTTTTGGTGATTGGATGATCGATCCAGTTATTGCACGCAAGGATGTCGAAAAATGCAAAGATTGTACATGCTTTAAATAACGACAAATTTGCTTCCTTTGCGAGTTTGAGCTTGCAATCCAAGAATGTATGATTGGGTTTGTTATTGCATTTTTTGTTGGAATAGAATCTCGAATGGTGGCCAGTGGGTCAATCTTATTTGCACGCTTGGTACCAACATGTATAGCTTTTGCGGTGAATACTTTTTTTTCCCATTACTATTCATATGATTATTTATATAAGAATTGGCCGGTTAACTAATTTAATTAGATTAAAAAGGTTAACTAAATTAGTTAATATGATATTTTTTTGTAAAATACCATAATCATCTTCCATAATTTTCTCTCCCCCCCTTAATGATTATTGTTGGGGGAATATTTTTAAAGAAATCTTAAAATTATTTTATTTAGCAATTAAAAAAAGAAAATACAATATATAACTTGATATAATATAAGCTTATTATTAAATTAATTGGTGAAACAATAGAATTGAAATGTATGTGACATTAATGAATTACAAGTATTACTTACTTTATAAAATATATAGTTGCATTATAAAATTATAACTTTGTTTAATAATTAAAGAATAATAATAATGTGTCATTATTATTAGGAATAAGGAAATAAATAACAATATAAATAAATAATGAAGGTACTATTATTGTTATATTTTTAATGTTATGAAATTATAAATTATAATTTTTAATATGTGGAATTTTAAGATGTTATTAATTATTAGTATATTGATTTTGGTAGATTGAGTTGTAGTGTGTTGATATCTCTTTTAAGGAGCCGTATGCTAGTAGTTAGCTTAGGCGAGAGGTAACCACCTTCCACTTATTACATGTATTTGATATGCTGTTATGAGTATGTTGTGAAATAATTATGCATATTTTTATGAAAATGTCTTGTGGAACTTTATGATTTAAATTGTGGAAATCTTAGAAAAATTCCCGTTGAGTTATTAAATGTGAAAATTTTCAATGATGATTGATTTTGGAATGGATGGAGAAAGTTATTCCACCACGTGGTAATGCCTCTATTGGTGCACGATGATTGACTTACTGTTGTCCCACCAGAGTGATGGGAACTTGCCCACCAGAATGATGGACTTACTACACCTCATTAAGGTAAAGTGGGGGAAAAGACCTATGGTTTGGGGCAGGTGCTTTGAAGATTTTGGCCGGTCCTCATCACTTGACCAGTGAGCTTTTGAGTAACCAGTAACATGGGTGTAACTTAACCCATGGGTCTAGTTGGAGGAAATAAGACGGTTCAGCCGGCGTGCGGGGAGGTACTTTGGGAAATTTTGTTATTGTGAACTATGATTCATGATTTTTGATATGGGAATTATTTTTTTAAAGAAATTTATAATGTGTATATTGGTAAATTATATTTTGATACTTTGTGATATAAATTGTTTCACTTGACACTTCACTAACACATATTAGTATTTGTAGTATTTGGATTGATGGTTGCCAACAATTTTCAGGTGATAGTCCCCGCGCGAGTCTATCAGGGAAGACTTTGGGAGCTTAGACTACTTAGACTACTTCTGCTGAAAGTAGTGCTTCTGTCTTTTTGGTATGTGTTGGGTGATATATATTGCCACGATAGGGCTGATTTTAAATTGTATAGTTTGGAAATGGAAGACAAATTAATTAGTGGATGATTTACCACTAATTTGTATTTATGTTAAATAAATTGGGAAGGATGTTTCAACCTGGTATCTGTTTTTTCTAATCTCCTAGGAGATCAGTTTGCCGTAGAGTTTACCGAGAAAGAAGTAGAGGAGAAGAGAAATAATAAGC
Source organism: Acacia confusa (assembly GCA_037074495.1). Taxonomy (NCBI): domain Eukaryota; kingdom Viridiplantae; phylum Streptophyta; class Magnoliopsida; order Fabales; family Fabaceae; genus Acacia; species Acacia confusa. The sequence continues at coordinate 37,817,132 of CM073511.1, read as the reverse complement.
GATAGCTAGGGTTAGGTGGTTAGACCTAAATTTATAATTAAAATTTAGGGTTTAGCTATGAGTTGGGCTCTTTAGCCAGTGTTATCAAACCCGGCTTGGATCGGCCGGGTCAAACCGGAACCTGGCAAACCGGGCACAAAACCGGTCTGAGTCGGTGAAAGGATCAAAAATGCACGAAAAACGGTTTTTGGTCGGTCGAACCGGCCGAGTTGTATAAACCCGGCGAACCGGCCGGGTTTGGGAAACTGGCCGGTTTGCGCAATTTTTTTTTATTATTTTTTTCAATCAGACCAGAAACAACGAAAAAAAAAACCTGATCTTCTATCCTATGCGCCATCGGGCTTGAGCTTCACAAATGAAAAGTGAAAAATCTCAATCTCAAATCTCAAATCTCCATCTCACCTTGTTTTTGTTTTCTGGTTTTCCCTGCTGAAAAATCGCAGCCCCTTCGTCTTCATTTAATCTGCTTGCTGAGAGCGCCACGAGAGCTTCGGGTCTTCGTCTCTTGCTGACTGTAGTGGTGAAGGAAGGGTAGATGGTCGACGGTGGTCGAAGGACGAAGGGTGGTCGACGGTGATGCTAGGTGAAGGTCCGATCACTCAGCTCGCGCGACACTCTTCGTTCTCAGATCTGTCGGCTGAAAAGGGAGAGGGTTGATGGAAGGAAGAGGTTATGGTAGAAATATTTTATTTCTACCCATTCCCCAAGCCACGTCTGCTCCTCGCCTGTCTTGTGATGGGCTTAGAAATATTTTATTCTTTAATTATTCCTCACTCCTCCACTTTGTCTCTTTCTTTTTCTTTTAATTCTCCAATTATTCAGCCTCTTTTTTTCTCTTCAAGAACGTGTCTCTGCTGAACCATTTATTCTTTGTTAATTATTCCACCTGCCAGCTGGACCCCACGCAACTTGCATTCATTCATTCAGATCTGACCTAGTTTCCCTGGTCAAAACGCACTTGGGACTGAACTGCAAATTAAAATAATGTTGCTTGAGGGACTTAAATGTAAACTTAGAAACTTTTACAATTTAAATTCAAACTTCGTCTTCGGCATGGATGTTCTTTGGTTTTGTGTGTTACCAAATTTTCAATTTGACCCAGGCATCCAGCTGTAAGTAGGGGGAAATTTAGGTACTTTTATCTATTGTAAACTCATTTTTTAATATATTTATAAGTATGGTTATATAATTTATAAATATAATATGGTTTTTGAGACCGGGTTATTGTTATGCGGTTCAACCAGTGACCCACTGGTTCAACTAGTGACCCATTGACCCAGTACCCCGACCGGGTTGATGACCGGTCCGGTTCTGATAACACTGTCTTTAGCTATTGCTAATTAATGAATAAAAATAATAATAAATCATTTAGTAAATTCTAAATGTTTATTATTAATTTTAATATCATCATCATCTAGGGTATTACACTCATATATTTCATAAAAGATTTTATTTAAGCTTTTATATTTATATATTTTTAATTTAGAATTCATTCTTTTTGCCTGGTTAGTAGTAAACAATTTTTTGGAGTATCACAATAACTTGGTTATTTTTATAAATTATTTTTAAATCTATTAGGAATCTACCCATACCTCTATTTTGTTGGGAGTTATTAGAATTAAAAATATTAAATCTTTTTTTTTTTTCTAAAATATATTACACACTCAATTATTTTCACAAAGAAAATTATACTATTTATATTAATATTTACTAGCTTACTCCCGGCTGTTTGAATGAAAATTTTGATAATTATAATATATTAATTTAATTATTTAATAGAAATATTTTTAATTCTTCTTTTTTTAACTCATTAAGTAGGAAAGCTGCAAACTTCTTAATCCTCTTATTCTTAAGCTAAAACTAAAAAAAGAGTTTTTCTTTTTTCTAAAAAAAAAAAAGCTAAAAGCTATTTGAAAATTATATAAATTTTTTAACTTAAAATTTACTTAAAAGCTCAAAATAAAAATAAGTTGTTTGGTAAAATTTTGGGAAAATCCCAAATAAATGACATTTGAATTTGTAGAACCCCCAGAAACCTATTGAATTTGTAAAAAGACTCAGAAGTGATTAGAATCTGTGACGGATATGCAAATTCGAGTAAAATTACCTTTTTGCCATCAGTTTTAAATTTTTATTTTTTTAAAAGAATTCTCCCCATGCCCGCTGCCACTGTCGTTGGCCGACCTCCGGCGGATGGCGACGGGCTACGGCCGACCGCCAACGGTCTACTAACCTTCGGCGAACGGTGTCGGCTGCGGCCCGCCACTATCGGCATAAGGGTATTTCTTCTTTTTTAAAAAAAATTTAAAACTAAGGGCAAAAAGGTAATTTTACCTGAATTTGCATATCCCTTATAGGTCCTTGTCACTTTTAAGTCTTTTTACAAATTCAATGGGCTTATGCAGGTTTCACAAATTCAAATGTCATTTATTTAGAATTTTCCCTAAAATTTTTGTCATAAGTATTTTTTCTAATAAAAAAACATCATAAAAGATATATTATAATAATTTTTAACATGTCAAGCTTTCATTCGTCACAACGACACTTTCCAATACCACAAAGGCAACCCTTCTTTAATTACATCCCAGTCCCAGCACAGGAAAAGACAAACAAAAAGAAACATACCATTTACAACATACGGGGAAAAGATACCAGTACATAAGAAAAATAAAGAAATTAAGAAAATACCCAACCTTACTGCTCTAGAAAAACGATAAGTAGCTTGAAAATTTCATTAACAAGGCTTCAAAATTAGAACAGGAATAGCACAAACAAAGAAAACCTAGATACTAGCTACCACATACAAAGGTTGTCTGGGAAAGTTGGGAGCAGCCTCAACGATGACAAAGTGGACGATACGATTGATAAAGAGAATTAAGGTTCTCTTAAAAAATGGGTTTTTTTTTTTAAAAAAAAAAACTAGCTTTTGCCTTTTTAACTTTTTTCTTCATATTATATATATATATATAAACTCTTTTTATTATAAGAGTTGTTGTTTAATCTAGTTTGACCTAACTTCTTTTTATAAGGAGAATATAGGTTCAAAATAAGAGGATCTAAATAATCACTTAATATGAATGTAGCAGAATTTTTTCTTCTTATGTGGCTAAAGTATTCTCCAACTACTTTGGGGGAATTTATTTTATTTGTAGACATAATCAATAAATTTTAATTTTTTAATTAATTCTTACGAATAATGGTGAAACTGAGTTAAAAATAAAAATTAGAGATAGTATAGTTCAATGAAATCAATAAATATTTGGATCTAGAATTTTTTTCCAACAATGACGTGAATCTGGAAATCTCAATGTTTTAATCATAACTTTAAATATTAAATTTTTAATTTATCTCAAATCAAAATATAATGATAGAAATTTTTATAATAAATTATAGCATCGTATCATTTTCTTAAATAAAAATTTAAAAATAGTTAAAAACCTTGACTTTATGCAAGTTGAAAAAAGATATTGCACATTTTTCATAAATTAACCAGGGAAAAAAAAACTCGAGACCTCCTTACTAGCGAATCTTTTTTAATTGCCAACTTATTAATGGAATTTATAATTTTATCTATTATAACTTCCTAACAATCATCTCTTGAATTGAAAGATCATAAATCAATTAAAAAATATAAAGTTTTTGGTTCACGGTATAACTATTCTAGTATACCCATCTAGAGAAAAACACACACACACACACATATTGGATCAAGACAAGAAAAAGATATAATAAATGAGGTTTATTGGCCTCTTTACAAAATATAATACAGGATATCATATATTTTTTCTGTTTTTTTATCAGAAAATTTTGGTTTCCTTTTAAATATTACTCGTATAACTATTTTCCTTTGCGGCGGCGCATTGTGCGGACTCTAAACTAATTCATCAGTAAAAGTGAATGCATGACGTGATTAGAGGGCCTCAAAATTTCCAAGTGGTTTCTGCTCCCATGTTTTCAGCATCTCGATCCCCTATTTTCCAATCGGAGAAAAACTAGACATGGCCATTTTTAATATCATCAAATGTGGATAAGAAAAAAAGAGTGGTTCATGATTGATTTGTAGCTGGTTCATATTTTATATTAGGCTATATATACACTTCTCCGCGACATTAATTGAATCCGATTTTTTAATTTTTGAAGCTAATGAAACACAGCTAAAAGAATTTTTATTATTATTTTCTACTTAATGAATTTTTTTTTATAGAAAACTCATGAAAAATGGCCTTTTTACTTTTACGTGAATCTTTTTCATAATTATGAACTTTGACGAAGCTAGAGCTAATTAAACACCCAAGAAAATTGATTTCTTGATAAAAACACAACAAAAATCTTGACCTGATGAGGTGAACGGACTAAAAACCAACTTCTCCCTATATTATTCCGATATGTGAATGCATTTTTAACCAGCGTCAATTGTGTTAGATGTTAAAAGTAGGCATGATCAATCATTAAAAAACCATTCTTCTGTTTGCACGTTTCGTTTGTTTAGCTTGTTCCTTTTATTCAAGTTTCAGACTTTGACAAAGGAAGGTGGATTTGGGAGATTAAAATCATCTATATATATAATTTATAAAAATCATTACGTTGTTTTTATTGACAAGGGACAAAATGATATATATTAAATAAAAAAACCTTACAAAGTCTTAGAAACACATGAAACATGAGTTCAATTGCAAAAGATCCAACTTTAGTTTAATAACAAATCCAAGGAAATAATGCAAAAGAGAGATGAGATGTACGTGGTCTTTGAGTAAACCTTGGATGTTCTCGAAACACCACATCGAGGCAACCTAATTGAATTGAGGTAGTTTTGGGGCAAAGAAGAAAAGGGACATTCTACTCCCATTTCAAAAAGCTGTAAAAAAGAAGAATCCATTTTTTCACTTTGTTTTTCATTGGATCCTTTTCCTTTTGAGGGGATCGTACGTAGTGATTTAAAAATTATGAATGATGCTGATTATTCTATAGTTCATGTTTCTCAAGCACTCGCAACACAGTAGCAGATATGCAAACCAAAAAACAATAATTTAGCTTTTATTTAGAACTTATTTGATGATGGAAAAAATTTGCTGGAATAAGGTGTGACTGTGTGAGTGCGTGTTGTATGTTATATATATTGTTGTTAAGAAATATAATAAACAGGTAAAAATTGAATAATAACAAGAATATATATTACTAAGATTGCATATACAATAAAAACAAAATTTTTTATAACTAATATTGCATATACAGTAAACATTGAATGGATCTATATAATAAGAAAAAATCATGAACGAACTCACAAGACTACCGAATATGGTAATGAATTATGGAGTAATCCAGACCCAACGTATATTATTTCCTTGAGACAAATTTGCTCCCTCAATATAGATGCTCAAGGTTGCTGAGCAATTGCATCCTAAGAGAGAGTGGATTTTTCATCTTCAGAATGATGACTCTTTCAATCTGAAGCCCAAGTGAACGCGATGAGTTTGCTTTTGAAACGCATAGAATATGTTAGTAGCTAGAATGCAGTATGTAAAGAGGAGTGTTTTTGAGAAAATCAAATTTCAATTTTGTCACTAGGGTGCCTTATTTATAGACGAAAGAAATTTGATCATATGACCTTGTCTATTGTAGCGATCTGGTATGTCGTGTGAATAGGCACACCAGAATGAAGCAAATGGTAATGAGCGGTGACCCTCGTTGGCGAACTTGTGCATCCTACAAGCAGATGCACTAGAACCAAGCAAGCGATGGATCACGATTCGCAACCGTTGGTTGGGAAAATCTCAGAGGGGCAAAAAAGGAATTATTAAAAGTTTGGTGTCAAATTGGAAATTCAAAAAATTATTTTTTATTTCACATACGCACACGTATCAGACTAGGCGGTGGCGCGCGTATGATGGACTAAGGGTCACCAAAGTCCCCACCCCTCTACAAAAGTGGTTGGCCATAGGGCCTATTTAAGAGGAGTAAAGTTAAGGCTTATATACCTTTTAAATCCTTTCCAACTATTCAATGTGAGATTTCCATCCACACAAACATTTCTTCTTCCTCTTCTTCTCCAACCGTCTTCTTATTCATAACCCATGAGATTATTTCCTAAATTCCAATATATATATATATATATATATATATATATATATATATATATAGCTCTTAATCATTATTTTAGAACTTGTCTTGGCAGTCAATTACTCCCTCATGTCCTTAATATATAAGATATATTTACATAATTTTATGAAATTAAGCTAGTTAATATATATGTAGGTATTTTCTAAAGCACCATAATTATCTTCTTCAATTCTCCTTCCTTCATTCTTATATATGTGAGGAGCATCAAATTAAGAAAAAAATTAACACTTGAAAAATAAATCTTATAACTCGAAATAGTATTATATATATAGATCTAGACAGATTCCAAATAATGTTGACATGGCAGGAGCCGGACGCGCGTATGGTCGGGGTTATGTTGCGTTGGTCAAATATTTATAATAAGACAATTCAATTGACACCATATATATTTTGAGTGTGCACCGGGTTCACGTACATCGATATCTGAACACCACTCTTCATTTCATACACATCATTTTCATTTGAATATAAATGCATCCTTCCAGAAAATTAAGGGAAGCATCACCTCTTGTGGGAGCCACACGAGTCCTGGTTTTCTTCGTCAAATATAATATTTCTTGGTTTAATTTACTCTCCTTACTTATTGGCTGATTGCGATGACTAATATTCCACAACCAACCATATCCCTCCAAATTAATTAACTGATTATATAAAATAAATAATTAAGATATCAAGTTTTAAATTCTTGTGTTCGCCTGCCTTGAATAAAACATTACCTCCAACAGAAACATACGCGCGCCTGTTGAAAAATATATAATCAATCAACACGCGCTCATTTTTTTGATGAATCGGATCCCTCGAGTGCCCAAGCTTTTATTAATTCGGCAAATCGCCCTTATTCATATATCCTCAACTTGTAAAGGCTATATATTAATTCTGGCAAGAATAATTTGAGGAATTTAATATATTTTCTAGTCAAGGAATGAACAATAAGTTATTAACGGGGATAAAAAGGGAAAGGGTGGCATGAAAGGGAAGGGGGAGCGTGAAGAAACGCGTGAGTGAGGTTTCTAGAAGTTCAACAGCGTGTTGAACAATCCAGAAAATGGGGTGACACTGATTGTTCAGGTTAAAAAGAAGCCCTAGCTAGCCAGCCTCGACATACTATATATATATATATGAATGAATCGTCATGATCTGAAGTGGCAGCTCATATTATTGTTTGGGTGGTGGTGATAATAAGAAAAGAATTGAGAATGAAGAGATCAGAAAACAGAAAGTGGCTGGGAGTGCTTGTGTTGGCTTGTGTTTGTGTGCTGCTGGTAATTGACGATGCGGCTGAAGCCACCCAGGTTTTAACCCTCCGCAAGCATGCTGGTGAGGTTTGATCATATTTTGATATATATTACCGTTGAATTTCATTTAATCTGTATGCTAGCTACTTATACATACATATATATACATATATGCATATGAACTAGTATTAAAGGATCGAATAATAAAGTGAATATATATATATATACAAAAACGCAGGGAAGAGATCAGGAGGGTGGCATGACGGTGATGAGTGGAGGAGGAGCCTGGGAATTGTGTGCAAGTGCTGCGACGGTGCGACGTGCATTCCAGCTTCGGCTTCTGCTTCTGCTTGCTCCAACCTTAGCTGCCTTCCCTGGAAATTCCACTAATACCCACCCCGGCCGGCCACTTTTGATTTGTTGGGCTTCACTAGTGCTTCTGTACGTAATAATATAATAAAGCTTCCATCGCTAGCTGTGCAAGCATGCATGCCTCATCTACTCATCATATATATATCCGTCCTTCCTTAATTATATTTATTACTTTATATATCATCGTCACTTCCATCAGCTTCATAAACTATATTATATTGTAACAAGACTACTCCACGTTTAATATTATTATATGGGAAAATATTTTCTTATATTGTAGGAAAACCATTTTATTTTGTTACACACACATAAAATGGTGGGACCCACATATACATATATTAATTCATATATGTATATGTGGGTCTCATCATTTCATGTGTGTATAAGAAACTTTTTTTTCTCATGTAACATGAGAAAACCAAAGCCTTTATTATATATATCATATCTCCGTCAAATACAAGTACAAGTAACGCATGCAATACAAAACGCAGCCTCACATTTATAAGTGTTGATCCAAGGAACCAGTTTACCTGCCTTTCCTGCCTTTCTAAAGGAAAGGCAGGGGGAGCTCCAAATTTTTTTTAAAAAAATAAAATTGATTTATAAACTAACATTTTTTCTTAAAAATGATTTTTTCATGTAGAAAAAAAAAAAAAATTGATCTCGACAAACGGCCTAGAACTCGTCCGTACGAACTAGCTCTTCCTGCCTTTTCTTTGGAAAGCCAGATAAACTGGTTCGGTTGATCCAACTCATCTGTCTTCAGTGAAATGGTTTTGTGGAGATCGACCTAGCTAGCTAAGAGAATTGAGAATTACGAGAGTGGCCATGGATGTACGTACGTGCGTAATTAATTAAATGTGGTAGATATACATGCAAGTGACGGACGGTCATGCGTCAGCGTGTGTGTAAATAGAATGATGAAGGAAGTGGAACTGTACGTCTTCAAGACTGTATCTCGTAACTATATATACTCGTATCAGGGGATGTTACGTTATATATATATGATATTGTTAATTAGGGTTGGAGAGAGCATCAGATCGCATGGTCTTTGTGCCGACTATCGCGAGTTTAAATTAATTAAAAATAAAATAAAAAAATGACTCTTTAACACAGTCACACACATACACATACTTTTTAATGAGGGGGGGCCGGGGGCGAAGCTCTAGAGCATGCAGGCAATCAGTTTCTTTGGCAAATGCCCAAGCTACCCACTTCATGAAGATCATACTTTCGGGAATGCCGAAAACATTGTAAAACTCTTTTTTTTTTTCTGTTCCCTTAAAATTGAGAAAATGCAGAAAAGAGCACCCACTGCATTATGCTTAATTAGTGTTTGATTTATGGATCCGATCCTCCTAAGTTCTTCTACTAGCTAGTTGGTTAGTTGTTTTATATATACACTAATCCGCCACTGTCTCTGTGTGTGTATCTCTTTTTAATTATTAAGATTTTAAAACACGTACGTACGTACGAGTCTTAAATGTTTCCATATATATATATATATAAATAAGAGACATACATATATAATTAAAAAGGTGGTGATCTGCAGAATGAATGGGAAAAAAAGGAGTTATTTAATTAGCTTATGATGAAATTGTGTGGGATTGTTGTGTCATGAGGGTGGGTGCAGTGTGTTTGAGAGAAGAGAATGAAGGAGTATATATAGTAGTGATTGATGAGTTGATATGGGTAGGGGTAGGGGTAGGGATTAATGGCGCAATATTAATCTAGCTGTACGTACGTACGTGATGGCTTAATTGAGTGACAAATTAAATACCACTCCATCCCATGAGAAGATATATAGCAGGATGAATGAGAGTGCAAGTGGCAATTAATAATATTCCTTATAATAATCTGGAATGGGGACAGATCAGATATCTATTCGGCCATGTGAAATATAATATAATATATATGCACGCATTATTCTTCCCACCATTTGACATTATTTATATATAAAGCTAAGAGTCCCCAACCCCTTCCTCTTTAATTTCTCCATCTTATCTCATCTAATATTCCCTCTTTTTTTCAATTATTATATTCATTCATATGCGTTTTTGCTTTATATATATATATGTATATATATGCTAATCAATTAATCGGATTCATTGATCTTTCTTTCTAGTGTTGTCAATTACCAACCCCACCCCCTTTTCTCTGGGCGAGCTGAGCAAGCACATTAACTAATTTGACACTAGCTATATATATAGGAATATTTAGGACTTTGTGTGTATTGCAAATTGAAGAGAGAAGCTTCCGGAGGATAAATGTGTGTATGTATATATATATCATACTTGAAGGCATTTTTAATTTGCACTGAGTCGATCGAATTCTATTGGAAACCGGTGATATAAGTATATTTGAAGGATGGATTATGAACATATCTCATGTCTGTACGTATGCGCATGTATGTATAGCGCAACTGAAAACCTGCAAGCTGAATGTCCTTATCCTCACTTATCTAAAAGAATAATATATAATCTATCCCATATTCTTTGACGATGAGTATCTTCATTATATATATACATCTAGCTACACACGTACACACACCTTTCCCTCTCGATCATTCCTCTTTTATATCTTGTAAGTCTATCCACTTGATCAGCCGCCCTCTTCTCCCCTCTCCCTATTTGTACATATATATATTACTGCTACCACTCGTATTAACTAACTACTGCTTCTCTCATATATCCACCGAATCTCCCCATTATATATTATTAATCCATCCTTACAATCATTATCTCTTTAATATGCCTTCATTATATATAAAACTAGCTACCAAATCCCTATATATTAACATGCATGTTGCCCTTAAGATATATTATATATTGTTCTTTCATATCATCAGCTCAAAATATGATTCATTAATTATGAAAACGAATAAACCATGTTGTACTCCCCCTGTTCAAAATTACAAGGGCATTTTTCCCACCAACTATCCTATTAATTAAGAAATATATAAGATACTTTTGGTCTTCAAAGTTCAAAGTGTGTCATGAACAAATTAAGCCTTTCATTTATAATCGAGACGCACACATCTACAGGGTCAACATCCAAAGCACGTATACCATTAAAAGTCATTAGCTAACTTATTATTAATGAACAGGCCGGGGAGGAACTTAAAGGAGGATATATGTGTATATATAGGCTCACCAACTAGTATGTTTTTCTTAAATACGTACGAATTAATGTAAGCTTTTTGTATGAGAGCAAACATAGATGCCGGTTGAGACACGTGGGCCAATGGATTTGGAGAGCCCTAACGATCGATCAGTAGGGGCTCACCAAGATGCCCACCAACTGCCTCATGATCCAGCACTACTGGCTTACTCATGCTATCAGCCGTCACTATCCTTTGCCATTTTAGATATCTTTTTCTAAACCATTATTACATTATATTCCTAATTAACGAAGACTTGTGCACATTTCTCTTTGGCAATAATTTCTAGAGAATGCTTTACAGTCTATATATAGCAGACTCTCCCCTCTTAACCACTCATCTTCAATTCTCTCTTGTTTGTTTCGATCTCTCTGGTGTTTTTTGCTTTGCCTGACATAAAAAAGCTCTTCATGGACAAGAAGATGAAGTTGGATCAGCTTTTTGGTCCCAAGGTCCCCTCCGCCGTCCTTGACTCCAGTTTCCCCCCTTATTCCACCACCGTATGCCTCCCCGCCCTTCCTCTTATTTCTTCGCTCACCATATATGTCTTTTTGCCTGACAGCCTTCTTTTCATAATTTTCACCTTCATTATATATTATTCTAATTTCTGCACATGCATTTACTCACTTCTTCCAAGTCCTTTTTTATCTTCATCAAGCGACACAAGCATGATATCACGTTGTTCATTAGCTTTTATATATATATCTAGTGTCTGAGAGCTCTAATTACTTTATGCATGGCTTTTTATTAATACATACAACTCGGTTGTTTGAGCAACTGATTCAAACACTGTTTTGCATCTGAATTAGGTTGGAGGGAGAGATTCGAGGATGCAAGCCGTGGGATGCAAAAACGAAGGAACGCAGGGTTGGGTCATATCTCTAATTTAATTTTCTCACTACCTAGAATAGGGGTCGTACATGTGAATTTTAATGAGCCCTGCTGCTGTATATGACTCACTTCAAATAGGAATAGTTCATACTGATAATGGATCAAAGTGGGAATCAGAGGGAATTAATTAACGGTGGGGCTGTGTACAGGGAATCAGAGCAAGCAGGGCGATCAGAAAGAGATGGTGGAACCCAACTACTACAGCTCATCTATCTACTATGGTGGCCAAGAAGATTATTCTCAAAGAGGCCCCACCACTACTGTGAGTCTCATATATATATGTGTGTGTGTGTGTGTTCCTTCTCTATATATCCTCGTTACGTTTCTTTGTCGGTCGTTAGTGATCATTGAAACTGTAACATTATATTGGCAGTTCAAGAAGGATGGGGAGGACGCCGCCGCCAACGGAAACAGTTCAAACGGCGCTTCGAGAGGGAACTGGTGGCAAGGTACGATGGCCCATTAATTGTGAGTGATCGATGTATCCATCCTCAATAATAATGGTTTGCTCACTTTTAGAGATCAATCCAATTTGCAGGTTCCCTTTATTATTGACCTCCCCTCCCTACCTCTGCCATACCTGCGGACCATGGTGTTGAGAAATTTGACTTCCTGGGGTCTTTGATTCTTCTTCTTCTAATACATTTATATAGGATTCAGAAGGTGATGAGGATGAATAATATAGGAAAAATAAATAAAGTTGGAGATGTACGTTGTGTGTGTTGGTGAAGCAGAGGAGTCATATATATAGGTAGTAGCTGAGTGGTGGAGGGGTCGGAATTACAAGTAGGTGACCTTGGGTCAGTGGTGCCTTGTGTACCTAGTCAATAAAAGTCCGCTTGGTTCTCTTCTTGGTTTCCTCCTTGTACCCCTACTAATTTCACAATAATAACTACAGGCAATCGCCAGACGACACCTTGTTTTATTTTAAACAAGTAGGAGGCTTTATTATAACATATTTCCTACTCTCAATACGGTGTTCTGTTGGTTTGACCCCAAAAAACAAATACTACTATATATGTAATAAACAACCATCACACATACTCAGTTTTTATTTATAAGAAATATTCCCAAGATATCTTAATTTTTGTCCGTTATTTTCTCATTTTTCCCTATTCAATTGGATTGTCCATATTTTCTACTCTCTCCAACACGTACAGATTCTCTCTCTTATATATACACATTGAATTACTCATACAATATTGATTTCCTTGTTCTCTCTTTTCTACCATCATTTTTATTATAATAATTTTTTTTATTCTCTTTCTCGTTCCACATCTCCTCATATATAGAGGGCTACTTTTTTTTTAAAAAAAAAAAAGTAATAATGTTGCATATTTATTATCTTTAATTACATTATCCGGTTAAGTGTTCCTTGTAAAAGAAAAGGAGGAGGGGTATTAATACCACTGCTACTACTCACTAACTAATTACTCATTTGGTTCTATATCTAGGGTACTTTCCGTATTTTTCACATAAAACAGGAAAAACTTTAAACATCACTAATTATTTCATAAAATTCAACAATTTTTCAACTTTTTCCTTATTTAAATGAATATAATAATAATAAATGAAGGGTAAAATTATACATTTATATGCATGTATCAAAGGTTATAAGTTTGAAATAAAAGAAGGATCACTTCCTCATCTAAATCTCTCTTGTATTTTACTTATTTTTATGATAAATACATTATTCTCACGAACATAATGTTATATATATAGTATCTACGAGTTAGTGAAAATGTTTATTTGGTTCTCTTTGAAGATAAGCAACCAGTAAAACAAGGTTCCGTCTCCCGAGCATAATGAGCATTTGGTCTAGTGGTATGATTCTCGCTTAGAGTGCATTTCTCGGAATGCCCCATTTAGTCTGACCATGCTTTTCTATTTTCACTTCAAATCCTGACAGTCCGAGTAATCCTCTGCCCTGCACGAACAGTTCAACATGTTCATGCTCTTTGCAAGCACCCACAATCTTCTTCTTCATCTGCATTTCATTTCCACTCAAGTAGCAGGTAGGTATCATCCAAACAAAAATTATGAATTTTATGGCCATAAGAAAAATACAAGGGTTCTCAATTCACCAAATTTGTAGATTGGAGATTATTCAACGTCAAAATGAAAATTAAATTAAATATGGCAGGGGAAATGAAGCTAGATCATGATGAATGATTCGCATTCACAGCCTTGGCCCTTGGCGTGGAGATTCTGTTGACTTGTATTTCACACCCATAAATATAAATATAAATATTACTATTATTAATTTAATTAATCAGTGGGGTGGTTGGGTTGGGTTGGGAAGGTGACCACCGCACGGCGAGGTGGCAAATGATCGAAAATAGTCAAAGGACACAAAATAGAAAAGAAAATTAAAAGGATGGAAAAAGGTCCCAAACTAACGGTGGAACCCGTATTCCCTACCTCTGCCCGCGACAAGCGTCTGCTTGACAACAAGCCCCTCCCTCTGGTATGTAATAGATATCTCCTTGTTTTCCCAATTCTTGTTCGCACCGCTTTCCTTCCTTTGTGATTCCCTGTACATTGACTTTCTTCTAATTGGATGTAGCTTGTAGATTCAGTTGATAGCGCGGATCATTTTGATTCAAATAATGGCTCTTCTTCTTCTTCTTCTTCTTTTTTTTTTTTTTGGGGGGGGGGGGGGGTGGTTAATTCACTGAACGATTACTTCAGTTGTTAAATCTGAACTTTTGGACGTCAATCTTCGGCCTTTGTTGGTGTATTCTCGTGGGAATGGTTAAAGAATTGATCAGTCTCACCGCTGTCTTGATCATTTTCTAGTTGCCGTAGCTTGAATTGTTTTGTTCAAAACCCAAAACAAAAAGAAAACAACACGTATTCAGAATTCCTTTTGTTTCTGTTATGTGATCCGAGCACTGCGATATTGTGTTTCCAGAGCTAGAACTCATTTTAGTTGTAGTACTGCGTTTTGTTTCCGTTTTTTATGTAAACTAGCGCTATCCTTCTACTAGTTTATCTTTAACCCGTTTTTTGGTTCATTTACCTTTAAGGAATGCACATACCTGATTCCCACTTTCTGTGTCATGGCCTTTCAGAGGCTCTAGAAACTAAATATTGTTATTAGAGAAACAGAAAATGCCTATCTTTGACATCTAATAATTTTCTGCCAAAGCTGCTGCAGGTAGTATATAAACTGTGAACCTATCTGGTCATCGATGTGGCCCTTATACTCTATATTCAGCAAAAATCTTAAAACAGAAGATGAAAAAGAACTAAAAAGGGATATGTCAGGTGCAATAGATCCCTACCTGTTACAACGGCCATCAAATAACATAGGTTGCCATCCTCCTGCCTTACCGCGCTCACGATTTTTTGAAGTAAGTATCATCTGATTTTTGGATGGTAGCTTTTAACCCCTTTCTGCTTTGACTCTGGGGCAAATGACTGCTTGCAGCTTTTGGCAATCAGCCCCTTGAATTTTCAAATGTGGCAATTAACCCCTTTCATTCAGTAAGAAGTAAACGAAAGCAAGGAAATCAGATTAGTTACATTGGAAATTTGGTAGAACTTAATTGGACAAGTGTGTTTCATGGTAAATTCTCGAGTTTTTGATTTTAGGCAATTGCATTTTAATCAGTGTTTGTAAATGTGTCAAATTTCAATGGAATGAGTTATTTTCCAAATGCTGAAAGTTTGAGCGGGTTAATTGCCAAAAGTAAAACAATACAAGGTTATTTGCCAGACAGTGAAAGTGATTTAATTTAGTCTCTGGTGTCTGCGGCAAATTGCAAATGTTCTCTCTTTCTCTATTATATCTTGAACATGTTTTATTACTATCTTGCTTATAGGTGCCTCACATAAACCAATCATACACATGGGATTGTGGTCTTGCTTGTGTACTGATGGTTTTGGAAACCATTGGCGTCAAGAATTGTAATATTCAAGAACTTGCTGAGCTATGCCGCACTACTAGGTTTTTCTTCTACACAATCTCAGAACTCTTAGCTACCATGTTATGTGAGATTCTTGAAGATTATAGAAAATGCTTTTGATCTAGTTCATTAAGTTTTACTCATTGCCTTTATGTCGTCACCTAATTAAAGTTGTTGACTTTTTCTGTATTTTTACAGCTTAGAAGTTAATACTAAATCAGAATAGCATCACATTTTAAATTAAAAATATGCGATGGACTTCTGATTTATCTTATTCTTGGCTATTGTTCAGCATTTGGACTGTTGATTTGGCGTATCTGTTACAGAAGTTTTCTGTCTGCTTTTGCTACTTCACAGTAACTTTTGGTGCAAATCCAAACTATTGCGTTGAATCATTTTACAAGGTAATTTACTGTCATCACAAAACATTCATAACCTCTATTGTTTTTTCATGCACAGCCGTTCATAATACATTGAAGATAGTAGTGCTCTTATTTGAGAGGTCAGAAAGTAGCTGAGATATATTGGTGTCATAATATTAAAGAGTACACTATTTTGATGTGCACAACTAATGGTATTTGGTTACTTGTCATTGAATATGCCATCTTGCCTGCCTCTTTTTTATCAGCGGTGGTATCTAGAAAAGAAATCCAATTTCCGTTCTTCCTAATCCTCCTTTTTCTCAACACTATTGGCTTTATAGTTTGTAGTGTCTTGATTTCATTGCACTGATGTACCATTTCAGGCTTTTAGCATTAGTTCAATACATTATCTATTTATTTGCAGTAACGTAAAAAGATTGTGCTTGCAATATTGTACAGGAGCAATTACCTAATGATCTGGAGAGAGTTGATAAGCTATTTCAGAAAGCTGTGGAGGCTGGAATTAATATACAGGCAGGGTGCATCTTTTTGGACTTCCTTGAATCCCTGTAGCCTCAATTTTTGGGCCTAAAGTTTTCATACAGTTAATTATTGAAGAACAAGAAGTAAAATAGTATCAGATTATTTCTTAATTGTCACTCCTCTTGTGAATTAATGTTTCTTTTTTGACATTTAACTTGATGGATATTATTTAAATGAATGAAATGAGTTGCACGTTTACTACAATATCAATATTTTTCAGCAGATTTATGGGAATCGGAAGAAACTGACTAGCAGAATTTTATGTTCATTGGTTGGTCATGTTTGCTGTCTAAATATATATGAAAATGAATTGCTTCTTCTATTATGTTTCATATTATGAGGACACATATACAAGACTAATGATGTAATCACAGAGCAAATAAAACACTAGATCTAGAAATATCCCAAGATGCAAGATACGGCATAAGTAACAGAAAACTAAAAGAGGAAACTAACATAAATCTGGCAAACATCAATTTATACCACATACTATGGTATCAATCTCAAGCTTCATTAATATGTTTTTTCTAATAACTTTATTTCCTTTAACATAACATTTCATCTTTTACAGCGTAGATCAGTTAGAGGAGAAGAAATTTCTAGTCTAATATTGTCTGGGAAATATATTGCTATTGCATTAGTTGACCACAACAAGTTGAGGTACAGTTTCTCTGACACCTTTTTTGCTCATTGGCTTGGACACATAATCTGCAATTCTACATGACTATACTTATAATGCTATTGCAAGTTCGGATAGTGCCTGGGGTTAACCATGACAATTCATTGCTATCCTTTACTGTTACAAAATTTTATCCCACCGTGCAATACAAAATCCCCCTATATCTTGTTCATTCTACTGTAATTATGCCATTTTCTTCAGTAATGGAATATTCTTCCACGCTTTTATAGTTTTTTGTTTTAGTAATGTGTGGCAAGAAGATGTTCAAGTCCCAGCTATCTTCTGCAACAATTCTGGCTACACAGGTGCTTTTAACTATTTTTAAATGTATTTTTTGCACAGTTTTTTTTGGTTGTGAACTAATCCATTGGTAATTAAAAAAAATGAAACTACCCTTTGCTTAACCAACAAAGTCAGTTCCAATTGGAGCACCCATTTTAAAGTTTTATGAAAAGGATTATGTATTGTTCATCAATGTCCCACATCATAGTCAGGGTTAGGCATCTCATGCATGTTTAAATTATCTTTTTCTGTTGCTATGTCAGGACTTTATCTGTTAAAGAATGACTAAGAGGATTAAATTGTAGTTTAGTTTTTACATCCTCCTAGATTTTACTTGCTTTCTATTAACCCCACTTGGCCCCTTTCTGCTATTCAGAGCTTGGTCCTTTTTTACTCGTTTCCAGAATTTAACCCTTTTTTATTTTTAGAATTTAACCTTTTTAAATCTGAAAAATTCACAATTTTTAAAGCATAGTACCACATGCTCATAATTCTCTAATAATATTCAAATTTTACCTCATAAAAGACACTCCAATGCCACATAATCACATATTAATCATGGTAAATTAGGGATTTATCACTTTCCGATTTGATTTTTGTCTAAATACATATGAATCTAATCATTCTCTCAATTTCATGTATATACATCTCTTATGCATTATGAAAGTAATCCATCCCTAAAAACATAATTGCCTTTGACAGGTCACTATGTGTTGATATGTGGCTATGATGCTGGAGCAGATATGTTTGAGATTAGAGATCCCGCAAGTTCTAAGTACTACCTTCTTCCTCTTTCTACTGACGAGAATATTTTGCTCTTTCACTTGCATACAAAAAAACCATCTTTCTGTAAGAAGATTTGATCTTAATCATGATATGTACCACTGTCATTGGATGACAAGCTCCTTTTAAATTATTGCCTATATGGAATAATTTAATGTTAAATTTGCAAGAAATGCCTTTTTAATGGCATCTTATTACTTAGCAATGAGGTGATTGAAATGGCACTAAACGAGTAGTCACTTTTTGTGATTAACATCCATACCAATGGGTTGTTTAGCCATCTTTATAAATATAAAAATTCGATATTCCCCGAACTTCGTGTAGGAAACACAGGAGGATATCTGCAAAGTCGTTGGAAGAAGCTCGCCAAGCCTTTGGTACAGATGAGGATCTTCTCTTGGTAAGTATACCTCGTGAGTTTTTACATGCTAGTTTTCCCCATTCTATTCTCAAGACACAGGATTCGTCTTCTCCCCTATACCCTTTCCATGGACTTGCTCTTCACTACCCATCTCTATTGTCTGATTAAAATTTGAAGGGTTCAGATATAATGTTTATTAAAAAAAAAAGGGAAAATGACAATAAGGTTCCAATTAAGAAAAGTAATATTAGGAAAGTCCCATAACTTGTTAATGGTAACTCGTTCCCTTTTCAATGATTGCTCCTTTACTTTTCATTGACAAGCTATGGAACTTTTGTGATATTATTTTTCTTAATTGGGACCTTTGTGTGATTTTTCCAAAAATAAATAAATAAATTCAAACTAATAAATTTTTGGCATGATAGTTTAAAACTGCTATAAAAAATATTTAACAAGATAATCTTATGAAACATCAAATTTAGGCCGCTCAAATTTCAATTGAACTATGGAGACGGGTGATGGAGAGGAAGTGCGGGGTAGAGGAGAAAAGTCAAGTCCGGACATTAAAGTCTCGTTTTGTACAAATAATTTAATGGAATGGAAGAAATAATTCTGTAGATGAGAAATCTCTCTTGTATCGCGTCTTGAATCTTGATAGGAAAGAAGTAGTGAAAAAAAAAATATACTTTTTCGGTTGAATAATCAATAATGATAAATATCACCTATTTCGATATTTTTAATGTGGAATGGTAATCCCTTTCTCGTGTGGATACCAAATGGGGCATCATGAATTCTGAGAAATAGTTTGAAACTGGAATGGGCAGGGGAAAATTCCAAGTTACCCCCATCTGTGAAACAAAGAGTTGTCAACTGTTATGGTTCTCTGGAACTCCGAGTATTTTGCCTGTACTGTCCGTTATTTTGATGGTTAGTTTTTGAAAGCTCACTTGATCCCTTTATCTTGGGTTGAGTTTCTCTTATCATTTTTCATAATCTCTAAATTGTGTCTGCCCAATCAATTTAAAAGGTCACAATATTATTTTGAATTTTTTCTCATCTCCCCAATCGACGGCTTAGATGGATAAGGATCTACTTCCCTTTATCTTGTGCTATGCTAATTGAATGTCAGATGCTGTAATAACACAAATTTCATCATCTTCATGTTGAACTTGAAAAGGATGTACCCTTCATTGAATTTTTCTAGGATATAAGCTTTGTGTAAATCATGATTTGCTTCCCGTACGAGTGTCTTAGATGTTTCGTGTACCGTTTGCCAGTAGATGTTGACAACTTTTTCGTAATTCAGTTGATGCTGTTCAGTGTTATAACTGTAATTTTCTTGGGTGGCCACACAGATATCTTTGGAGAAGAGCAAAAGCCAACAGCAACACTGTGCGGTTCTTCCCATTGATGTCAGTAGTGACTCGTGAAATTCTGTTTCATGAATATGCTTCACCTTCCTTGTTTGTAATTATTAGATGCTTGAAGGGAAAGAATATTGTGGACTGTACGCATGATTCATGTAGATAGGAATATTTTTATTCAACACTAGAACAACCGATTCATTCTCATGTTATGTAAAGCTTGTATTCTTTCTCAATAACATGAGGAAGGAAACTACATGCCACATTTCCTGTAGTAAATATTTTAAGATTTCTTGTCCAGACTGCCATTTTATTTAAAGATTTCTACGTGGCTGATTGTTCAGCTCATGATTTCTCCTGGCCTCTCATACCATTTAATTTCGAAAAACTTTAAGCCATGATAATCATATTATAAATAATATTTTATAGGTAATACATAACAACCTTAATATTGGTAAAAAGATAGAATAAGAACTTTAAAATTGTAAAATTTAAAATCAAGTTTATTACTAAGAATTGATAAAGAAATGACAAAACTTGATAAGTAATTTACAACTCATTTTTTGAAAAATATTTTATTTGTAATTTTGTAATTTTATAGTTTTTTTTCCTTCTGTTTTCCCCCCTTTAATATTTTGATTAGAGTATTACTATTTTAACCATTTATTCACATATGGTATGATTTATATAGTTCACTCTATTTAGTAGAATAAGACTTGCTGTAATATTAATTTCTTTGGGAACAATTTTTCCCTCTTTTTTAATGTAGATAATAAATCAAAGTCATGAATATGAAAACATTTGGTAATACTTGATGGATAAAAAAGAGTGACAATAGTGAGGGAATTGCTTTTACTGCATCATTACAATTATTCCCAGTCACGTTAAACCTTCTGAATAAATAAGAGCCTGTTTGAAGAGAGTTTTTGGATAGCTTTTGCATTAAAAAAGCCCAGTGATATACTCAATAGATAAAAAGCCCATTGGAAAGTATTGGAGATGGTTTTTATCTCACTAGACTTTTCAAATAAAGCTCCATTAGTGTTAGACTTTCATGGACCCTGCTTTTTGCTTACTGGAAACACTTTGTTTAGACGCATTCAGGGGTGGGCAGTGTCGTAAAAAACTAGTGTAAAAATGTAAAAACTTAAGTTTTTACGATTTTACCGGAGTCTTCAGTGCTAAAACACAAGTAAACACTGTCTAAGGTAAAAACTGATGTAAAAACGTAAAAATTTATGTTTTTATAGTCTTTATAGTTTTTACTTAAAAAAAAAAAAGAATTGTGTTTCGATTAAAAAAATGCTATGAGATACATATTAATTCTTTTCTTTCCTTTGGGTTCACACAAAGAAAAGAAATTGTTTGAAGCAAAAGACTATGAATGATGTTGTTTTTATCATAGGTAATACAAGATTGGGCAAGAAAAAGAGACCTCAAAACTCCCCTGCATATAATTTTGATTACATTCCATTTGATGATAATTGGATTGTAGAAAATGAAGAAGATGGGGAAGATGACTTAAATGTTGATGCCTATAATGAGGACAATTTGGTTGAACAAAAAAAAAAATGAATTGTGTTTCGTTTAAAAAAATGCTGAGATACATATTAATTCTTTCCTTTCCTTTAGGTTCACACAAAGAAAAAAAATTGTTTGAATATGAATGATGTTTTTATCATGGGTAATACAAGATTGGGCAAGAAAAAGAGACTTCAAAACTCCCCTGCATGTAATTTTGATTACATTCCATCTGATGATAATTGGATTGTAGAAAATGAAGAAGATGGGGAAGATGACTTAAATGTTGATGCCTATAATGAGGACAATTTGGTTGAAAGGGAACCTAAGAATAATAATGATTTTGACATTCCTAACTTTGCAAATGAACTTGTAAGAGCAAGAGAAGAGAATATTGATGACATTTAAGATGATGTATTTGATTTGAATGAATTGTTATGATTAAGAAGTTGTTAAACTTTATTATTTTGATGTTTTTGGACTTATGTATTTAGGCTTATGTTTTATATGTTTATGACTTATATCATATCTTTTAAATATGAAGTTTTTCATTAAGTAATGATTTATGATTTTTTTTTCATATATATATATATATATATATATAATTTTGAGCTCTAACCTTGAGTAGTAGAAACTTTATGTGTCTTGTCGTTTCTACGATTTACGTTTTTACCACCCCCTTCCGTGTCTACATAGAAATTAGTTTTTGACAACATTGGGGGTGGGAATAGGCCAAGCCACTATTAGGCGGCCTACAGCCTAACCTATATAGGGCCTAGTTAGGCCTTGCCTGTTTGTCAAAAAGGTCAGGTCAAGGCCTATTTAAAAGTCTAAATATGTAAATAGGTCAGGCCTATTTTGTTAAGGCCTGGCTTGTAGACCTTTAGGCCTGACCTGTTTACATATTAAATAAATATAGTTAAATTTATATCATATAAATAATATAATATTTATTATTTTTCATTCTTATATTTCAATTTCAAATTATATTTATATAGATTTTGATAGACTCAAAGTGTTAAAGATTATTTATGTCCTCTAAGGCCTACAATGTGAGGCTTTTTTAAAGGCCTACATTGTAAGTAGGCTTTTAAAAAAGCTTCAGATCCAACCAGGCTTTATGAATGCTCAAGCGTAAATCTAAAAAAAAAAAAGCCTGAATTCAAGCTCAGGCCCAAACCCAGGTATTCTTCCTTCATTACAGGCTCAAACCTATTTAGCCAAAGCTTAGCCTGATCTGGCCTATTTCCATGCCTAGACGCATCCCTGGTCCATCATGCAAAGCTTCCAAGACAGTTTAGAGCGGGGTTGGCTCGGTTTTCTTTCATTCCCATCCTCTTCTCAATCTCAGCCGTTGGATTGAAATCTTAACCGTTCAGATGTAATATTATATAAAAGTATTATTTTTATATATTTTTTAAATAATTTAATATTTTTTAATATAAAAATAATATTTTTATAAAAAGATTAAATCTGAATCATTCAGATTTCAATCCAATAGTTGAGATTGAGAAATTGATGGAAATGGAAGAGGACCGTAGCTACTCGTTTAGAGTAGCCAATCAAATGCTTTCATGTGAGCATATTTCTCCCATACTTCTTTTTTGAAAATTGAATTCCATAACCACAATCAATTAATTTCTTTTATTATAAGCATCAATACCTTCTTTTATGCACATGAAGAAAACGGTCACCAAATTCTTTTTTCGTGGAGAAATTCTTTTACTTTATTTTTATAATATTTGAAAAATATTAGTACTTGAAGGTTATATAAAGTATTTTTAATCTTTTAACTTTATAAATTATATCTTTGATAATATAATTTTAACACCTTTAATATTACTAATTAAAATAGTTACTGATTAAAAAATTTGTATACATTCTAATTTATATGGAATTTTATCCATTAAATGTGTTCACTTCAAAATTTTATTGTTTATTAATTTTTTAAATAATAATTTAACTTTTTTCTCAAATTAAAATTTTTTTTCTTCAATTATCACAATAACATCTTTGTTTGGGAAATAATCACATCTGTTATTGACAATTCAAATACAAATCACATTTATAATCTATTTTTTTTTTTTTAATATCTTACATCTATAAAAGTAAGTTAGAAATTAAGTCGTTGCTCTTACGGTTAATCCAAACGGACACCAAACCCGTGCTTCATCGCATCTCTTTCCGATAATCTCGAACTTAGTGACTGTTTGGATTTAATGATAGACTATTTTTTTTTAATGTGATTTATAATATACAAAAGTAAGTTATCTCAGTCCATATAAAGGGGTTTTTCTTTCCATCAACCCAAACAGGGTCGCCGCCCCGGTTCTCTCTGTGCTGCAGGCTCTGAAAGATTGAGGAAGGAATGCATAGAATAAAAAAAAAATGACAAATCAGATTACAAGAAATAAACATCATGACCGAGGGGCGAGGGCGACTCATTGTCATAGCTTTTTGTTCCTGGTATAATTTATTTTAAAGAAACCGGGCTGGTCTTACTTGACTCAACATTTTATCTTATCCCATCATTATCAATTAACTTTTGTTATGTATTACATATATAGTATTCTAGATGTCTTCAGGATTGTCATATAAAGTGCTCATTCCACAACCTTAAATTGTTAAATATGTTATAAAACTGAAGAAAATCTAGATAAATGAAATGAATTCTCATTGAAGTGTAATCTCAATGTTTACACAAGACCTCTATTTATAAACTTTCAGGAAGTTTGAAAATGAAGCTAAGAGTAAGAAAAATCAAAAGGAGGAAGCTTCCTTAGAGAAGCCGAAAGTAGGAAGCTTCTTTAGAGATGCCGAAAGAGAAAGCTTCCTCTTGACTTGTAGATGAAGCTAAGGAAACTTCTTGTTAACTTAGAAATGAAACTTCTTATTGGCTTGTAGTAGGAGGAAGTTTTTTCTGGGTTAATGGACATCTACATAATATATTCATAACAAAATACTGTTTTTTGCAAGGCTATACGAAATTCAAATTCCTCCCAAAAACAGTAAAAACACCTTTAAAAAACTACAAAGTTTCCACTTTCAAGCCTCTTCTTGAGGTCATCAGATTCCCAGGCTGCTGCTTCCGAAAAAGAAAAATTGAAATTATAAATCAAAATGATTGAAGAGAAAGAGAAATCCAAGTTCGTCACGGCTTTTGAGGGCCTTATTTATGGAGCAATTTCTTGTTGGAGAAGGGGAAAGAGGAGATGGAGCGAGAGGGGAAAGCAGTTTCGGTGGTTCTGATCCCATCGCCACTGCAGGGACACATCACGCCCATACTGGAGCTTGCGGGCATCCTCTACTCCAATGGCTTCTCCGTCATCATCGGCCACACCCTCTTCAACTCCCCCAACCCTTCCGCCTATCCTCACTTCTCCTTCGTTCCCTTCTCCGATCAACTCTCCGAATCCGAAGCCTCCACTTCCGATCCTCTTCACCTCACCAACCTCATCAACATCAGATGCGCACTTCCTCTCACTCGCTGCTTGTCTCACTTGTTATCAGATCCCTCCCTCGACCCCATCGCTTGCTTGATCTCCGACGCTGCCCTTCATTTCACTCGATCTGTTTGTGATTCCCTCCGTCTCCCTCGCCTTGTCTTGCGCACCGGTGGCGCCTCTTCCTTTCTGGTCTTCTCTATGTTCCCTCTTTTGAGACAGAGAGGTTATCTTCCTATTCAAGGTGCGTTCTCCTCGTTCCTTTCCTCTTTCGCAATTATCACAACCTCAGATTATGCTTGTGAAATGGCAATTGAAAATTTGCTAGTGCTGGATATGCAGAGTGTAGAGGGGAAGAAGCCGTGGTAGAGCTTCCGCCGCTAAAAGTGAAAGACCTTCCGAGGATGGAGTCCAAAGATCCGGAGGCGTTATACGAATTTGCTTGTCGCATGTCGGATGAACTAAAGTCGTCGTCGGGAGTGATTTGGAACACATTTGAAGAGTTGGAGATATCCGCACTGGAAAGACTCAGGCATGAGCTGGGCATACCCAGCTACCCAATCGGCCCCTTTCACAAACACCCGACGTTGGCCTCACATTCTTCGAGCGCCCTCCGGAGCCCAGACGAGAGTTGCATCCCCTGGCTCGACACCAGAGAGCCCAACTCCGTCCTTTACGTGAGCTTGGGCAGCATTGCAGCAGTAAGCGAGAGGGAGGTGGTGGAGATGGCTTGGGGTTTGGCCAACAGCAGGCAGCCATTCCTGTGGGTGCTTCGACCGCGCTCTGAATCCGAATGGCTCCAACACCTACCGGATGGGTTTATGGAGAGTTTGGGAGGAAGAGGCCACGTGGTGAGATGGGCCCCGCAGACAGAGGTTTTGGGACACCCGGCGGTGGGAGCATTCTGGACTCATAACGGCTGGAACTCGACGTTGGAGAGCATATGTGAGGGCGTTCCCATGATTTGTATGCCGTGCTTTGCGGACCAAAAGGTGAACGCCAAATATGTGAGTGATGTTTGGAAGGTAGGGGTTCAGCTGCCGGGTGAGGTTGAGAGAGGAGAGGTGGAGAAGGCCATTGCAAGAATAATGGTGGAGGATGAGGGCAAGTTCATGAGGGAGAGAGCCTTGGAGTTGAAGCACAAGGCCAGTCTGTGTCTTCAACGGCATGGCTCCTCTCGTCGTTCCCTCGATGCCCTAATCTCTCACGTCCTCTCCTTCCCGGTGAGGAGGCCAAGTGAAACATCATCTCTACCACTGCAATCCTGATGCTGTCACTACTTGGGCACTAAATAATTTGCTTGTTTCAGATGAACAACATTCTCGTCCGCATCTCAAAATAAATTTATTACTTCACCTTGAAATGGCTTGCTTCTAGACATTTAAAGTTTGTAAGAGCTAGCTCCAATAGATATCAGCCTTCTTCTTCTTATCAAGGTTGTGGCCTGTGTATATAATGGCCAGGCAGGGAGGGAGTGTGAAGTTCGTGTGGACTTTACTTATGAATCATATTCATCTCCATCCGGTTGATCGGGGAGGGAGTGAACAGCGCCAAAAGGTGAAATATGCCAATGCAATTGCTTTCTTCCCCTCTATTTCTTGATGCAGTACACAAATGCATATTAAACTCGCCACATAGATTATCATTTGTGTTTTATAAAGGAAATATAATACCAGAAAATCCGACTCCCATATCGTTTCCTCTTTCCTCATGACAGCTTATCCAAATCCGATTTTCTTACGAAATAACCATGAAAAACTTGGTTCAAAACAAGACTCTCTCTTTCGTTAGTGATACTCTTAAAAGGGTTGGAGATTTTATGTCTTTGTAAAATCAAAATGATTAACGAATAAAAATAAAAATGTAAATACTATATTAACCAATGAAAGTCATGAAGTGGGTTTAGCGCTATTGACAAAAGGCATAGGGACACGATACTGAGAAGGGGGCAAATAACTCTATTCACTGAATCAAAATTTCCACATGTATATTTTCAGATGAAAAAACTAGCACCGGGTATTTTAAGGAAACTATCATGAACTCGCGTCAACGAGGAAGGACGACTCGATAGAAATTTTGAAGCCCCAGCGACCAGATTTGAGTTGAGACAAACTTGCGCCCACCATAATAAGCCACGAAGAAAGACAGTGAAATCAGCAAATGATGCATCAAACCTCTGCAGGCATTGCATATGGATGACTAGACATCTGCGTTGATAATATATCTTGCATCACACCCACAAACTTGCTTGCTCCCTCCTCAAAGAAGCCATTTTGAAATACAGTAGCAACACCTTGAGATGCTGTTGAGGTTGCTGCATTCTCCGTTACTCTGGCATCTAGGCCACTCTTGATCCAAGCAATATTGTTCAAATCTGTAGCTATAGAGATTAATTCATGACTTGAAAAGGGGGGCGGCTCCAAATAGTCAATGAACTCAGGACCTAGTAGCAAACCACAAGAAAGGCTTTCCCGAGAACTTGAAGAACAGCAGCCATGACCACATTGCACTGGAACCATGGGCTCATAGCCAACATCTTCAAATAGCTTGCAGGCTCCTACTTCAACTTTGGGCGATTGGATCAAAGGGCCCTGCATTGGGAGCATCCTTGAATACGTGGATCCAGCTGTTGTCCTGCTTGGAGGATTATAGACACTAAATGCACTAACACGTGCTACTGGTTGACACAGGGTAGGATGTTCCTCCACTTCAGCGCCATCGTTTCTTGGAAGACTATCTTCATTCTGAATAATACCACCATCCATCCCGACATTTTTAATTTGTGTAGGATTCAATGAATTGATATCCCCTGCTGACATGGTTTCTTCAGAAGATGCCTTTATTTTGTCAGGGGCCTCAAGGCTGCCCTCTTCCACCATGCCAGCACCCACTGGTACGTATCTTCCAAGATCCAAGCACTTGCGCTTAAGTGTAGAATTCCAGTGATTTTTTATAGCATTATCTGTTCTTCCTGGAAGAAGCCTAGCTATTGCTGCCCATTTGTTTCCATGCATTGCATGGGCTGCAATTATAATACGATCTTCTTCTTCTGCACCAATTTACATTACATTAGCCTCTAAGTGGTAAAAGGTATTCATCATGGCGGACTATTTTCTTATTTTTTGGCCGAGACTAATTTGTTGATGGAACAAACACAAGTTTACAGCTAGGAAACATAAAGCATACAAAACAAAGCTGAAATACCTAGCAGGAA
Source organism: Acacia confusa (assembly GCA_037074495.1). Lineage (NCBI taxonomy): Eukaryota > Viridiplantae > Streptophyta > Magnoliopsida > Fabales > Fabaceae > Acacia > Acacia confusa. The sequence continues at coordinate 37,788,894 of CM073511.1, read as the reverse complement.
AACACACACACGTGAAGGTTTGGTATAAGCTTTCCTTGGAGTGGAGAGGTATCAGCTATCCAACTTTCAACCTTGTCTTCCATCCAGAGGAGGCCCCACAGAAAAGGAAAGACTTAAGTAAAGTCACTTTATTGAAAAACTAACTCGTGTGATGTTGAGCCACAAAATAAATCCATTTATCATATTTTTTTATCGAACAACTTGATAGTAACCAGTACCTAAATCTGGTCTCAAATAAAAATCCATAAATGACATGTGAATTATAAAAGCAACAGCATAGAGCAACTCAAGCTTATCAGTTAACCATGTTTTTCATGTTGCTAATACAAGTAACAAAGACATGTTCTGGTGAAAATCAATGCATGCCCAAGATAAGGCATCATTTTGGTAACAAAATATATGCATAGTGCATCATGAAATGAGGTCACCATGATACAATAATGGCTAGGCAGAAAATGCCAACGCTTATGTTAATTGTTTAAAATAAAACCTTGCACTTGTTCAAAATACAAGCTTATAATTCAAAACGGGGAATGGAAAAAGCATAATTTATCACACACAGCAAAGAAGCAGTATCTAGAAAGACAGGTATGGTAATCTTCCTTGCCGCAAGTGAAATACCAAACAAATACACAACATTTGTTCTTGACAACCTAGTATTAATATTTCAAGTAACTTCTGGTCTAACAAAAGTCTGGAACATGAAGTACGTCTAAAAAATTCCAGGTGTTTTGTCCCAATTCCCAATATAGCTAAACCAAGGAGATAATGACCAAAAAGAAGAAATAGTATCTAAAAATTGTATTCATGGACAAATGTTGCCTAAGTATAGCCACAGCCATAGACGCATCCGCGAAATTGAAGAAAATACATACGTAAAGCCTAAATGTATTTTACTAGGTATCAACAGTCTTGACATAAGAAAAAATGAGGCTGCAAGTGGAATGGTGAAAACAAGACTAATTAATCTGAGAAGATTTTACTATTTAATTACTCAAGATTAAATTAAACAAAGATATTGTCTGCCACCTATACCATTTGTCAAACAATACCAAATTCATTTGCTGATTGTTTAAATATTAACACCAGCTTCATTAGGGACATGCTAAGGTGCCAGACCAGGACTGACAATTGATCTAGCAATATGATAATATAAGTTAGAACATGATCAAATCAACCCTAATAACTACTGATGAAGCTATTCGGTGGCACCATTCTGGCATTTTCCAGTGCTGTCTTGATAGGTTCTCACTGCTATTTTGGTGATATATGGCCGACTGCAGTTATTTGAGTCAACAACTTATCTTCCACCCCATTATTGCAAGATGATAAACTAAGCAATCTTGAATATTCAGCAAATATTAATTAGATGAAAGCAACACACAGTAATATAATTGTCATACACTAAAAAATTGCCAGGATGAAGATTACTGAACTGTCCTTTGGACCACTCTAATGGAATATATAAGTTGATCAGGCATCTCCTTTCTACTATTAACACACTGTTCATATGTTTAAAACATAGGATACTAGTCTTGCAGGAAATTATTCAAATAAATATTTATATCAGTTCATGATCGTCTATCCGTCAATCGTTTTCATTAGTCGTTACCAATACTTTTAGTCTCCATCCACCAACTTGCCCTAATTGCTTGAAAGATGTTCTAACCAATCATTTGTAGCTCTTCTTTGGATATTAGAATTTAGAACTACCTTTCCTTATATCAAACTTCTCAAATGGTGTTGGAACATGATGCAGTGAACTCAATTGTTTCCACTCCATTGTGTAGTTCCACATCACTGACTCGGTTTCTTGTCCATCTCTTTAGAAATGAAAACATTATAGTTTATATCACATGATGTTCCATACCTAGCTCACTTAGTTTTTCTAAAAAACCACCAAGGATACTAAGCCAACACTCTTCAAAAGTTATTGCTCAGGGCACTGAATAGGATCCTCCAAGATTATTTGTACACACGTTCACATATAACCTTTGCCAACAAATTAGACCCTCTTGTGGAGATCAGCCTTTAATTTTAGATACTACCATCTTATGACGTTCAGGGACCAAAGAAGTGCTAGCTCAGCTACCCCCTATTAGTGCAGACCCTTCTTCAAATTCAGTAGTTAAACATGATAAAACCACAAAATAAACTAAAATTAAGCAATCACTCAAGTCCCTAACCACAACAAATTCTATTTTAACATCCCGGGGAGGGGGGGGGGGGGTTAATTGTTAAAACTCAACTAAACACTAGCATGAAAAACTTTATCCATAGAGCTGAGTATCAAGAAATTTCTCTTAAATCATTGCTTTTGGCATCCAAGTTAGGAATAGTCACAATATTGTAATGTAAACCAAAGCAGCTTGTGTATTTTATTTTTAACGAGACTAGCCAGGTGAACAATAAGCGAGACAATAATAAGGACGAAATATATGGACATGGATAACTGAAACATTACCTCCACAGCCCATTTTGCGTGCATTCTATCAACATTTTCAAGATACATACAAATACAGGTTTAGTTGATTTCAAGTGCAGAGAACAGAACTAAAGAGCTGATTGCCATAAAAATTGAGACCAACATGAATGCGTTTCGACTAATACCTATGTAATGCATCATGCGGGGAAAAAACAACGATGGATTCTTATTGGCCTCAACTTCTATATGACCATGGGAGCCCAAAAATTGGTAAATTACAAGGAATTTTATTCCACGATAAATCATGAAATATTACAGAAAATGTAGCGTTTTAAGCAGAGATTTTTAAGAGTTTCTAATCCAAATAAATAATCTTGGACCCAAGACTCCAGAATCGTCAACTTAAAGACATAAAGAACAGTGAGCAACCCCAATCCCCCGCCCCCTAGGTTGACAACAATAGTAGCATATAAAACGGACAAAATAAGGATCGGGACCTTTTCCACTTGAAAACAGAGCAAAAAGCTTATTGTAACCATCAAATCCAAAATGGGAACAGCAAGGCACAAAACGAAATCAATAAAAAACGCGGAGAGCGATGGCAGAATGAGCGGGAATGGAGGTTACCACTTACCAGTAAAGGGCTTGCGTTTAACACCGGGGTCAAGTTGATTACACCAACGGAGACGGCACGACTTGCCGGAGCGACCGGGTATCCCTCGCGCGATCATGCTCCAATTCCTTGCCCCAAACTGGGCAACCAATCGACTGAGAACGGCATCCTCCTCCGGAGACCAGGGTCCCTTGACACGGCCAGCAACGTTTGAGTCTCCAAGTCCAGAAAAGTCGGCATCGCCCGCCACGAGTTCCAAGTCTGAAGAAGCGGCGACCTCCGAGTCGGCGGTGCCATTGTGGGGAGGTTCGAGGGAAGGAGTGGGAGAGGGAGAGGGAGAGGCGGCAGGGTCAGCCTCAGTCATAGCGGTTGATTAGAGCGGAAGCGTCAGTTTGGTTGGTTTGGTCGTTGGAGTCTCTGCGTCTGGCTCTCTCTGTGTGTGTTGATTTTCTATCGACTGGGGAGTCTATACTTTCTTTATACATTCCTACCCGCCTAACTGCAATTTGGGGGCAGAATTGACCGCATCCCATGCCAGGCAGTATGGGCGTAATTGCGCCTCTATGTTTTGAAATGACGAGCATGCCCCTTCCCTTTTCTATTCTTCAAAGAACCTCACTACTCACACCTTCTCTTCTTCATCAACCTCCATTATTTTACTTTCTGGGTTTGAAATCACAATCACCCAGCTTTATTATCATAATCTTATGTAGTCATGCAGGGGTGAGTTTTGTTTAGACTTATGATAAACCGCTCTAAACAGACACTAAAGTCATGTACGATTATAATTTAAAAAAGGATTAAGGTGTAAAATTTCACATGAGTTTTTCTTCTAGAAGCGTCCAATATCACATGTTTTTTTTGGAATAAAAGTACACACGTGGTTACATTTTAAGAGTAAAAGTCACACGGGCCGTTAGTTGACCAAATGTTGACCGTTAACTTAGACAGATGAACAGTAACATGGTGTAAGACACTTCAGGGAGAAAAACTCATGTGTAAAATTGCACCTTAACCCTAAATTTTTTTTTAAAAAAGAAAAAACTCCCCAACCCACCACCCCCTACCTACCACCCCACGCCGGCGGCCGCCTCCACCCCATCACTGGCAACTTTTTTTTAAAAAAAAAAATTAAAAACCTAAGGGAAGGTCGGCTACTCCATGCCGGTGATTTTTTTTTTTTAAATTTAGTTTTAAAAAATATATTAGGTTTTTAAAATTTTTTTAAAAAAAAAAGTCGTTGAAGGTGATCGCCAGCGGTGAGGCGGCGGCCGCCGACATGGGGTGGCCAACCTCCCCTTAGTTTAAAAAAAAAAAAGAAATTTTGTTTTTTTTAAAAAATAGTTTAAAAAAAAAGTCGCCAAAGGTGGTCGCCGGCGGTGGGGCGGCGGCGGCGGCCGCTAGTGTGGGGTGGCGGGCGGTGGGGGGATTTTTTAGGGTTAAGGTGTAATTTTATACATGAGTTTTTCTCCTAGGAGCGCCCAGCACCACGTTACTGTTCATCCGTCCAAGTTAACGGTCAACATCTGGTCAACTAACGACCTGTGTGATTTTTGCTCCTAAAACGTAACTATGTGTGTACTTTTGTTATAAAAAACATATGGTGCTGGGCTCTGGAGAGAAAAACTCAGGTGTATTTTTGCATCTTAACCATTAAAAAAACTCTCTAATTAAAGCAATTGTACGTGCGTGCATGCTTGAGTATGAATACCATACCATGGTTTTTACTTTTAAGAAACACTTTTCAAATCATATATAGAGTTCCTTACTCGCTCATACTTCTCATATGGCATTAATTAATTAGCATTACTACTGCCATGAATAGCAGAAACTAACTATAACTTGGGCTTAAAGTATACATTGTTTAATTTAACACTTATTCGTGGCCTCCTTTTTTCATTTTGAATCTAATTGATCCTTGGGCTTAAAAACACCACGCACGCTGCATATATACTCCAGCTGTCATTCCATTTTTTTTTAAAAAAAAAAGGTATTCCAGCTGGAAATTAATTTCCTTAAACAAAGGGAAATCCGACATTCTCTTTAAATTATTTCAGCATTCCTATTACATTACATTCTAAATATAAGATATAATAGACTTTTTTTTAAGATTTAAAAAATTACATAAGTTATTTAATCATATTATATTTATATATAATTAAATTATAAATCAGTTTATAAGTTAAACAAATTAGTGTGTAAATGATGATAAAAATAAATGTTTTAAAGTAATTTAATTAACTTTTTTAATCTCCTAAAAAAAATCAATTAGGTTTTATATTTATGATCTGAAACAATAAATTTTGTCACTTTTGAGGTGTATATATTAATGTAAAATATACTCTCTTTGTTTCTAAATATATAAGATTTAATTGAATTTTTTAATGAAATCTAAAGTAATTTATTTAAATTCTTTAACCTCTCTAATAAAATTAATTAAATATTATATTTAAGATTGAAGGTAGTAATATATAGTGCATGCATATATATTTAAATATATCACATGTGGGTAGTACGATAAATTAATGATGAGCGTACTTGGAGCTGTAGTTATACCTCACGTGCATATATCCTTCTCCGATTATTAATATAAAATATATTTATCTAATTTGATTAGATTAGGAAAATTAATTAAGTTAGTTATTATTATCTAATTTTTGAAATGTCCTAGCTATCTTCCTCAATTCCCCAAATTCCTCTTCTCATTGATTATTATTTATGAAATATTGTTAGAGGTAAATGAAAAAATATTTAAAAAAATGAAAATTGTTTATTTTTTAGAAACAAGATCAACTTCTCAAATATTAAGAACATATTATTATGTATTGAAGGAGTTTTTTTTTTTGGGGGGGGGGGGGGTGGTTGGAAGTTTGGAACACATAGGGAAAGAGTGTGTGGTTGAGGAAGAGGTGGGCAGGTGTGGTGAAGGGGCCATATAATTAAAGAAGGAAGAAATGGGAAGCAGCAGGGGAAGGACCACCAAGAACAATCTGTTTGAAATATCTAGGCAGAAAAAAGAGAAAATAAACTGTTATATGCCTTCAGCTGTTGTTGAATTATATTTTGCAGATGCATATATATGCAAATTTAATTTATTTATTTACTGTGTGGACACTTCAATTTCCCGCTTCAGTCGTCTTGTCCAAATGCTAACTCGCCTTAATTTCCTCCTCCGATCTCTCCAAAACTAACATTTAACTTGTCAGGTGATGAACCAAGTTGATTCCTCCACTAGCCAATAAACTGATTAACCCACTGATATCGATGCAATGCAACGGACTTGGACGCGCTACATATATATTCGGTGCTTAATTGATGAGGCATATATAATAGCGTGTATTAAATTATGGAGATCAGATACCATGTGTTTTGCGAAAAGCATTTTGTTTTTGTCAGGAGTAGATTAATTAATTGCGAGGTAAGAATCAATGAAGAGATCCCACGGGTTGAGCCTCTCACATTTCTCCCTCGATCCGTCTTTAGGGAATGGGCTATATACTAATTAATACTCATTAATTCTCAATAAACAAATATCTCTTGCATGTATCCGTCCAAAAAAAGCTAGTGTGTATTTTCCCATGATTTGCCAATTGGAATGAGAGTGAAGAGGGTGGTCGTTGAATGAGGCGCACCTGAGATGTGTTGTATTGTTGCAACCAAGCCTCAAAGCTCTTGAAACTCCATAGCCGGCCAGCCCTTTTCATTCATCAAGAACTACTGCAACTGGAGGAGGCAGCCAAAGGGACCGACCGCATTGATCCCAAATCTAAGCCTTCCATCTCTTTTGGCGGCTTCTCATTCTCTTCAATTCTTCACACGCATAATAACTCTCTTTAGTGGGGTATATATATATATGTAATCAGCTTTATTTCAGATCATATATATCCATTAATTAATAAGCGCTTCCTTATGTCAGAAGAGAAATACATCTACGTCGTCTGCTCATTCAATTATGAAGCATCCGCTGGATCCATTTTGTTTAGTGCGGGTGATCGAAGCCCGAAGCACAAGGTAAGTATTGTGCGAGAAAGTTCTGTTATTGCCAGTTGTGGGTTTCGGAGTGAGGCCACTCCCTGAAACTGAATAGAAATCCTCTTGGAGTTTGTAAGCGAATACTCAACAGCCTTTTCCTTCCCTAACGAACAGGCCTACTAATTACCACAGATTTGCAACTATAAATTCGGTCAAAATAAGTAGAATACTTAATTAATTTGCGCACATGCACATACACTATGCATGCATGCATGCATAAGATTAATCAAAAATCACATATTCGACAAACTGCTAAATAAATAATGAAATATCTTGTTATTTAGAGGGGGAGAAAATGACTAATGAGTGAGAAGACACGCTTTAAATGGGAATCAGATGCGCAGCATATGGTGCTTTTGGCAAAAATAGAGAGAGAAGTAATTGGGATGAAACAGTAGATCGAGGTAGGTAGGTTTGTTTGGGCGAAAAGGTTGGGGGTTTTGGAAGCTTTTCATGATGATTGCTGCATCGCTAGCTAGTCATATAATACAAGGGAAGGATCATATTGATTATTCGGCTTTTATTTAGTAAAAGCAGCTTTATTTGTTTGGAGTACCGAACATATGCCGTTGTGAAGGAAGGCGTGGGAGGGGGTTCATCCATGCTCCTACAAAGATCTTTATGAAAAAAGAAAAAAAAATTAAGTGGAAGGTTGTAAGTTTAATTTTGCTAACTTTATGTCAGTTAGTTCTACCCCACTCTTGTAAATTGTAATACACCACCCGTGCTTCTAATTATAAGGACAATTTAATTACTCGGAATCCAAGAGGCAGTGAAAATTGCTGGTTTTTTACTACAAATTGCCCTTATTAACCATGCTCTGCCCCTCATATGCACTACCCACGCTATCTTTCATTGAGTTGGTTGGTTTCTAGGTACTTCGGCCTCGTATAATTTCATCATCTCATACGTTGTTAGCGAATTCACGTTCCATGAGAGGTGTTGCAGGGTCGAGGAAGAAGAAATCTTGAACAAATGGAATACGTGTAGTGTGGGGATTCCTTGGAATGAGAAACATGAAGCTCCATCCGTGTCCCTTCTTGGACTGCACGACAAAAGCTGCCAAGAAGAGAGAAGGACTACAATTTGCTATTAGCCACAGAAAATTGTACCCTCACATCAATCAAGTTTAAAATTATATTAAGTGAAAACCGATAAAAATGTAAGTTTATACTGTTTTCATTTAAAACAAAAAATTAAAAAAGAAAATGAAAAACCTTAATTATTTTTATATCCCCAAATCAAAAGATTATGAATGATATTATTTTGGGTAAAGGTGTAAAAATACCCTTAAGCATTGTTCTCATAAGCGTCCAGCACCATGTGCTTTTTTTTGGAACAAAAATACTTACGTGGTTACATTTTAGGAACAAAAATACCTTTCTCCGTTAGTCAACAGTTAACTATGATAAAATTACCCTTTTACTCTTAGTTTAAAATAATTAAAAATAAAAATAAAAATACCTCACCCCCACCTCCCCATGCCAGTGGGCTCCACCGCCGGCGGCCGGTTGCCACCTCCGGTGACCGGTAGCCGGCAAATTTTCTTTAAAAAAAACAACAAAAATACCCCACCCACCTCCCCTTATCGGTGGTCCCCACCTCTGGCCCCACACACTAGCGGGCGCCCGCTGCCGGCAACCAACTTCGATGACCGGCCGCCGGAATTTTTTTTTTTAACAATTTTTTTTTAAAAAAAACAAAAATACCCCAACCTACCTCCCCTTGCCGGTGGACCCCACCTCCGGCTAGAGCTATCAATCAGGGCCGCCTCGGCCCTCCAGGGCTGGCTCGTGAAGGGCCAGGGCCCAACAGGGCCAGCCCTCCCGGGCCCGGAGTAAGAAAAACATTTGTTTCTTAAAACCCCGCCTGAGAGCACTAGGGCCAGGGCCGGCCCGCAGGGCCCAGAAATTACTATTCAAAATTTTAACTATTTTTCCTCCACTTTTTTTTAAAAAATATAATTAGTAAATTACAACACGAATCATTCAATAGATAAGCACAGTCACTAATTTATAATAAAAAAACAAACTCCAGCGATCGGCCGCCGGCAATTTTTTTTTTAAAGAATTGTTTAAAAAAAAAATTGCAGACAGCAGGTCATCGGAAATGGTCGCCGGCGGTGGGGCCCACCAGAAGGGGAGGTGGGTGGGGTATTTTTTTTAAAAAACAAAATTGTTAAACTGCCGGCAGCGGGCAGTCGCTCGGGTGGGGTGTCGGCGGTGGGGCCCACCGGCAAGGGAGGTGGGGGTGGGGTATTTTTCTTCTTTTTTAAAAAAAATTATTTTAAACTAAGGGTAAAAGGGTAATTTTACCATTAGACTAACGGAGAATGTTATTTTTGCTCCTAAAATTTAACTACATAGATACTTTTGTTCCAAAAAAAGCACATGGTGCTGGACGCTCCCTAAGGCAAAGCTCAAGGGCATTTTTTCACCTTTACCCTATTATGTTTATGATGATCAATTTAAGATTAGATAAGAAAAAGAAAGCTCAAAACTCCCATTCCTATAATTTTGATGATCTTCCATATTATGATGATTAGATAATGGAAAAGATTGGCAAAACTATAATACCCTAGATTTTATTTTATTTTATTTTTGTAATAATAATAATGATAATAAATACTAATAATACTAATATTAAAATTTAAAATTTATGATAAAGTAATGAGTGTGTAGATATATATATATATATATATATATATATATATATATATATATATATATATCCTAATAATAATGATAAATGGATAGGTAAAGATAAAAATTTAAATTAGAATCTAATAGGTGATTTGCCATTATTTATTAAACTAGTAATAGTTAAAACTCAACCCATAGAGCCCAACCCATAGGAAACCCTAATTTCAACTATAAACTTAGGACTAGTCATCTAACCCTAGCTATCACCTATCAGTTCTCTCTCTAAGACTTTTTGCGGAAGAAATTCTCTTCTAGAAGCTCTGCAACCACGGAGGCCAGATAATCCTAAACCCTAGAAAAATTTTACCTTCTTCTTCCCTTGCTACTAAGCCTAAACAGTGGGTATAGATCAATGTGCATCGGTTATTTTGCGTGACTCCCTGTTTCTCGCAGACGTGCTGCCTTTTTTTTTATATATACTTTAGGGTTCTTCTTTTGCTATGAGGGGGGGTCATTGTCTCCATCTGCTCTTTAATCAGTAATTAAAATAAGCAAGTCATGGCGCGTCTTTTGAGGCACCCCCTTCCTTTATGCTTTGGCGCATTGGCTTGGTCAACAATTGGATGCATTGCATGTTGATTCATTATATATATATATATATAACTATTTTTTTTCTTTCTTTTTGTTTTGCCTTCCTGGACATCTCATTTACGCGCATGAATATATATACACATATAACATCATATATATAAAACTTCCCGTCCTCGTTTCGTGTGATCAATCTTTGCAAAACTCGTTTTGCCATTTTCATGCTTCATAAACACACTGTACATATTTTGCCTTGGGTCACCTCGGTTTTTGTGCAAGTTGACCGATCTGCCTTGTGTCCAATATATATAAATATGTGTATTTTTCAAATGGTGTTGCCCAGGTTTCATAATTGACAAACAGTAGTATACATATATTCCGTTTAATTTCCATAAACATGAGAAATTCATTTTGTTTGTAACTGAAATAATTTAATTGTGGGAGGATAACTTTAGGATGGTACCTTTTAAAGTGATAAACACACTTTTAAGGCTTTATGCCTTCGAGAATTTTTTTTTATGTGAACCGATATATCCGTTCTTCCCAAAGTGGTGTTTGGCAGGGTTTCCCGGGACACTAGTAACAATTTTGGGAAGAGGTGTACACACTAGGAAGAAATTACAATATGACCAAAATATGATGATTTTTGACTGGCAAGTTTCCCGGGTCACAGGGTAGACTGACAGGGTTTCTTGGGTCTACCATGGTTCTCTTCCCACTAGAAAACTCTAAAAACCATGACACCTTTTTAGTTTATACATATACACATATGATGCCTTTATGCTATCTTATTTTGCAATTAATTTATTTTTATTATTTTATTTTATGTTAGAATTGATTTATTTTACAATTATTTAATTTTATTTCGTAATTAATTTATCTTATTTTATAATTATTTTATATTGGAATTAAATTAAATTATTTTATGATTATTTTATTTTATTTTATAATTTATTTATTTTATTTTAATTCATATCAAATTTATTTATCTATCTACTTATTTCTGTTCTATTTTATTTCATTTTATCCTTAATTAATTAGGATTACCAGCGTTGCTGATGTGTGTATTCTTGGGCTGCGATGATCCTTCGGGGGAGCAGAGTTTCAGTGAACAGGTTTCAAAAATTGGGGCTAGCCGTGAGAAGTGAGGATGACGGACAATAAACTCTAGTTATCTACTTTCATTTATTTTCTTTAATTTTATTTTTTGAAATAATGTTTAAGTTTAGAATTATTTCCTGTAATAAGAAGCCTTGCACTTGTTCCATACAAGTGCGGCGGTGACACCTTCCGGATGTTGATGATTTTGGATTTCTATTATTATTTATGAAAACCATTGGAATATTTATGTTATTTGAATTTTAGAAATCCGGGGTGTTATAAAAACACAGACAACTTAAATGTTGATGCTCATAATGAGTAAATCTTAATTCAAGTTGAAGTAAGAGGAAACCTGTAGATGATCATAATTTGAATATTTTAAGTTTTGTAAATGAATTTGTTATAAGAGTAAGAGAATAATAAATACAAGTTGATATGTGTTTTATTTAAACTAATTGATATAATTTAGGAATTATTAAATAATTTTATTCTTGTAATGTTTTGAAATTTAGTTGTAGAGTTTGTTAAATTCTTTTTGTGTTTTTAGACTTGTATTTTATATAGTTGTATGATTTATGTCTAAATATAAAGTTATTTATTGAATTATGAGTATTTTGATTTATGTTTTTTTTTACATACACATATGATTAAATTTATATAAGTAGTAAAAACTTTAGGTTCATGTAGTTTTTATTATGCATAAGTTTAAGAGATAAGATATTCTTACTACCATTTTTTCATCATTAGATCAGAATCTCAATAAGAGAGAGAAATGATAAAAATATATAAGATTCTGATCTAACAATGAAAAAGTGGTAATAAGATTGGTAGTAAAAAAAAAATGGTAGGAAAAATATCCTATAACTAAGTTTAATACCCATTCCGTTTGTTTGTAGAAACTTTGAGTTTGACGTTATTGATCATAAATCAAGCAGAAACACGAAATCCGAATTCAAAGCAGAAATAGTAAAGAGTCAAATTTTAAAATAAAATGTGAATTCTGCCAAAAACTCAAATTGGGTGTGCGTCGATCGTTTGCGGCGGGGACGGTGCAAACAGCAAATAGCATTTGGTCGGAGAAAAAAGGGGAAAATCCACAGACTGACGCCGACGCAGAATCCTCCATCCTTCGCCTTCGCCCCTTGAAATTTAGCGTCCCCGCTATGGCATTCAATTTCAGCTACATGTCAATCTTCTGCCTCTTCATTTTCTCTGCCATTGCCCTAATTCCTCGGCCTTGTTCATCTTCTCCCACTCAACATTCTCTTCACTTAAACCCCAATTTCGACCCAGAAATTGACCTCTTCGGCGATGCCGAGGTCGTCGACGGAGGAGCACACGTGAAGATCACCTGCCCACTGCCCTCCAGCTCTGGTCTTATTCTACGCAGAAACCCCATCAAGTTTATCCATCCCGTGTCGTTTTCCACGGAATTTTCGTTCTCCATCTCTCCGAATGACGGTGACGGTCTTCTTCTCGCTTTAGTTCCCGGCAATTTCTCCCTCGGATTCCCTGGAAAATCGTCACTTGGGATTTCGTCAGAGAATAATTATCTGGGCGTTGAATTCGACACTTCAAAGGACCGTAATGAAGGCGATCTCAACGCAAATCATGTAGGATTGAACGTGGCAAGTCCGATGTCTGTCGCTGTTGGCAACGTGTCGGCAATCAATTTGGTTCTTAATAGTGGGGTGAAGTTGCAGGCCTGGATCGATTACAGCGCGAGCTCAAAGAGATTAGAAGTCAGGCTGAGCAGATTGGGAGCAGACAGACCAGCCAATCCGATCGCTGCGTGCGAGATTGATTTGTTAAGAATGTGGGGAGGTCGCGACGTGGTTGCGGGTATAACCTCTTCGAACCGCAGAGCCTCAGCACAGATTATTAATGTTTATTCGTGGAAGCTTAGTTGGAGGGGAGTTCCAAAATCACTGCATTCTCTGCCAGCGGATCCTGAGGATGAACGCGTGAGGGAAGAAACAGCAACGGGCGGGCAGGAGAGAAATTATTCAGCTTTCACACTTCTTGCCAGGCTGATTTTCACGACCGGGTGTGTTGCGTTGATCTCATTTGTGGGGCTGTTCATGTGGGCAATCTTTGAGAATTGGCGTGCAGAGTCGGAGGTGGCCGCTGCGGATGCCAGGTACGAAAGAATCCATGTCACTGTTGACAAAAATACAGACCATCACGGGAAACGGGCCACCTCATGTTCATAATGCCGTCCGCGTTTTTTAACTCGTAGTAGGAAAATCTGCACTTGTGTCTGTCTGTATGTACTATGTACAGGTAAAATTTTTTTGCCCCCCATTTAGCTGTGTAAGATATTAATTTGCGCATCTAGTTTGAGAAGAAATAGGATCCTCTCATTGACATTTTTTCTTATTATCTCTCCTCATCCAATCTAAATTATTGATTGGGAAAATGAGAAAAAAGTTAAAGTAATCGTGTATTGATTGGATGTATATGATTTAAAGATTATGAGGGATAATAAGAAAAAGGATAATGAAAGAAACCAACCCATTTGAGACCCAACCGCTTACTGTGGAAGGAGTTTGGTGGCGTGTTTTGGGATGAATCTTCTATCCTCTAGCCTTTTCTATTATTTTCCCTCCTTTCTTTTTTATTTTTCTACCGTTAGATTGATATCTCAATAATAATTAAAAATGTTGGTAAATTTAAACGGTTGAGATCTTAATCCAACGACATCAAAAGAAAAAAGATGGAAAAGGATAGAAGAAAAAAGTCAAATCCATGTTGACAGGGTAGACACGGTACCCCACTATGATCACACATGCCTTTATATTTAAAAAAGGTTTACAAATATCACTTACGTCAAAATCTCAATTTATCACTATAATTTTACGTTTTTTTGATTTTTTTTTCATTAAAATGATTTTATTAATTTTTCAAATATTTTTATGTTTTTACAATTTTTTTACATTATGATCTAACGTTTTATGATTTTTTATCATTTTTTCAATTTTACATAAAATCTTGATTTTAACTACCTCGGACCCACCAATAAGACCTTCATATGTGATTACACATGTTTTCATGTTTAAAGAAGGCTTACATAGATTAAGCACCAACGAGCGGATATTGAACCAGGTCTCTTTTGAGATAAAAGATGAAGCTTTAACCAACAGTTGTGGTATCTCTCGCTTATAATATACATATATTTTTGCTATTTTTTTTATACAATGAATGAATGCCTTATTCATGCGCTGCAGTTAGGTCAGAACATTAACCTCTGACGGGCCTCTTGTTGGTGGGCGTTCGGTTTGGGCCTCCATACTTATTATTATAAAAGCGGAGGTTATTGGCCCATACAACCCCTATTGTGCTCACTTGGTGAACCAAAATTCCCTATTGTTTTTTTGTGTTAGAGATAATTTTATTTGAAGGATTGTCGGATACTAAACGTGATCATTTCTCTCAATAAGGATTCAAATCTTGGTTCATCACATTGTAAAGAATCAACTCATTTTATTAGACCTAAAATTCAAATAGATACACAAATTCAATTGAATAAATCATTGCATTCTCCTCACTTATAAAAGCGGTAGTAAATGATTTTATAGCTTTTCCTTTTCTAAAAGAGAAAGAAAGAAATTGGTTGGCCACTGTCATTAATGAAGATGCGTGAAACAATGGGCAAGAAGAAAGCAAAATGATATTTGTGGTTGAAATGATAGGGCAGAGGATAGCATGTAAGTCTGTTTTCTCTCAGAAGCATTTTTCTAAGTATCTCTTAGAAGCCCTAATCATGTTTGTTCATATGATTTAAGCACTTAGAAACTGTCATGATCAAATGAGGTTAAGGGGTCAGATACGCTTCTGAGGGGATATTGAGAAAAAGGCCATTGAGGAGATCTGCTTCCGATAGCATGTAGGTACGTATCAATCTGCGAATGAATCAATTGGTGAGTGAGAGAGGTCAAAAGAGCAAAAGCAGCGTACGTACGTCCATCCGGTTTGCCACTACTGATTGTGACTGTGATTGGGAGAAGAAGAAGGCGTAAGGTAAGATGCAGTGAAGCTGGTGGGCATCAGAATTCAATTCAAATGAAAAAAGAAAAAAAAGGCAAAGATGCTGCGCTGCGCATTTGTCCTCCCTCATCTTATTTTCAATTATTCCCATTACCACGCCTTTACACTTCCCCGTTATCATTCCATCCCATATACATTCTTTTATATTCATTACTAAATATCTTATAATCGCGAATATTTTTCCCAACTCCCAATCCTCATATGTTCCAATTTCAACTATTAAAAAGGCAAACAAAGTAAAGTAGGGACAAAGAACCACGCAAAATGGTGGGGCCATCATCATTGCCATCAAAAGCAAAAAGGAACTCCCATCAAATTTGCCATCCTCCAACCTCACATTGAATTAGTGGTGGGGATAGATCAGACTCTTATCAGATAGCCTACAACTTAATCTTTTTAGAGTCTAGTGTGACCTAACTTATTTGTTAAAAAAGTTAGGCCAATGTTTATTTAAAGGTCTGAAAGTATAAAAAGAGTAGGGTTTTTTTGTTAAGGCCTGATCTAAAAGCCTTCCAGCCTGACATATTTACATGTTAAATAAAAATAATTATATTTATATCATATAAATAATACGATGTTTAATTTTTTAATTCTTATATTTTTATTTCAAGTATAATTAGTTGATTGTAATATACAGATGTTCTTATATTAGTTAATATGACCTTTAAGGCTTGTAATATAAAGTTTTTTTTTTTTAAATGTCTACATTGTAAGTATATCTTTAAAAAGGCTTCAGATTGGAACAGGCCTTATAAAGACTCAAGTCTAAGCCTTAAAAAAAACTTATATTCAAGCTCAAGCTTTTTACCTCCACTTAGACATATTTAGTCAAAGCCTAACCTATTTCCATCCAATCATCTCGCTACTTGCATTCATGTTCACGGATGTCAAATATTATATATTTTACTGTTTGGCAACGCGGTCAAACAAGAGTTTTTTTTTTTTTTGCTCAGAAGTCAAACAAGAGTTGAAGTGTGAAATATATCAAAGGTTTTTGAAATAAAGTTGGGTGAAAAAAAAAAACCAACATCATCCTTTTTTCATTATCCCTCATAATTTTTAAATCAAAACCACCCAATTAATATAATACTACTTTAATTTCCCTATCTCCTTCCCAATGGCCCAAATATGAGGGAAGAAGAGAAAAAAAGCCAACGAGAGGATGTCCTTCCATCAGAATTGGTTTGTGTTTCAATGAACTTGAATAAAAAAAAAATCCTTCGATCTCCTTTAAAAAACTTTTTTTTGTCTTCTTTTGCCAAATTATGGGGAAAATAAAATATGGAAATGTGACAAAATATAAGAATAAAAACAAAAAATAATTTAATTAGTCAAACTAATTAGTTTGGGAAAAAAATACTCTATAATAATTTGAATTAGTTTCTTTAATGCCTCTAAAAAAGTTAATTTTGTATTGTATTTAGGACCAAGAGGAGTAATAATTTAAATTTTTATGTTCAATTATCACAATAGATACCACAAATATATATATGTGTGTGTGGTATTCAATAAGATTCATGTCTTTTTCAGTTATTTTCTATCTCATAACTCATTTTTCAAATAATAATTTAAACATTCTTCACTTTGAAAAAAAGTCACTTTTGTCACCATCAATAAAAAAACAAACCACTTTTACAACTTGAATTATTTCTTATCGAGCTTCTGCAAAAGTCAGATAAAAAATAAGTTATTGCTCCCACTATAAACCCAAATCAGCCGGTAATAACTCCCGGTCTTATAAGAACCTGTCGACCTTTTTAAAAAAATTTAAGAAGTTATGGAGATTATTTTAAAATATTTATATTTTTTTATATCAATCTAATTTATAAATTGATATATAATTAAATAATACTTGACATATTCTATGATTAACTAATTTATTTGGTTTCTTTAATATTAAAAAAAATGTAAACTATATTTTATATTAAGGACTAGAAGGAATTATTAAGTTATTTTGATCGATTATTTATATTTCCAAAAAAAATGATATGCTTGTTAAATTGAGATCTCAAGTTTTTTTTTTCTCGCCGTGATTATTTCAAAAAAAAAAAAACACAATAAAATTAGTGAGAATCTAAACAGTCGAGGTTTATTATTATAACGTGGGCAGTAAAACTGGAAAGTATATATTTTACTTTTTATTTGGGTTAATGTCAAGTACGCGTAAAGAAATAAAGAGGAATGTTTTGTTGCATGGATGAAGAGAAATTCGATCTTTTATAATAATGGGTTGGAGGTAACATCGGCAGCTGTGATCAAAGAAATAGCTTATGCGTCTTCTTTGTGTTCCCCAGCTTTTAACATCCAAAAGCTTCTACTACGTACAAATGATCCTAGCTTCTGTAATTCCAATATAATATTGGATCACATTGATACTAATGATTGGTCTATTTTTGTGGAGAAATACATACAAGTCGGGTCCTGACTCTTTCATTTAAATTTAAATTTGGATTTGTTTGGAAAGGGCAATCCCTATAATACAGGCTTTGTTTGGATTTATTCATTGTAATGTTATTAATATGTCACAATCATGTACTCACATGATTATAGAGAACTGATGTATTATCTTTTTTATTCTTAATGCATTTTGATATTTTACTCTTAAAAAAAGAAAGGGGAATAACATTAATTGGACCGGTTTTCCTCCCACCACTCCTTTTATGACCAGCCACTTTAATTTATGCCAATCATTCATGTATCATAATTTAGATTCTTGATTCATTTGAAGTCGATCGCTATCCTCACAGATCATTTAGCTACTATGAATTTACAAAGAACCATATAGGGGGGAATCATTATGTTGTGTTGTTTATCTCAAAATGCGCGCGGGGCATATACTATACGATAATTTGGATATATATATATTATATTGGCATCTTGTGTGATAGATGTGTTGAAGTATTGTATTAAGGAGGTTAATGACTTAATGTTGGGATCCGTACACACAGCAGAATTAAAAACTTTACGAATCCTGAAGAGGATTGCTCAACCGCGTTTAAATAAATGTTTATTATAAGAAACCGTACATTTCAAAAGATTTGATTTGAATTGGTGGGCTACCTTCTGGATCAGTAGAAGTCGACTCTTCAAATCGCCTTCCTCTTTCAATATTAAGATGAATAACCTCGAACACGGATATTCGCCTCAAACACGGATATTCGCGTGCTAACGCCTTCCGTACTCTCACGTCTCTCTTTTTCTCTAAGGTTTCTTGCGGCCTTTTAATGTCAGTAAGTTTTTTTTAAACCCAATAGACGTATTTTATATTCAAAATTAATCCTCATTAATTTTGAAATTCGAATTTTAAATTTGGATTAAAAAATATATTAATTAAATCTATCTAATAGATCTAATCTAATCTATGTATTTAATCCAAATTAAAAGCCTTTTGATTTAAATTATATTTATAAATTAAATATGAGAAAAGATATATATATATATCTATTTAATTAAAATAGAGATATTATATCTCAATTTAAATTAAATTATTTAACTTGAAAATTAAATCAGAGATGCAATATCTCTATTTAATTAAATATATAATTGATTTATCTTCGTAAATCAAATCTGAGATAGGATATCTTAATTAGTTTTAGTTATATTTCCAACCGTTAAGACTAAGAGCTGATTTTAGGCGGAGTAAGTAAAATTAAGAAAAATGTTTTCCGTGAATGAATGAATATAATGTTGGAGCAGTAAAATTATAGTTAGGGAGGTGCAGGAATTGATTAATTAAAGTGAAAGCATAATTTGGTGGAATGATCGCCAAGAGGACACGGAAACGAAAAAAGAGAGTGGGGCATATTTTACAAAAATAGCGACGTGAGATACCTGAAAGCGGAAGTCCTCATGATCATAATGAACACATGCACTAGCACGCGCGGAACAAAAGGAAACAGTGAATTATTTGAATCTCCTCCTTTATTCAATTCCTAAAATTAAGTGAAAATTCTAAAATTGTTTGGATATTTTTGCAACGCGCGACAAAAACGGTATCTATAAATATTTGAGGTTGACGTAGGTAGGAAAGAGGTGAAATTTCAGGATGAAATATTTATAGAAAGGAAGTGGGACATACGGATATATATATATATACGGTCTCTGTTTGCTGGATTACGGAGAGGCAGGATCAAACCTTATATATGAGAGAGAGGAGAAGCCCAAGAGGAGGGACAATAACGTAGTCTGTTACGAGAGAGAAAGCAGTCGTCGTCGTCGCAGCAGCGATGGGAAGAGAAAGAGGCCAGATCGGGCTTAATTCCCAGAATGGCCAATCCCTCCAAAATGGAGCCATCGAATCCCCTGACACTGCCCATCAGATCAGCACAGGTTTGGTTCCTCCTTTTTTCAAGCCTAGAGGCTGAGCTTTCCAATGATGAAATTAATGAACAAACCAGTGAGCACGTTTCATTTGTTTCTTTTCCCGTTTGCTCATTCTTCTAAATTATTATATGCCTCTGAAAGCTTCAATGTTTGAGTCTCGGGGGTGCATTGGAAATTAAGAAATGTATATTTGCTGTGCTCAAGTTTATTCTCAAGTTGTTGTGTAATATTTGAATAGATTCATGGTTCCAAGTGGGTTTTGTGCTGACGACGGGAATCAACAGCGCATATGTACTGGGATACTCGGGGACAGTCATGGTTCCGCTGGGTTGGATACCTGGTGTCATCGGTTTAATCTTAGCAACAGCCATATCACTGTACGCAAATGCGCTTGTTGCCAGGCTCCATGAATATGGAGGCAAAAGGCACATCAGATATAGAGATCTTGCTGGTTTTGTGTACGGTACGCCATTAATTAACAAACAGCCACTCCTCCTCTCTCCTAACTCCCATCCTACCCACTCGTTTCATTCCAATCCTATTATTATTGCAGGAAAAAAAGCGTATTCGCTCACCTGGGGGCTACAATATGTCAATCTTTTCATGATAAACACGGGCTATATCATTTTGGCTGGTTCGGCTCTCAAGGTATGCTGTGTAAACTATTTGTCTTAGGGTTTGGATCAGCTAATATATAAAACACATATATATACCCATGCATTCTCGATAATGACGTTCTTCTCCCTCAAGTTTTCTGAATATATATATGTTCTGTTCACTGTGGTCCAGGCTGTCTATGTTCTATTCAGGGATGACCATGAGATGAAGCTTCCATATTTTATCGCCATAGCTGGCTTTGTATGTGCACTGTTTGCTGTGTGCATTCCCCATCTTTCGGCTCTTGGAATTTGGCTGGGATTTTCAACAGTCTTCAGCTTGATATATATTGTTATAGGAACTTGGCTGTCGCTCAGAGATGGTGATTTCTCTCGTCTCTTGTATATACCTTGTTATGAAGGCTCTAATTGTGTTGTGGACGGCAACAGTTTAGAAAACACAGTTTTTCGATTCATAGGATTGATATTTTGGTATTGCGTTGGTAAATTAAATTCCGCGTTCACACCTTGAATTTGGTCTAATCGCCAGGAATAAAATCCCCAGCAAGAGATTATAGCATTCCAGGGACATCAACAAGTAAAATATTCACAACGATTGGAGCGGTAGCGAATCTCGTGTTTTCATTTAATACAGGAATGCTTCCTGAGATTCAGGCAAGACAAGAGCTCATAATTCATTCATCTCCCAGATTTAATCATTCAGTGACACTGACTCTTGTGTTTGGTTCGTGACACCCCCACAGGCAACAATCAAACAGCCAGTTGTGAAGAACATGATGCGGGCTCTGTACTTCCAGTTTACAGCGGGAGTGTTGCCACTCTATCTGATTACTTTTGCAGGCTACTGGGCTTATGGATCTTCCACAGAGACCTATTTGCTGAATAATGTAAATGGCCCCCTCTGGGTTAAGGCCGCCGCCAACATCTCAGCCTTTCTTCAGTCGGTCATCGCATTGCATGTACGTACTTGCGCCTAAATTAGAATTTCTTTCAAAGATTGCTTGGTTGCCTAAATAACCCCACCCTTTTTGGTGGCTTATGATAGATATTTGCAAGTCCCATGTATGAGTACGTAGACACCAAATACGGCATCACAGGAAGCGCACTGAACATCAAGAATTTTTCATTTAGGGTGTTGGTGAGAGGGGGCTACCTGGCCTTCAACACACTTGTGTCCGCACTTCTGCCCTTCCTTGGAGATTTCATGAGTCTCACAGGGGCCATAAGCACATTTCCCCTCACATTTATCCTTGCAAACCACATGTACCTGGTGGCAATGAAGCACAAACTTACATCCTTACAAACGCTCTGGCACTGGCTCAATGTTTGCTTCTTTGGCCTCTTGTCCGTCGCTGCAACAGTTGCAGCCCTACGCCTCATTGTGGTCGACTCCAAAACCTACCATGTCTTCGCTGATTTATGATTCAACTCTTACTTAGTATCGCAGCAATTGAAAGACCTGCGATTAATGTATTATATATGCTCTCTGTAGAATAAAAATAGATTAAAAAAAAATACAAGAGCATCGCCTTAAAAATTTTCCTCAATGGCATTTTTTTGTCAAGACGCTGTACTCCTCAAAACTACTGGAATTATGGCGATAATGCCACAGGTTTAAGCATCCCAGTCACAATCATAATCCAAGTCAACAAGCGTGGGACCAATAAATGAGTTGATATGCTTCGCTAAAGCATATGTATGTCGTTTTGGCCTGGGTACGCTTCGCTAATATGAGAATATATACGGTTCATAAGCCATCCATGTTATCTATCCAAATCATTTGCGTAAAATACTTCAATCATCAAATCGATTACTGAAAATTTAAGATCAAAAAATGGAATGTATCCCCCAGAAAAAAAATTACCATGTCTCCTTTAATGAATAAAAGAATCAATTACGAAAGATACTTCAATAGTAATTTCTACACACTGAACCCCAGAAGAGTAAAAACAGAGAGTCACCCACCAAAGAAAATCGTCCCTAAATCATTGGATGAAAATCTGTGAACCAGCTGTCATATGGAAATGTGAAAGTGAAGTCATTAAGTCACTTTCATTACACCACGAGCCTCTTCCCTGAACAAGAAAATGATAATCAATATTCCATAAAGCTTCATAACACAGGATGAAAGGAGAAAGGTTTCATCACCTGCAATAAAAATGGGTTATTTCCCTCAACATAGACCCACCTTCTACATTAAAAATGTTATCTATAAGTATACATTTCAATCTAATTTTATTTTTTTACTAGAATATCCTGTTTGAAAAATATGTAACATCATATTGATATGAAATAGAAAAGCGATAACAATAAGCAGTGCACAATGCATTTATTTTAGAATTGAAACACCTCAATCCGGAAAAAAAAAACTACATTCCATCACTAATGTCTTACCTTGTGTTCACAATCAAAATGGAGGAGAAGATAGAACTATATGCCACTACAATTGTGAACTAAATTCTGCCGGCGTAATGTATATGGTCGTGCTGATCTGCATAGTATATGGGTAAAGAAAAATACACCTTGCACACTAACAGCAAACTTATAATTTCATTTTTACACGCTATTACTTTTTTATTGATGAAACGTATGAAAAGCTGAATATATGAACCATAGAACATGACAATTGATATATACTTCAATTCAATTAATATTCAATAGTAATAACAGTATCATGCAATCATACTGACAAAATCATCATGAAGCTTACAATAGGTAAAAGCATTGACATCTCACCTTGCTAGGCATCATCCAGAAACCAACTTTACAATAATGAAGATGGTATTAAGAAGCACAAGAGGAACTCTCAGGTATTGAGTTGCATAGATGAGGCCAATGAGCTGGCCTTTGAATGATTTTGCCCTGTCACCTGTATAAGCTGAGAAGCTCCATTCTCTTGGAGCAAGAAACCGATCTTCATTCAGTATTGCTAGTGCATTTGCAAGAAGCAAGAACCCCTCAAGTATTGCCCAAAGTCCCATTTTCCTGCATTGCAAGGAAATCCAAGTCAACTTACTAATACCTTCAACCTGCAGGTCGTTTACAGTTGCTCTATCAATTAGAGTTCCATGGGTAAGAGTAGAGCGCAACAAAATAACAATTAGCTAGACACATCATCTAAGATGCTGCTGATCTGTCTCTTGAATTCCAACATATGAACTGTCCAGTATCCTATGGATCCCAATAACTCCTTAATATAATGTAAGTTAAATAAATAAATTCCATCTTCTTCAAGGTTCATTTAATTAGAACATTACTACTGACTTAACATAAGATTTGATATGACAACAAAGAGTGATGCTCTAGAACCTTGGCTAGAATCATTTCAATTTGGAAAGAGGAAATGAAAGTCATTCTCTGCAGTTGGAAGTTGGAACGGTTTAGATTTAGATGTGCAACATTTAAGTTTTCATTAAAAAATTTAAACCATCCAGATGAACTGGAAGACTAAGATTTGTTCAAAACGAACGACTCCTCTTCTCAGCATAAAAGTATCCATCTTAAAAATTGGTGCATCGCCGGTTAGCAAACAGCAGTAAAGAAGGAGTTCATTCCAGACTAGAGCATCAATTGCGTAAGGGTAAAATGCGGAAACCCCTGAAATACAATGTAAAAAGAAACACGGGCAAAACTGCTAACCTGGAATATTGACTTTTTCATTCAATTGTAAGGACAGAAGCTACCAACAGGTAAGAATTTCTTCCCTCTGGCCTATTTTGACTTTTGAGCATCTATAATTAAATTTCAGTTCAAACTTCGAAGGCCAGGCTTCAATAGCATCGAAACAGTTGGTAGGCTCAGGCAGACGCAAACATTTTAAACAATCTAATCTCAACTACCATATATATAAGTAGAGCAAAGTAATAACGATGAATGAACAGAATTATTACGGAGGAATTCCAATTGAAAACCGGAGAAAACAATTGAGAACAGCGCTGATGACTGGGAATCCTAGATCTACTGGACAAATGGAAACGCCGAAGAGAGAAAGCGAGCAGAAGGGAACCTGCGATGGAGAGGAGAATGGGCGTTGCTGCAAGGGCGTCGATTACGACTTATTTCAGGCAACTCCGACCCTGAGCACGCCAAATCAGAGAGGCGAGACGGCGATCGTGAATGCGTGATGTCAATTGATTGGATACATGACATGAAATTTTTGCGTGTTGAATTAGATGCCACAAAGGGTGAAAAATAGCGCGCCAGAAATATATTAGTGCCATCGAACGAACCAAAGCCCAGTAGTCCCCAGTGGACTGAAATACAGCTCTCCCTTCATTTCATTTCACCATCTTCTTCTAACACCAAGCCCATATCGACATCTTTTAAACCATGCCCCATGCACTTGTTTAATTTTAATTCACCCAACAAATGGATCCACCTTACAAGTTTGACATCTCATAATTAAGAACCAAAAGAATTCACAAGTCAAAACGTCCCCATAGGTATCACATATTCCAATTTGGCAAATCTGGAACTAATTAGAAACGACGAAACAAAATCACAATTATAATGGGAATTAGCAGAGAGTCTCTCCACTGGCCACCCAAATCAAATGGTTCTTCCACTTCCGTCAGTGACCCCTTAAACAAACTTATTAGGTGTGAGAGGTGTATATATTATAGGGTACTAGCTAAACGGATCAGTTGACTTGATCATACATACGAGTCATGAAAATTTGTAGATTTGATGAAATTATATATGTGTTCATGTGCATTTCCCTGTCTAATTAAGGAAGACCGCTCTGATATTTGAAGATATAGCTTAAGTTATGTGTAAAGCGCTTCCTCACATGCAGCGAAGCGAGTTAAAAGAAACATAACGTCGAGTAGATCCTCTTCCTCCTGAATGCATTCAAAATATTCTTCCCTGCTTCCGAAATTGAAGTTTTCCTAGTAATCATCTTCAGGTTTGTTATATTTATTAATACAATAGATAATAGTAGATGGATCGAGTACACGTATTAATTAGGCTTAGCTTAGAGGGTTAACAGGTGGCACCAACTATAACTATAATCCCATATCCCATGCACATTGTTATGAGCCTATTAGGCTTGATTGTTTGGGCAAAAATGCTCACTTGTCCCATTTGGATGACTTTTTTATCGTTGGGCTTTTAAAAAAAAACCTCAATAGTCAATAATTCAGAAGCTCCTATCTGCATTTGGGCATTGTTTGAGCGTGTGGGGTCCGCATTTAAAAGCATTTTCAACAATTTATATCGGTGTGTGGTCCGCATCCAAAAGCTCATTCTATATTTATGTCAATTTAATATTTTTTTAAAAAAAATATTTTCTCTTTTCTTTTTTGTTATAATTTTTTTAATAATATATGTATATAATATTGAATCAAATTCATGTCATTTCATTTTTCATATAAATTGAATTTTGAAATAATTATTCAAATACTGATCAATCTAAAAAAAAAAAAGTCATTTATGCAAAAACCAAACCGGTTATCCAAATACAAATCATATTTACAACCTAATTTTTTTTTCTATCAAACATTTACAAAAGTCAGATTCAAAATAAGTCACCGTTTCCACTATTAACTCCAACAAGCTATGCATGCACCGTCCTCCTACCTCTTCTATATAATCCTATTGCACTTGAAAGTGAGAGAGTCAAATAAACTCGTAGAAGGTGTACGTTGTCCACTCTCTTCTTAACCCCAGTTCACATTCCATGCTCATCGAAAAGGTAAGTATGTAGTTCTCACCCCTTGTTGAGACCATTTAATTTTTTTAATGTATCTTTATTTATTTAGATTGAATTGTATGCATTACCCAATTTTTTTTATATCTAGTATATCAAATTAATTAATTTATAGTCCTGCATTTAAAAGTATTTTTCCTATAACACCACTATCCTAAAATATTTTCTCAATAATATTTAATATCTGAAGTATTTTAACAACATTTGGTCAATTAATTTTTAGTTTATGTAGTATATATTTTTTTTTTAAAAAACCCCTTTTTATTTAAGATGAACACTACATGCTCATCATCATTTTTTTTTTGGCTATTGTACTCGGTTCACCAGAGATTTGTCATGACTAGTCCGGATCAAGGTTTTGTCAGACGCATACTCGGGGACCTCTTCTAGAAAAATTTTCTGCATCCACTGAAACTCAAACTTGAGACCCTTATTTAAGCGATCCAAATCCCTTCCACTTGAGTCAACTTCAACTACTCATCATCATTTGAATGATCATGAAACGTGGATTCCTTAACCCCACGCGGTATCAGCTTCAGCCCAGCCCTATCTCCCTTACTCTCGGGGAATTTATAATATTCCAATCCAATGTGGGACCCTCCCATCCCCAGCCATTAGCCGTGAGTCCACTGAATTGTTGAATTGAAGTAGCATATACTACATAAAATCTCGAGTGGTCTGGTCATGTCTTATGTCTTACCGATCCAAATTCCATGCTATTACCGTGACAGTATTCACTTGCCCAAGATTTTAGAAAAGCCGACCTTTGCCCTTTGCCGTCTGCCCAACACTCCACAAGTCAAAGGTCAAAGGTCAACACTCGAATTTGGATTGATTGGGATTAGTAAATAAGGGGCAGGGAAACGAGCTTGAAATGCTGTTCCTACTGATTGACCCTCCTCCCTCCTTCGACGTAGACCCGTCATCTCTCTTCTCCCTCTCATGACACGAGCTTCCCAGATCCATGGAAGCTGCCCTCTCCTTCCCTAGATCCCTTCCCTCCAACTTCCTACCAGATCCATGCCTTTATCTTCCCCTTTCATTCATTGTCTCTTTCCAAGCTAAAGGGCTCTGATCCAAGAACGCCTCTCAAAATGAAGGGTTCCGCTAAATTATTCACAGTCTCCCTCGTCTCCGCCTGGTACTCCTCCAACATTGGGGTCCTCCTGCTCAACAAATACCTCCTCAGCAATTATGGCTTCAAGTACCCCATCTTCCTCACCATGTGCCACATGACTGCCTGCTCCTTGTTCAGTTACATTGCTATAGCTTGGATGAAGATCGTGCCCCTCCAGACCATTCGATCCCGAGTCCAATTCTTTAAGATCTCAGCTCTCAGCCTCGTCTTCTGCGTCTCCGTTGTCTTTGGTAATATCTCGCTTCGCTACCTGCCTGTTTCCTTCAATCAGGCCGTCGGAGCCACCACGCCATTCTTCACTGCCGTTTTTGTTTACCTCATGACCTTCAAGAGGGAGGCTTGCCTCACTTATGTCACCCTTATTCCTGTTGTTACCGGTGTCATCGTTGCTAGCGGGGTACTTGAGCTTTTCTTTTTTTCCTTGCAATTTACAGATCCGATTTCGCATCATTCTCTTTTATTTAACAATTTGGTTTTGCTTCACTTGTGCTATTCAAGATTGCATGTGATACTAGATGACCGCATGAATTGCAGCACTTTGTCCAATAACAAATTGCAGCTTCTCATTGCTTATGTTAGATAAAATTATTAATGTTCGGTAAACTTATTTGCTGTTCTCAATTTGATAAAGAATCTTCATATGAATTTAACCGTCCATTAATTGCCGAACTGATCTTCAACTTTTGCTGAGAGTTGATGCTTCCCAACTTCTTAACTTCTAATTATAGGGTTAGATCTTCCCCTTTTTTTTGGTTGTGTGTCGTCAAGTAATATTGGTGGTTAAAAGTGTTCTGGCTTCTGACTCTTTGTAGTTTTCTTTGTGCGGTCATAGGGTGAACCGAGTTTCCATTTATTTGGATTCATAATATGTGTTGCAGCCACAGCTGCCCGGGCCCTAAAATCAGTGTTACAAGGAATTTTGCTTTCTTCTGAAGGGTGAGACGCTTTGCATTAATAATTTCTTTGCACTTTGTTTTATTTTCAAGTTATATATTAAAATGGGACATTGAGCACTGACTTTCCTATTCTTCTTCAGAGAGAAACTGAACTCTATGAACCTTCTTCTTTACATGGCTCCAATGGCCGTTGTTTTCCTTCTTCCTGTTACACTTATGATGGAAGAAAATGTGCTTGGCATCACGGTGGCTCTTGCTAGAGATGATGTCAAGATCGTTTGGTATCTGCTATTTAATTCAGCACTTGCTTACTTTGTCAACCTGACCAATTTTCTGGTCACTAATCATACAAGCGCTCTTACTCTTCAGGTACAAACCCCGCTTGCTCACAAAGGCTTATGCCCCTTTGTCATTGTAAATTTTATTTCTCTTACTTCAACGGACTTTCTCTGTTGTCTTGTTAGTTGGGAGAGATTTAATTTTGGCTATTGTCAAAAAAATAAATAACCTCTTGTCATCAAATCTTTGGTTAATTTGGATGGATATAGCAATTAGGTGGGGAGGCGGACTTTTTTTTTTTTTTGGAGGCCTCTGCATTTCGTCTAGCTTGAGGGTCTTGATACACGAACTAATTACTAGAGTTGGCTTGTACAGGTACTTGGGAACGCTAAAGGTGCTGTGGCGGTAGTGGTTTCAATTATGATATTTAGAAATCCAGTTTCAGTTACAGGAATGCTCGGTTACTCCCTCACGGTTCTGGGAGTTATACTTTACAGTGAAGCCAAAAAGCTAAGCAAGTGATACTGGGAGACTACTACATCATTTATTCATTACAGCACCGATTCCGTTAGGCAGATTTGTACACCATGCTACTGATCAGACTTCGGAGGTTTCAGACATTGTTTTCATCTCAGGGAAAGCCTCATTAAAGGGTTTCCCATTGTATTATCAATTGATCGGAGATAACCCGCACAAGAAAGTTCCAATAAGTGATTCATGTCTGTCCATACCACACTCCCATGTTGGGATATCATAGAGAAATACCACTTTTTCTTTCATTCTTTGAGGGCAGAGCTATAGAATTGGATCTCTCATCTGTTAACACAAATTTCATTGGATTTAGCTAATCATTTGTTATAGTATTATTTTTCCCCCCTGCGAGCGCAACAGAAATTCTTTAGCTTTGAGCTTAATTATAATTTCTGAGCTCTGCAACCGGCGGCATAATGTGTAGTGCATGCAAAGTTGTTTAACTGAATGATCAGAGAATATGAATATTTGTTTCTATTTCTTTCCATTTGTCGTTTAGTTGAATCATTTCATCTTGAAAGTGTCGGCACCTCGCTTGCGTTTCACGGTCACAAACTCCTTTCTTTGGCAACATCACTTAACGTCGGATTCCTGGAGCCCAATCCATAAAGACAGAAAGTGAATAAAATCTACTAATTTAAAATGGAAAAGAATTTAAAATGGGTATCTTGTGCTCAAAATTTTCTGGAATAGAAGTTCTACTAATTTAAAATGGAAAAGAAGTTTACCCCTACTGAATTTCATGGATGAGTCATAGAACTTAGTAGGAATTACGAATTTATAATGGGTATCTTGTGCTCAAAATTTTCTGCTAACATGATAATTTTTAGGGAAAATTCTGTTTAAGTTACAACAGACCAAGAAAATATAAAAAAAGTCCCAAGGAAAATTTAGATGTTAGAAAAATCCCAAAGAGTTGTTAATCTGACTGATGAAGTAGTTAATAGGACTTTTCTAACATCTGAATTTCCCTTGAAACTTTTTTAAAATTTTCTTGATCCCTTGAGACCTGAACGAAAATTTTCTTTATTTCTAAATCCAAGTCTGTCACAAACAGGTCACCAACACCGAACCAGCTGGGAAGAGCCCCAAACAAATTAGCAACAGAAGGCTCATTAACAACAATCAACGTAAGGGCACTGCCAAAGGCATTGGCTCTTTTAGATTCAAACCCCAATCCTTCACCCAAGTGCTCATGTAAAAGAGTAATCATATTGAAGTGAGTCAACTTCATGGAATTGGAAGAGGCACTGGGCTCTGCTCGTTACAATGCGCTGGCATATTATGTCCTCCAACAAGAGATTGACCGAGTTCACTCAAGTCTGGATCAAATCTATGCTTGTCCCAAGCTGCTTTAAACTGCATGCCTTTGCTTCTACGCATACCACAAAAATTCTCTCTCAAGCTGGGAACTGAACCAATCATAATCGAAGTTAATCCAAAAATTGCAGTCTTACTGTTGAAGTAGGATCAGTATCTGCTGGATATGTGCTCTAATTTCTTCTCGAGCTTTTCTTAATCCTGCCTCCTTGTACACGAGAACGAGTTCCCCTACCAATCTGAAAATCAAATTTATGTACTCCAGAGAAATTAGAGCCAGATGGCAGTTCAAGGAAAAAAAATACAAAGAAATATCAATTAAAGAAAGATGATAGTTCATCGCAAGGTAATATTTTATCAATTATAAATCATGATTATTTAAGTAGCATCAGAATTCCTAGCGGAGCAGGCGATGAGGAGAGATGAAGCTAAAAGGTTTTTCAAGTAGTCTTGGATATCAAGGGAACGTTACATCAACTAACGGTCTGAAATATGAAATGAATAA
This sequence comes from Acacia confusa, assembly GCA_037074495.1. Lineage (NCBI taxonomy): Eukaryota > Viridiplantae > Streptophyta > Magnoliopsida > Fabales > Fabaceae > Acacia > Acacia confusa. The sequence goes on along the minus strand of CM073511.1, from coordinate 37,758,127 downwards.
ATAAATAAAGAAAATAAATTATAAATCATCACTCTTCTTTTTGGGTTGAGGTATATACCCATGATGATCATTGGAACAAACAAAAAGAAATACACAAGTTCCGTTCAACTATTTCCCTTTCCCCCCCTGTTTCGATCATTTCCCCCTAATCTTTACTTGATAAATAAGGACTATTAAACATTCATACCATGACAAGGAAAAAAATTTGCATCACGAGCGGGGACACAATCTGTACTCCATAAACTATCAACAATTATTAAGTATGGGCGTGGACATTGTGTTCTATGTGCAACTAAATCCACATATGGTGCTGGCGTTCATCTTGCAGCTGTTGACTGTCCTAACATGAGGGGATCATTTTCGCATTGAGAGTAAACATAATGTTTATGGAGTTACTACACTCGGTGAAGGCTTGGGCCTGTTACAATCTGAGTCTTCTACAGTAGATATAACGAGCATTAGCCAGCCAACTCTAGACTGTGGGGTTCCTCAAGGGAAAGCTGCTAGTATAAACTCTAGCGCTTTAAGAGGTCCAAAATCCCCTAGGATGCCTTTTCCTACTTTTTGCTGCTATATCAAACAGGGTTCCTCCCAACGCCATGGAGCTTGTCAATACTCATTATGAACAATTCAGGATGAAGAAGATAGTCCCTGATGATTTTGTGAAGAAGTTGATATTGAAAGTTGGAGATACTCTCGAGAACTACAATAACAAAGCTTCAGTGCAAGCTTGTTTATAGATATTGCTGAACATGGAAACATATATTGCAAAGGCATTGGACAGAGTGGTGCTTAAACGAAAGAGGGCTACTCAAAATGCTTCAAAATTAAATGGAGCTTCCAACACTGTGCTGCCTGCCTCATTGGTCATCCTTAACATTGCCCACAAAAAATACTGTCAAGCAGAGGAGATTGGGTGAACACACAAGCATGTATACCAATTATGGGTCTCATTTCAGACAATCTGTACTTAGATGTTATTTGAACTTCAACAAAAGTGGGAGGCTAGAACAGTTAATGTTCTATCAGGGCAGTGAATGGACAAACTTCCCTGAGGATGTTGTCAACTTGGTTAGAAAAGAACTAGAGGTAAAGAAGGCTTCTTTGGAAGTAGAATTCAACGGCTGTCATCTTGTGCTAAATTTTCTTCACATGTATCAGATGGACTTGAAAACTGGTTCACAGCAACCTATAGCATGGATTGATGAGAAGGGGCACTGCTTCTTTCCTGATATTTGTGCTGCTTCCGATGAAAGAGTTCATGAACATCTGCGTGAGGAGCCTTTTGAACCTAATGAGATTAAATCGCATTTGGAAATTGAAATAAATAGAGCCGATGAGTCTGAGTTGAGGACTTGAGGGAATGCAGCGGTGAGTCAAATGCGGTATCAAAGCACCCCTGCAATCAGTATGGCATAGAAATTGAAGATGGTAGTAATAAGCTTGATATCGGAAATTTTGGTGAAGCTATTGAACGAAATCAAGAGATAGGTTTAGATGCAAATACTGAATCTGTAAATGGAAAATTGGATTTGGTTATTGTACATAATATGTTTCTCAAGGGAATGAATAGTTATGGCACCACTGACATAGTGGAGATATACCGCTGCTCAAGCACTTTGATGCAATCACGATTGGAGCTATTCCAGAAGCAGGCAGAAATTACAGAGAAGTGTCGTGCAGTCGATAATATTCAATATGCTTGGCTTGCTTCTTCAAAAGGAGAATTAACTAACTAATCAATTCATATCGCTCTAATATCTCTAACACAATCAATGCAATATTAACCTGTGTGAAGAACAATATGATCCATGAAGAAAATTCACAACAAACACATGTTCCACGGAAACATGTTTGAGTACTGCTTTCCTGCATTTAAATGACACATTTATCTGAAATACATATTTCATGTACTGTATGTTTTTAATTCACCTTTCAATATATGGTGAGTTCCTTATCCACGTTTGTCTCATAATTGTAAAAATACGTTTTAGTACCTGCAAATAACAGTATGGTGAAAAAGGATTAATCAGAAATGACTTAGAACTTATTTTACCATAAGAAATGTAATGCATAAAGCTACATGTTATAGTCATAGGAAGATAACAAAAAACCAATGCCAAGTTAAAACAAAAGTGATTAGGTTCTGTACATGTATATACTTAATTTTGCAATTTGGACCCAATGATTCTAGTTCAGTATTTGCTAACAGCCAAACAAAAATTAAATATTGGCCAAAATCAAAACATTAAATTTGAATAATGTGGTCCAAAAATTTGGACTACAATTTGGTTAAGTTCTAAAACTACCGCAATGGTAAGTAAGATGAGAATGACTTCCAAAATACATGTACTCCCTCCACCCCTATATATAAGAGCCTCTTTTTTTCTTTTTTCTTTTTTAATAGGCTTGCCCTTAAATATAAGATCTCTTTTGAGTTTGTCTCAATAATAAATACACTTTTTCTCATTTTGTCCTCAATTAATTATTAAACTACATACATTCTCTTTCATCCTTTTCTCATTATTACTCAAATTTCCTACATACTTGTTACATTTAACTACTTTTAACTGTTTTTTATAATCTCGTGACTCGGTTGAAATGCTCTTATATACAGGGATGGAGGGAGTATATAATACTACCCACCAATACAAGGGTCTCATCATCATCAGCATGCATCCACTGAAAGAACAATGGGAAAATGCGCCTAAAGTGAGCTAATAACACAAGAGCAGCCCCATCAAATAGGGAATCAACATATTCAAGCCAAGAAATGCGACGTTCTTTGTTTTTGGGTTGGCGCTCCAAGTGACTTAACATCTCACTTAGCATTATTTCATACCTGCAGAAAAAGAGCAACTGATTGAAGTTGAGAATAAAGTTGGAAGATATAATACTATACAACAAACAAAAAATGAGAAACCTTCAAAGAGATTGATCAATCAACATGCACATATTTTTGCTCATAAAATAAAATTAACACACCAGTAGCAACCCTACTATACCAGACCAGAAATATATAGACAGAATAACATGAGTATGGCTGAAGAGAAAAGTTTGTTCTCCGGTATTAACAATCAGAGAGAAAAACTGATAATGACCACTGTACAACTTTGTTGAAAAACATAACTAATTAACGTTTTCTTTAGTGGTGAATGAAATTCTTTGCTTAGAGCGAAGAATGTTTCAGTCGATGTCTGTGGGTAGAATTAAATCTTTCGAAACAATAAACTGGATAGAATTCAAAGTCAATTATCTGAAAATTTAAGTCAATAGAATTAAACTTCTGATCATCAAACTAACATTTATCATCTCTTGATCTATAACAAGCCAAAAGTTAGTAAACAAGAAAAGAGAGCATGGCTGATTATGTCATAAGCATCATGTCTTCTACCCTACAGTCCACTGTCTTATTTAAGTACCATCTCTTTCCCAAGTATGTTTCAAATTTCAGCCTGAAAACTGATCAACGTTAGGAGTCTATGCCATCAAAAAGCAACCCATTAGGCATTCAACATCTGAGGATATAAAAAAATGTTCAGAGTCCATGATCAAAAAGTGAAAGAATGTACAACACCAATATACCATGGGCTACGTGGATTATTTCTGTGAACGAAAGTTACAAGAACTACTGAAGTTTCAGCAACATGGCACCAGATCTCATCGCTAGCTGCAATATTCTGGCAGCAAGCATCAAGAATTACATCTGCATACCCACCGAGCTCAGCAGTATCCACATTTTTGGCAAGATGAGTGAAGCTAATCATACCCTGTCCCTGAAATAATATAACAGAATGTTATGACTACAACTGAGCCATATGAACTTTTTTATCCCTTCCATACAGTTGTTATTTACAAGTTACAGCCTACAGTGCAATCTCAAATCAAACACTTAATATAGCTTAATGCTTCCGCTGTGATTTCATTTCCCTACCAAAATTCAGAGGCATAGCATTTCTGACAATAAGTGAAAATCTGTAGTTATGCAGAAACGTGGAAATGTTTAAAACTAAAAGTCAGGACAAGATTCTCAATACTTGGAATGGAAACTCTCATCGCAAAAAATTAATACAAATTTGGGAAGCAACCTGAATATTAGCCCCCAACCTATCTCCTTAATACATAATTAAGACTCATACTTAGGACCAGTGTCATCAAACTTTAAAGGATGTTAGCCTAAACGTTAGGTGATACTTTCCAAATTTGTATGAAAAAGAAACATCTTGTGTGCTTGTGGGCCATGAGAGTTTCTTTTCAGATATACATATACGTCATCCTTTTAAGTTTGATGACACTGGTCGTCTAGTCCTAAGTATGCGTTATTGGCTTTTGTACTGAACCATACGTAGACAGAAACGGCAATAAAACCGCCTTTCTTAGCATGAAGGGTGTTTAACCTTCCTCATTAGTTCCTTATTAAATTAGCCAAGATTAGGAAGAATCTTGCTCAAACGCACCTTGACTGGATAACAAGCAAAATTCCTGCGAGTTTACGTGTAAAATCATGTTTGCCGGGAATCTCATACCTTCACCTCGGGCGACCAATGGTCAACAGCTGTCAGCGCAGAAGGTATCACTAATCCACACAACTTCCCTAAATGAGGATAATGAACCTGTGAAAAGAGCAATGAACGCACTAATATCTCAATATCGAGAGGGAGAAAAAGCTGAATCAAAGATTAAATATTCCCAAAAATAATCAGATATCAGACCAATACCTGGGAAATAAACCATCTTAACTGATAAGCAGCCACAATTGCATATACAACAGGGGCTCTCGCGGATGCAGCAGAGAACTCGTCAGCTTCGTCAGACTTGTCGATAGAACTCTCTTTGATTATGTCTTTAAGCGAACGTAAAACCTCAGGCATCAATTCCATCATCAATCTCTGCTCCTGAGGTATGAAATCGCACTCTAATCCCAATTCAGCAACCCTCTTGGAATTTTTGTCGTCAAAAGCAGTAAGGTATGCTTTGGAGAAATCGTAGAAAGCAGAGCTAGCGAGGCGCGAAAGATGACCGGGAATCCATGAGAGAAGGTCCGAATAATCCTGGGTTAAGGGCTTGAAGCTGGAGGAGGATAGCAAAGCACATGCCATAGAAAAGTTTCTGATAGTTGCGTGAAAGGAATACTCTTGAGGTGGGATTTTTCTTGGGAGAAGAGATTCGAGTATAGCTTTGGCGGAAACATTGGAGCCTTCTTGTGGAGTGTACGGTGCGTTGGCAAGACCCTCAGAAATGGGCTCCGATAACCTGTTAAGAAGAATCAAAGAGAAATTACATTGTGACGTACGAAATTCGACAGAGTAGAGGGACAGAGAGATGCAGGGGAAGCTAACTGAAGGAGAAAGTTGCCGAGGTTTGAAACCGATTCCATTCCCGACGACGCAAGGGACCCGCCAGAATGCTGGTCGCAGCAGCGCGGGGCTCTCGAAGTTCCTAGGACGACATCGTTTGAGGATACATTACAGACCATGAACGAAAACGGATTGTTCATTTAGGCCCAAAAAAATTTATTAAATCCATCCTCTTTCCCATAAAAAACTTTTGCTTAAATTTGAATTTAATTTCTTTAACGTTTTCATTTTTATCATTAATGGTCATTGCTTTAACAGTTAAGTTACTAATAGAAACGCATATCATATTAATAAGAAGGAATAAGAATTATGCTTCTTTTTTTGCCTTGGCAGGTTAGAACATGCCGGCGGAGATTGAGCCCTGATGGTAAATACAAGTAAGGCTGGCTCCCATGCCAGTATGCTACTGAGGTGTTGGCATATTAATAAGAATTATATATGATATATTAGTATGTTATAAATTTTTTCTTATATTTATGACTAAAGATAGTAACATATATTAAGAAATTTAGTTTATAATATAGAAATATAACCAATTTATGTTTGAGATGACTTTTAAAGCCTAAAACAAAGCACGATTGAGGGAGCATAAGCAAAATGGGTACCCTTTTTTTAAGCGTTTGAGACCGGCAAAAGCACAATAGGGTGTGTTTGCATTTTTTCAATTGGGCTTTTAGACAAAAAAACAACTTGAGTCATACATCAAAATTTCTTATTTTTGGCTTTTTCAACCAAAAAATGACTTGAAATCGCCTACTAAAGGAGTCTCAGCGATAGCAGCGGGATCGAACACATATCCTTTTGGAACTTACCAAATCCCTTACTATTTATACCAACTATCTTCGGTAATGATTATATATATATATATGAGAAAATCAGATTTATACATTTTATTTATCTGGGGAGGCAGAGGGGGTGAGAGAAATGAAGCGCACCTACATCGGAACCCATTTCCTTGCCCATCCAAAGAGAGAGCTTGGCGGATCTGGACGGTTTAGATTTAATATTTTTTTATTTTTATTTTTGAAAAAAAAAATATTTTAATAGATAGAAAATCTAAAATAAAGATAATCTCTTAACTAATATTTTTTCAAAAAATAATTTTTTTATTTAAAAATAACTAAATAAAAAATATTAAATCTACGGTCCAGATCCGCCAACCCCAGGATCCATCCTAGCAGGGAAATGGGTTCCCACCTGCATGGGCATGCAAAGCAGAGCTCATAACTAAAATCAAATCAGGCGCCACCTCTACCTTCATACATAAACAGCATATCTGCGCAAGAATCACCATGTCCCTCCACCTCTCTCCTTTCATCTCATTCTCCCCCCAGCCAGTTGCTCCTGCAAGATTCCGACACTTCCATCATCCGCTCCTTCTGATCTTGGGATTGCTCTGTTTCAAGGACACGGTTCCAATTTCAGGGACGATGTCACAACCGGCGTTCTCTTGGTGTATCCGTAGATATGATTCATTGCTTTGTAAGTTGTTGTGCTGATGATGCGGCTGGATGCAGAGACTGATCTCAGTCGATCTGTAGGTCGCTAGCTATTCTTCACAAATTGTTTCTGTTCATATCGTGTTGAAAAGCTCAGGCAAGTTCTTCTGATCCTGGGTGCAGGTTAGAGTAGTATATCCTCTCTCTCTCTCTCTCTCTCTAGCCAGGGCAGGAACATCTTCTTGGCCAAAAGATTGTAGGATAGCCTGTTTTTTGATATTCGAAACTAGATGAATTCAGAATGTGGGAATTTTTTTCCTTTAAAAATCGGCGGTTTTGGTTTTGGTTTTGGTTTTTGTTTTGCCAAGGGCTTATTAGTAGAAGGCTAATTTTGAACAATGTAGATTAATATGATAAATAAGTCTAATATTTAAAACTAAAATCAATTCTGATTTGGTCATGCATGTATAGTTATAGTGCCAATGCAAAATCTTTAGCGAATGGTTAAAGATTTCAGTTCTTTTGACGGTAATTAGCAGAAATACCGATCTTGTGACTCTGAATTACATGGACGAGCGAGAAAGGCAGGAAAAACTGTAAATATGTGTGCGTATTTCCTTATCGCATCCTTAATGAATCTATCACTTACGAATATATATTATGATTTATAATAAATTTTATATCATATATAAATATATGGATATTTCCAATTGGCCGGAAAATATTTGAATTGACCCACTCAGATAGTAATGTGAAAAATATAAATCGGTAAAAATTCATGCCACAAAAATATTAGATACAAATGAAAATTTTGATAACAATCAGAGCCCCGCCCTAATATGAGCAAAGCTAAATTACACAGACGTATACGTCATAGAAAAAGCGGAAATTCATTCCGTGAAGACCCAAAAGAATGAAACTAGTAGGGTACCACTGGAATGTGCATTTGATGTTCTTCAAACTTGTCACACAGAGGGTCCGGAAGCTTAAAATTTCTCATCCCAGCGTCTTGAACTGTGACAGCATCCATATGTTTGCTTATGATACTTCTTATACGGAATCCTTTCTCCTGATTCACATTCCTTTCTCTTAAAATGTATTCATTCCCTTTGATGGAATCTTCATAATCTTCTCTGAACTTGTGCAGATCATCCATATTAGATATAAAATGAGAAGCCAGTCTAAACTTTCATTTTAGGGAAAACTCTAGACTATAAACAACTTAAGGAACCGAATTTAATTTAGAAGATGAGCAGGGGATGAAACAACGTCTTTGCAATAATTCAGAGGCACGTGCCTGATTTTAACGTGAGCAAAATATTCAGATCTTTCAGGGATATCTAAAAAGGAAATACGGAATATTAATAATACCTCATCATCAAGGAAGACCACCCTCTAAATCCAGAGGAAATAAGACGATGAGTGGTGACATCTCGCTGGGTTCCAGGTTCTCTTGACAACAATATTATGGACCACCCAGCAGATTTAAGGTTCATGTAGAATCTTAAAACAAGCTTAAGCTTTGAGTTCCTTGCTTCCTTCATACATTCACTCACTCTGTAGTTGTTAAACCTGCACCAAAGGGGAGCTTTTTTCGTCATGTTTCTATCAATAACAACAACTTCAATATAATGAAGTGGAAATGAGTTCTTGCTATAGGAGATAAGAAATGTAAAATTTTCCAACAAGATTTTCAGTTTTACCCAAAGAAACTGCATCGACTCTCTCTCTCTCAGAAACTGTGTTTTGAAAAGATAAAAAGGGATTGATCTCTTCAGGTTTAAATTTTGATAAGTTAAACCAATTGCTGCTAATGTTTTTGAGGTTACCGGTGAAACCAATTGGAAGAATGAGTATATGAAGGGAAAAGGCCATCTATCTCGACCAACACCGCATCAAAACCATCATCTGAGGGCTTAACAAGGCTAAAGTGATCTTCAATCAGAGTCATGGTTGAATCCAAGTCTGCAGCGTACTGACCTCCTTTGACATATTGTATGGCAGGAGCTCTACAAACCTTAGGAAGATTGTAACCTTGCAAGTTATTAAGCTCGGCATGCAGAGCACAAATCTTGCAATAACTGTAATAACTAAGCTCGACAACTCCACTATGTTTACTTTGACATGACTGCAGCATCACCGCCAATGAGATCAGCAAACTAATTAACATAACCCCAGCGGTGACAAGTCCGGTGATGAAGATTATTGCAGTGAAAGATGTCATGTACAATCCTGATTCCACAATATGACGGCTCCCCATCTCTGTGAGTGTGATCGGAATGCAGCAGTAAGATTCGTCATCAATAACGCTATTCTAAAACAACAGTTGGAAAGATAATACAGATTGAATGATAATTGCATCAAAAGCTTGGGTACGAAATGGCCAAATGGCAATAAATTTACCTAAAAAGGCCCAATTTTTTTTTAGTTTTCTCCAATTCCTATTTGTGGTGGCATGTTATGAAACTATGTCGGTGAACAGTGGTCTATGAACCCGGGTTAGTAGCTAAAGACGAAGCCTTTGAATACAAGTGAATCCATTCACAGCTAGCATCTACTACAGATCGTAATTATTCTCCTTTGTTTGGTTCATTTTATCATTTGCTCACCAGTGAGGGCATGATGGAAGAAATTTAAAAGGTAAGAAGCTTGGAATCACATAACATACCAGACCCACCTGAGAGACTTCCTGCAGAGTATTGGCGCTCCATTTACTTCAGTTTTAGTCTCACAAATCAATAGAATTGGCAAAATAAAACCAATCCAAAAACCAAAAGGAAAAAAAAAAAAAAGAAAGAAAGAACTTGTACAAATGAATCACCGCTAAGAACAAAATTAGAACTTTCAAATTAATATAGCGAGCACCTACTCCAGCCCTACTCCTCACGGTCCCTGTTAATACAATGCTAAAACCCCTATGAATTTACGAATAATTTACTTCTCCCTCTGCCTTATTCTTTAAGCGCAACCATTCCGACCCCAAAAAGCCTATAAAATTAAATCCCAACAACACCAAATACAAGATGACATGAAACCAATTTCATAATATGCAAGGCACAGGTTGCGTCGACAAAGCTATGAAACCTTGAAGCATCCGATATGGGGGATTCCCAATCCCCTGACAGAAAATCCCGAATATGTTCCGAACAAGATCAAAAGGAAAGGTGTGAGAGCTTGACGCTGCTTGTTGTGTATTCTATGTTTAAAGTAGCTTAGGGAGGCTGGGAGGGGCAGTAAAGGTTTGCAAAACTGGTGGTACTAGTACGACCCAGTGGATACATTATTCTTCATTGTCTGTTACATCAGGGGCCTTCAGGAAGCTTCCTCTGTTTTTTTCATTCCGTCTTTCCTTTGTTTTGTTCTGCTACGCTGCCTTAATTCTCAAAATTGTTGGAAGTCATGAAATACTAAATAGCTTAGCGTTCGGACTCGTATGTCATGCGAGGACTTCAAACGATGTCGTTTGCCCCTTTTGTGTTATCTTAACCTTTCAATAAATCGACGGGTCTGAGAGCGTCCCTCTCCCTCTTTGTACTCCTTTTCTTCTTCTTCTCCTGAGACTAACTACTATTTCTCATAAATTAAAAAAAAGAAGTTAAATAATTAAATTAGTTTAGAAATAATAAATCTTTTTAACTTTATCTCTATTTTAATGATATGAATTTAAAGAGTTAGTTAAAAATGAGGGTATAATTGAAAAATAGTAATAAATAAGTTAGCTAAAGATAGCTTGTGTTTTATAATAAGGACCAAAATATTTTAGAAGTTTGTGTCTTATAATAAAGAGTATCAGTAGTTTACAATGTCATTGCCTCTGCCACTCTTCTCCGACGACGTGGTGGCGGCCTGGTGGGGTATTTTCCTATTGTTCTCCGATGACGTGGAGTTGGGTCTCCATGTAAAGTGGGGTTGCGTGCAAGTTGAGTTTTATGGCACGCGTGTCTTTCTTCCTGGTGTTTTGCCCAACGCCAGCGAAAGTCCAACTCAGCAAATCAAGAAATCCGGTTCTCGATAAATTTGTTTTATAGTCCATAATAAGCTAATCTAACTAGCTTTAAAAAAAAAAATGGCGAAAGAGGAACCCCAAAAAAATGGCATCAATCTTCTCTCATTCTGTATCAAAAATCTCGAAAATTGTCGTTGACTCTGCTAGCATGAGAATTTTGGCAAATTGTAGACGAGATCATTGTCACAATACGTTTGGCGAAGACGGAGCTGGAAGTTGCGCTCAGTGTGGTACGGAGAAGAAGACCAAACTGTGGCGCGAAATTCAGAGGGGCCTTAAATGGTTTTAACTTCAACGGGGGAGATTACTTGCTTTATCTGGATGGCTAGGATGATAAATAAAACTAAAACGACATTGTTTAAGGTCAACTTCCAGCACTCCACTCAGGGGATGGGCACTCCCTAAAAATATTGTCAAAAAAAAATATATAAAGAAAAATCACATATCAAAAAAAGTCTTAGAACCTTTTCTAGTATTATTTCAAGAAACGTTAATAACTATATCAATATTTATTAACAATATATCAGTCTTCGTTAACAACTAAATCAATATAATTGACAACTATATCAGTAGTTGTTAACAACTATATCCATACAATTTTTTTATTTTTTTGAAATAATACCAGAAAAAGTCCTAGGGCCCTTTTTGACATATGAATTTTCTTATGACTTTTTTTGATAATATTTTAATAATTTGGGTCTTGAATGAAATTCCCCCCTGAATAAATGCCATTCAACATCATAAAATAATTCTATCGATGGCTTTATTAGTCATTATATAAAATATTTGATTTTAAATATAAAATATATTTTTTATATTTAGACATCTTCACTTAATTTATTTGTTGATAATCCATTAACAATAATTTAAGAGAAAGAAAAAATGAAAAAAATCAAAGAAAATGACTAAAATATTTTAAAAAACAGAATAACATTCTTAATCTAATTAAATTAAATGAATATCTTATATATCTAACCAGAGCGAATATTAAAAAAAACATTCCCATAACTTAATCATACTATATAAAACATAAAATCAAACCTTTATGATTTGTAAATAACACAATCTTTCTTTTATTTTTACCTCACATATTTTATTATCCCCACCAAGTATTTGGATTGACTTGGTGAAAAGAGCGAGGTTTCTGTATTTTGGTGGCGTCGAGATGAAGTGGTGAAGAATGAAATTAAAAATTTCAGGAAAATTCTAAATAAGTTAGCGCAAGAAGATGAGTCTTGTTTGAGTAACAAGTTGTGGAGACAATTATTGTTTTTAATGAATCAGTGACATGGAAAAGATGCTATTTTTTGTTAACTTGAAATTACAATTTATTTTGTTACCGGAATCAAAATTCAAAGAAGAATGCAGGGTTTTGAAATTAAGATTTGAGCGCTGCTGGGTTGATCTCAAGTGCGAGCGAAGGTGCATTTGACACTCCCAGAGAGAGATTGGTCGTAAACCAACAAATAGTGGGGCAAGCAGCTCCCCACCACCAGATACATCACCCGATCGCATCCACATAAACACTAGCGATTTTGATCAGCCTATCTCCCCAGCAACGGACACGTGGCACTACTTATTACGTACCGCTCGGCCACTTATCTACTCTCCTCCTCCTCCTCCTCCTCCTCCTCCTACCGTTCCCATTTCCCCTCGTTGCTCTGCAGCTATGGAGACGGCCATTGCTTGCTTCGCCAGAGGTACCTTCCTGCCTACTCTTTCTTCCAACCACTCTCCTCCGTCCGTCTCTCCCTCTTTTCGATTCACGGTATTCAAGTTTTCTATTTGTATCCTATTCATTTTCTCAATTTTGTCAACATGTTTGTAAAATATGTCCTTTATGAATGACAGACTCTGAAATCAAGCTCTTTCTTTGGGGAATCACTAAGGGTGGCCTCCAAATCAACCGTAAAGGTTTCAAAGCCCAGGGATGCGTCGCTTGTGACCAGATGTGAAATTGGTGACAGCCTGGTGAGTTTGAGGCTAAACAACTTTTTGGTTGCTTCCATCGTGCTATTATTTTTTTTTTATTTTTTGTGTGTTTGTGATTTTAGGAAGAGTTCCTTTCGAAGGCAACTCCGGATAAGGGACTGATCCGGTTGCTGGTGTGCATGGGAGAAGCATTGAGGACTATTTCCTTCAAAGTCAAGACAGCTTCTTGCGGTGGAACTCAATGTGTTAATACCTTTGGAGACGAGCAGCTTGCTGTCGATTTGCTCGCCAACCAGCTTCTTTTTGACGTAAGATTTCCATTATATTTTTCACCATTTATGAGTTATGTCGTCTACCTAGCTTCGGCTTTTGGATTATTTTGTTGTCATGTTGGAACTGCTGATCGAGGCAACCACTACTGCTTATGATTCAATATGCCCAAGTTCATATCATGTTAGAACCTGATCTAGGCAACCGTTACTGGTGTGGAAAACATGAAGCTACTTGCTTTTGCCCGTGATAATTTTGACAATGAGCCCTTGGGTCTTGGAGTTTTAATACAATTTTATTCCAACGATGTGCAGTGAAGCTAACTAGAATGTCCATTGTTGTATGCGCAGGCCTTAAAACACTCACACTTCTGCAAATATGCTTGCTCAGAGGAAGTTCCCGAACTCCAGGACATGGAAGGTCCAGTTGAAGGTCTGCAATGATATAATAAACTAAGCAATTATTATTTGGATATATTTATACATAGTGATGAAATTATGATATGAGGTTGCCATTTTTGTGAATATGCGACTGCAGGAGGATTTAGTGTTGCATTTGACCCGTTGGATGGCTCCAGTATTGTGGACACCAATTTCACTGTGGGCACAATCTTTGGTGTGTGGCCTGGTGATAAGTTAACTGGGGTCACGGGAAGAGACCAAGCTGCTGCAGCCATGGGAATATTTGGTCCTAGAACCACTTATGTCCTTGCTCTTAAGGACTACCCCGGAACACATGAATTTCTTCTTCTTGATGAAGGTTAGTTCACTGCCTTATGTTTTCTGACAATTTAGGAAACCATTCAGTTGGAAAATTGATTCTGTAATTTCTGTGGTTTCATGATAGAGGTTCAAATTAAAGCTTCAGGAAATTAATGACAATGTTCCCTGATTTGTTTATCAGGAAAATGGCAATATGTCAAGGAGACCACAGATATTGGTGAAGGAAAACTTTTCTCTCCAGGAAATTTGAGAGCCACATATGACAACCCTAAATATGATGAGGTCCACCTAGTCTTCCATTAGGAAACACGAATTTTTGTTTTAAATCTATTGTGCTATGTAAGAAATTTGGAAGTGAACACTTACGTCTCCATTTATTTGTCGCCCTACAGTTGATCAACTACTATGTCAAAGAAAAATACACATTGAGATATACCGGGGGGATGGTGCCAGACGTCAACCAGGTGCTTTAATTTCCCGATTTTCTCATGAAATTCCCTTGTCTCGAAATTAGTTTGAGACAAATCATTGAAAGTTAAAATTTACCTGGCAGAACGCGCTCTTATAGATGCCTTATTCTTGTGTGCAGATTATTGTGAAAGAGAAAGGTATATTCACAAACGTGACATCTCCATCAGCCAAAGCCAAGCTGAGGCTGCTGTTTGAGGTTGCTCCTTTAGGGTTCTTGATTGAGAAAGCAGGAGGTTTCAGCAGTGATGGTCATCAGTCTGTGCTAGACAAGGTCATAACTAATCTTGATGAGAGAACTCAAGTAGCATATGGATCCAAGAACGAGATCATCCGGTTCGAAGAAACTCTCTACGGTTCATCCAGACTCAAGGGTGGTGTTCCTGTTGGAGCAGCTGCTTAAGCTGTTGAGCTGCAATCCATCGACAGTGTTCATCTGTTTTTTGTGCAGAAAGATGTGTTTTAATCAATCTTACGGACAAATGGTTATGATTTAGTAACGTTTCCAGTTTATGTTGATAACAAAGTTAAGTTGACGTTGATAAAACTGAGATCATCTCGTCAAATTCACCGTCCGTTAGGCAATGCCTTGTGAATTTTGGTTCATTTAGTATTTTAAATTCACACCCTAAATCAAAGTTTTAACGAGAAAATTATGGACAGACAAGGTTTTCTGCAGCTCTGCGAATGGAGCTGCCAAAGTCTTTGGAGTCATCGCTGGAACATAATTTGAAATGCCGTAGAAATGGGGATACGTTCAATACGAGAGAGAAACCATTTTAGAAAATGAAAAGTTCTAAGTCTGGCCTGGAAGCCATTTGTCCGAAAGCATAACAAGTTATCTTCTCAGTTTAAGAGGACAATGTTAGCTTTGAACCCCACGATGACTCTCACAAGATAAATGCTGCGCTCATAGAAAAGGGCATATGACTCCTACTCCTAAGTCATCAGCGAAGATCTAATCCGTTTGCCTGAAGAAATATACTCATCGCGCAATGGTGTTAACCAAGACTTGAGAGAAACAAACATGGTATGGCAATGTGTCGTGATATTATTCATTTCAATTTTCTCACATAAATGTAAACTGAGCTTTCTAGTTCTTCTGATGGTCAGTTTCCTTTTCACCGCATCTCTGAGAAGGTTGAAGGAAAAAAAATGAATGAATTAGCCAAAAACAAGTCACCTGATGACATGTGTATTAGCCAAAAACTTGTACAAGTCACCTGATGACATGTGTATTAAACAAAAATGCGAAGAATCATCCAAGTATATCAGGAAATGTTTGACTTTAATTACTTTCATGAGGAGCAGGATTCTGGCGTAGGAGATGGAAAATGGCGTGGTTCAGTTGGAGGCATAGTCTGTGCACCTTTGGACAAAGTTTGGGGCGTGATTTCTCAAACCAAGAGTGGATGCCGATGGTGGAAAGATGCACTAGCTTGGCCGGAGAAGAAGATGAGGCTGGCTATGTGAGGCTAGTCTCTGGCTTTATGTTCCCCCAACCTGACGGAGAGAGGTCATGGATCAAGGAGAGGTTGGTTTCTTTGGACTCTTCATCACACATCTATGTGTACAGAATGGAAGCAAGCAACGTGGGTTTAGATGGGTCTGTGAATTCGCTAAAACTAGCTGACTATGGTTTTGGCTCTACTCTTGTTCGCTGGTCGTTTGAGTTAAACCCCTTACAAGATGTGTCAGAGGATAGCACTATAGACTATCTGGGATTTCTCTATAAATCTTGCATTAATAGAATTGAGGGTGCTATAGAAGCTGAATCAACAAATGCTTCGCCATCATAATTTTCAATCATAGCAAATAATCATTCTCAATTGAATTAAATCATATGATCAAACTACTTAATTCGATTCTGAGAATGTCAAGAAATTAGTCAAATGCTCGTTACCTTCAAAATCTTCGACACAAAATTTGCGTCTCTCTGCATGCCAAATCCGTTTTGCAAACCCACATTGCTCGCTTCCATTATGTAAACATCTTATAAATGAAGGGAAGAAATTTGATCTAAACAATTAACATTGCAGTAGAAGGGAAGCAATTGTACTCTATAATGATATACAGCTCTTCAAATCATATTTTAGCAATTTAAACTTATTTTTGTATTTCTTTAAGTAATACTACAATAATATTTTTAGAAGATCTTAAATCTAAACCATTGAAATGTTAACCAGATTTTTATTTAGCATTACTAATAAAGTAGACCCTCCCACTGCTTTTGTTTTTTTATACTAACACTTCCAACAGCCTATCGAAAAGAAAGAGGTTTGTTGGAGAAAGAGTTTTACTTTCAAAACGCCAAAGTTTTGTAAAACTAATGAAGTGATTTATATATTGAGGGATAAAACAGCAACGTCCAATATAGTTTTTTTAGGATGGGTTGAGCTGTTACAAAACTCTCCGTCTATGTTCTTTTCAACTTTAGAGCATCCAATCAAGATAATAAAGTGGATTGGCCTACAAACAAAGTCCAACTATAAATAATACGACTAATGTTATAATAAATCACTTAAAAGTTTGCAACAATCCCGCTTTATACTTTATGCCCTTCTGGAAGAGAGGTAAAATCCTTCAGAAATACATGCATATATACAAAAAGGAGGAGAGATAAAGAATGTGTTATGGGAAAGAAATGGGGATTTGCAGGTGAGCAACAATAATTAGCAGAAATACTTAGCATCAATGGAGACAAATGCCTGCCACCTTGTGTGTCATGCAAGAAAACTTGCTCATGCCATTCTATATTTACCCAACTTTTGTAAAACGACATGGCATCCTAGATTCTTAATTCGTTATTTATAATTGAGGAGGTGTCACATGCTAGCATTCCACACACACAATAAGAGAGAATGGAGCCACGTCTTATGGCATTAATGTTTCTGGTGGGCTGGTGGCTCTCTCTTTTCCAGCTTTTGCTCAGTCTTTGGTTCGTCACTTTAAGTTTAATATAAGTTCATTTCGCCCAATAAGTTTAGTGCAAGTAAAATTCCTATATATCTCTGCTTTTCTTATGAAGAAAAACATAAATAATAATGAGAAAAGCTGGCATGCAACAAACATCAAAGGGCAATGCGTTATTCATAAAAGATTTCCGGTACTCACAATAGTATAATAAACTTGCTATGCATTTAAAGGACACTGAGTCTGAGTAAAATTAAACAAACATATTCGTTCTACAGGTGGTCTTGAAGAACGCAACAAAACTTTAATCTTCAAAATCAGTTGTCGCTGTTAATGGAAAGTTCTCGGGTCCAAGACTCTATGCAAGAGAAGGTGACAATGTAATTGTAAGGGTCACCAACCACGTTGCAATCCACTGGTGAGAACCACTACTGATAATAAAATTACAGGAGCAATAATATTAACAAAAATAATAGGACTCGATTACATTTCGGACTCATGGCAGGATGGAGTCGGACAGTTTTGAACTGGTTGATCTGATGAACCAGCATATATCACGTAATGCCCGATCCAGCCAGGGCAGGGCTTTATCTACAACTTCACAATCTGAGGGCAAAGAGGCACCCTCTTGTGGCATGCACATGTTACTTGGCTAAGAGCCACCGTGCATGGTGCCAATGTCATTTTACCCAGGCGAGGCATTCCTTATCCGTTTCCTAAACCTCTCACAAAGAAAAGGTCTTTATTCTAGGTTAGTCCTGAGGTTACAAGTAGAGTTTTCCATGAACATTTCTGGGTTTTGATGGGTTTGTTCATACAAATGAATGGCACTAAGTTTGATGTGTTGAGTTCAGGTGAATGGTGGAAAGCAGACGTTGAAACTGTGTTCAATCAGTCAACAGTATCTAGCCTGCCACCGATCGAACATATCAGATGCTCACACTATCAATGGCCTTCCGGGACCAGTCCCCGGTTGCACTTCCCAGGATACATATATACAATACAGAGAGGGCATTTTATAAACTGAAAACTGAATATTATTTCTTGTGCTTTCTAATAATATCCAAACAGCTGGGTTTTAAAATTAAATAAACTATTTGTTCGAGATGGGGGCCTGTACTAGTTTGGAGCTTATGTGAACCTTCTGCAGGGGGATACACTTTGCATGTTGAGAGGGGCAGGACATATCTTCTTAGAATTGTGAATGCAGCTGTGAACGATGAACTCTTCAAAATTTCTGGGCACGATCTGACTATCGTGGAAGCAGATGCCTCTTACGTTAAACCGTTTGAGACGGACACAATATTCATTAGCGCTGGTCAAACGACGAATGCCCTCTTAACTGCAAATGAAGGCATTGGCAAGAACTTAATTGCACTCACTCCTTTCATGGATGCCCCCATAGTCTGACAACACAACTGCGTTTGCTACACTACGGTATAAAGGCATGCCTCCTTATCTCAAATTAAACTGTTCTGACCAGCATTCCTCCTCTGAATGCAACCGCCAGTTTCCACTAACTCCATTGATTCTCTCAGAAGCCTTAATTCAAACAACTATCTTGCAAGAGTTAGGGTGACCATAGGCCACAGTCTTTTCTTCACAACATCAGCTGGCGTAAACCCATGCGACATATGCGTCAACGGGACCGGAAACTGAAAAACTCAGTGGAAACTGGTTTCTTCCACTCTACACCACCACCTCCACCAATTCCTTTGTTAAGTACCACCACCATCAACTTTGCCTTCCTCTCTCCCCTTTGTCACCAATTTCACTGTCGGCTTCCTCTCACCACCACCGTCTTCTCTCTCCTTCGGTGAGGTGATGAGTTTTCTAACGAGTTTATAAAATTGTTCAGTATTTATGGTTTTTAACAAAATTCATAATAAAATTGGCAAAAGTAGTAATGAGTTTGATAAGATTTGTAATGGTTTACATAAAAGTATTTCCTAATAGAAAATACATTTATTGTTTGCCTATTTATTTGGCTTCACAACATTCGTAATAAAATTGATAAATTTAGTGTAATAAAATTGATAAATTTAGTAATGGTTTTGAAAAGATTTGTAATAGTTTTCACAAAAATATTTATTGTTCACATTCTTCTTCTTTAGTATTTATTTGGGTTTACAAAATTCGTAATGAGATTGACAAATTTAGTAATGGTTTTGACAATATTTCTAATGGTTTTCACAAGAGCGTTTCCTGATGGAAAAAGTTTAATGTTCACCTTCTTTTTCCTCAATATTTATATAGCTTCACAAAATTCATAATGAGATTGATAAGTTTAATAATAATTTTAATAAGAATTGTAATAATTTTGACAAAAACATTTGCTGATGAAGACATACAAGTCAAGATCAACCAAGAATTATGGCATTTCACCAAAATTTGTAATGAGATTAATAAGAACAATAATGACTTTGACAAAATTTATAATTGTTTTTACAAGAGAGTTTCTTAATGGAAAAAAACATTAGACAAAATTTATCAACATTTGTAGCATTTGACAAAATTCATAATAGGATTCATATGAGCAATAATGAATTTGACAAGATTTATAATGGTTTTTACAAGAGTAATAATCCTGACTTACATATTTTCATTAGCAAACACTTTTGTGAAAATATTACAATTTTTGTCAAAATCATTGTTAAACTTATGAATCCCATTATGAATTTTGAGAAGCTCATTCTACTATTCAACTTCTTCTTCTTTAGCCTCCTTCCTTACATGTTTTTATCAAAAACCTCTTATGACAATCATTATAACTTTTGTCAAAACCATTACTAAGTTTTTCAATTCTATAACGAATTTTGTGAAGCTAGATAAATACCGAGAAAGAAGAAAGTGAACCATAAACGTTTTTTCCATCACAAAATGCTCTTTGAAAACTATAACTAAACTTGTTAATCCTATTACGAATGTTATGAATCTAGATAAATACTGAGGAAAAAAGAAGATGAATAGTAAACGTCTCTTCCATCCAGAAATGCTCTGGTGAAATCCATTATAAGTCTTGTTAAACTAATTATTACTCTTATAAATTCCATTATAAATTTTTTCAAAGGTCACAAATGCTGGAAAATTTATAAATTTATTGAAAAACTTGTGAATTCATTGGAAACTAAAAAAATTTGATGGAATGGTTTCTTTCACCATTTTTACTTTTCTCTACCTCCACTTTCGTTATACTATCATCATCGCCTTTGCTTTGAGAGGGAGGAGGTGTCATCAAGAAGGAAAATGAAGAGAGGGTGAGAAGAGAAAAAGGAGAGGGAGGCATTTTAGTAAAAATATTTAAATTTTAAAATCTTATATTACTCTTTATCACCTCTGTATCCTTTTATTTTTTTTAAAAGATATTTTGAGGTTTTAAAATTTAAGTATTTAAATAACAATACAAGAAGTCCTAGTTGACGTACTGCCTGACCGATTAATATGGCGTTAATATGTCCGTCTTTGAATAACATCGGTCGTATCAGCCACACGACCTACACCTCAAGCGAAGGTAATGGGCATGTTTGGATATCAAGTTATCTCAGCGTTTTCTAAAAGAAAAGCAAAAAACGCTACTTTTTGTGAAAAGTAAAAACGCAGGGTGTTTGGTTGATCCGATACGTTCGCTGGGCCGACAGGGAAAACGCAAGAAAAGTGGACTTTTTTAAAAGCACCAATTCCTGGCTTTTTTTTTCCTGCGTTTAAAAGCTCTGCTCCTAGCGTCGGGAACAGGGGAGAAGAGAGCAGCTGTTTCTCGTAATCCTAGAACCAAAGGTAAGTGATGAACTTTCTTTTTTTTTCAAGCCTCCCATTATTTTTCTGTCGAGAATAATAAGCCTTAGAAGAGGAAACTGATGCTTGCCGAAAACTGCAACTGAAAACGCAAAACAGGGGGGGATGTGCGTCGGTTACTGTATGAATATATGTCAGTCATCGTTGGTTTTCTTTTGCCTCGTGTCTATGTAAGTTTCTACATTCTTAGCTTTCGGATGACTCTATTATGTATGGACCGAAACAGGGGTCTGTATATGCATTGTTCTTTCCTCTTTTAATTGATATACTTAATGAAAGAAGGAAAAATATCAAAGTGGTTGCTGTCATCGATCGGGTTCCTTGCCTTTCTTCTGCTGTATGTGTGTGGGTTTGAATATAAATATATATAAACATAAAACCTCTACTTGCTGACTGGTTTGGCCGAACTGGAGAAATGAATTTAGATGGGAAAATGAATTGCATGAGGGAGAAGGATGTGTGTGTGTGTGTGAGTGAGAGAGAGAGAGAGAGAGAGGTGAAGTGAGAGGAATGAATAGCTATTATATGTGTTAAAAGTGTTTTACCGTATAAAAGTGTTTTATATGATAATGCATATTTATAGTGTTTTACCGTATAAGGCATATATATATGTATAGGTATATCAAGAAAACATGTGTACAACATATTTATATGTGATAATATGTATTAAATTAATTATAGTGGAATCATGATAATGCATGAAATAATAATAACAATTATAATAAAAATAAATATATAGTGATAAATAATAATATTATTATTAGAATTTTTTTTTCAGTTATAGGGAATTATAAGCTTTAATTGTGATAATGTAAAGCCTTCTTGTAAGCGATGATTATGCGGGTTGTTCTCCTCAAGCTAAGGTTAATCAATAAAATATATTTAATTAAGGTTTTTATTTTTTTTATATAATATTTAATTTTTTTTCAAATTAAAATTTTCATTAATTCAATATATACAACTAATATGTATATGTAATTTTAATATGATTCATGTCCTTTTCAGTCATTTTCCATCTCAGCTGACTTTTCAAATAATAATCTAAACACACCTAGTTAGAAAAAAAACCATTTTTGTAAAAAGCCAAACGGGTAATCCAAACACACATCCGTTAACTTAATCTGACTTTTTTTCTATTTGGCTTTTATAAAAGTCAGATAGCTTTTAAGCTACCGCTCCTACCGCCAAACCAAACAGGCCCAATGTAGACAGCAAAAAGTACTTTCCGCGCCAGGAAGGGGTCGAACCTTCGACCTTCTGCTTAGGAAACAGACGCTCTATCCACTGAGCTACAGGCGCTGAATTTGGAGGGGGCTCTGCATTAAATGTATTTCTCCACATTAAAATAAAGATGGGCCGAAAGCCCAAAACAAAGTTTCGAGTGAACGAAAAATTCGGTGACAAAATCATAAATAATAAAACGAGTAGAATTAAATTTCAAGTGAGTAAAAATTTAGGAACTAAATTATAACTTAAAGACTCTAGTCAGTTTTTATCATCGGGTGCGTTCTTCATAACTGCATCCACATATGACTGTATATTTATTTTTCATATTTTGTTGATTTAAAAGTTTGGGCAGCTTCGCGCCATGGACATAGTATCCCCAAGACATTTTTCCTATTATCATAAATCTCTCTTTTTTAACATGACTATTAAACACCGTGAGATTGAACCATTGTAGAATGCAAATAGGAGTAACTCTTATTTAAGCCAGGTTGACTGGTTTTGGTGATGGGATAATCATAAATTTGCATTTCCCTTCAAGAGCATCTCATATCTTGTTCTTGCATTTAACTGGTAAAGGGGTCAAATACTCTTATCAAAATGAGAGAGTTCGATCATGGAGTTAATTAAGGCGTTGGAGGAGGCATCCTAACTTCTAGATGCATAAGTAAACGTTTAAGGGTAATAAACGACTCCCTTACTTAACATTGATATCATCTAGGAGAAAAGGAGACTTTGTCTTACTCTTGGATCGTGGGTGGGTGGGCCCAACCTCTCTCCTAAAATTTTTGTAAAAAAAAAAACACATTTAACTGATCAGCCAATCCGTCGTTTTCATTTTCCCTCCATATTTTATACTTTGGCACGTGAACCTTTTTTTGTGTGGCAACACCCTGCATCAGCTTTATTGCTTCTTCAGGACTTATTTTCAAGCAATGTTTCTTATCAAACAATCTTCTTGAACAATTAATTCAATACAAGCAAAGTTTTTTTTTTTTTTTATCAAATAATCTTATTGATTTCGGATGATTCTAGCTCATTTTCCAATTCGTTTTATGATTTTGATTGAATAATTATGAATAAAAAATAATTTTGGCTGATTGCAAATGATATTCAAATTCATTGAATATTTTAAATAAATATAAAATTGGGTAACCAGAATTGAAAGTTTAGGTGTCTTGTTAATTTCATGCAGGTATTAACTGGTACAATTCAAATTGATTATGATGATTTTAAATGCCTCATTCTTGTATACAAGTCGATCCAGCTCCATCACTTGAACACGAACCGAGAAAAGAATTACTCCATCCATCCATCCGATCATAAATATAAAACATAATTGATTTTTTTAAAAGAAATTAAAAAAAATTACTTAATCATATCATATATTTTATATCATTACATTATATATCTTTAAACAAAATAGTTTAAAAAAAATATAAATATAAATATTTTCCATTAATTCAACTAACTTCCTTAATATCTTCTTAAAATTAACTATATATCCTATATTTAAGACATGTTATACACGGTAACAGTAGCAGTACAGATTGTTCGCTAGGTACAGAAAATGAATCGGGTAAGGAGATTTGTTTTGGATGGTCCAGAAAAGAGAGAACACTCCTTACATTTTTTTTTTTTAACTTATTCACAAAATAGAGCGCCCCGCGGAGAAAAGGAACGGGTTGGGTTTCTTTCCCTATCTTTTTCTCATTATCCCTCATCATCTTAAATCATATTCATCCAATCAATCACAATACTACTTTAACTTGGCTCTCCTCTTCTCAATCAATGGCCTAAATGGGGACAATGAGGGAAAAGAAGAAATAAGACAATGAGAAAATCTTCTCCCGAAAAGGAACCAAGTGCAGGGGTCCGGAGAAGCGTTTCTGGACTACACCACAAGCTTATTACAAGACACTAACAAAAATAATGTCTAGGAATTGCAGATTAAGAGGAAGAAAAAAACAGCAGGACCCTCTCCGCCTTCAGAAAGAGGTTCTAAAGAAAGGAAAAGACTTACAGAGCAATGTGGTATATATAAAAACTAAGACTAGGTGTCAACGAATGCGGCAGGATCCAAAGGCCTTACGGTATCCGGAAAATCTGATCTGTGTCCGGCGAGAGAGTAATAAGCAAGAATATGGGCTGGATGTTCCACCAAGACAAGATCACCTGCAGGATTATTAACACTGACTCGCCTGGAAGGAATGAGCTCAATATTCCAAAATGGGCGAGCCATGGCTAAAAGATCTCGCCCAGACGCAGACACTCCATAGCCTTGCACCCACAGATACCTGAGGGAAGTGAGTCGGGTGGCGGCAACTGCCAGAGCATACTCACTGAAGAAGGAGCAGCCCCTCATTTCCAGCTTCTGAAGGCTGGGGCAGCCCCTTGAAAATTCCAACAGCCCTGCATCCGACTCCCCCACGTACCCCAGCAGCATCCATCTCACATTTTGGCTGTATTGCCCGATGTATCCTAGGCCCACATCCGACAATCCCCCAGGTCTCAGATACAGTGCAAATCTCCTAAGCTTGTCACACCCCATCAGCAAGGCCCTCACTCCGTTGTCCAGCGGCAAGTCCGTTATTCTCTCTTCCCTGTCCAACAGCACTAGTCTGAAATCGCACATGTTTTTCAGGTGTGCCCCAATTTGCTCCAGAGCTGCATTTGTGATATCTGATACATAAACTGCCAGATATTCTAGTTCTGGACATCCCTGCGACAGAGCGATTAATCCTCTCTGAGAAACAACCCCTTCTTCATCCTCCATCCCTTGATCATCATCGCCTCTTTCAATCCTCAGCCTTTTTAGCTTCTTGCAATACCGAGCAAGAACTTCTAATCCTCTGTCTCCAATTACATTCCTCGACTGTCCATCAGGGAAAAAACTAGTTGAAATGATCTGTTGTCCCTCAATGATTTCATCCATTTCAATCATTATAACATCTTAAAACTTTTCAGGTTTCCTCTTGTCTATAATTAGGGAGCTTCGAATCAATATATGCAGCCATGATTATTATTCTGGATTCCCAGGACACAGATGCATGCATATGCATTATGCATCCTTGCATGTGTGCGTGTAAAAAATTTATCAATGGACGGGTTAAGGCAAATGTTGAAGTAAAGCAAGAGAGGTTAGAAGACAATAAAAAGGAAGATAGTAACATTCATTGCAATGATCCGAAATAAGCAACTTGAATTGAGAAACATCTCTAGGAACTGACCTCAAGGATTTCCAAGTTTGGGCACCTTTGGATTAGCATACAATGATCTTCTGTATCCAGCATCGCATAGAGAAGATCCAACTTTTTGAGCAGGGATGCAAAGGGAAAAACAATCGGCATTTCATTCTTTCCTATATAGGTTAAACCCAATCGATTTAACTTCGCAGGTAATGATATAGTGGAGTACTTGTCCGGATGCTCATTGTAAGAACCTCCGCAAAATTCTTCTAGAGCAGTTGTGTGTCGAAAGAAGTTTATGAGATCCAAGATTTCACAATCAGTGATTTTCACAGAGGCTAAATTAGGGCAATTTTTAGCTATAAGTTCAAGGTCTTGAATCTTGACATTGGCAATATCTGTCAGGTACAAATTTAGAGCCTCAAGAACTGTATTATTTGTCGCAAGTTGATGTAGCCATTCACCATCACGTTCAATAATTGTACTCTCCTCCAAAAACAAAACTTTTAAAGCCCTACGCAATGGGAAAAACAAGTTTCAACAAGAGTCATGGTCATCCATAGCAGGCACAAAATCAGATAAGAATGGGCTCAGGCTGACAAACTGAAACATTCTTATACACAACTAACAAAATAAGGTCAGAAGCTTATGTCCAAATGCAGTACGATGTCATCTAAGTTACGTCTGTGGTTGTGGAAAGAGCCAAGGAAACTAAACGAAGCTATAGATGATAGCATATGAATTCAGTGACAAATTGTCCCTAAGCTGTAGAACTTTACCATTTTCTCATACAAGATATACAAAATATAGATGAATGCTTTTCATTAAAAGAAACAGCACACAAGTGAAACAATGTAAGCAGTAATTTTCAGAAAGAATATAAACTTTGCTGGGCTTGGAAGAAAACACAGCTAATAACACTAAAAACGCAGCTGCTATCAACAAATGGTAACGAGAGAATTGGAAGAAAAAACATCAAGATAAATGAGGCAAAATAAAAGTTGGCCATAACTGAAGGAATTAACCATCTACAAGCAAGACGAGAAAATCTTCAGAGATAATAAGTTGAATGTATTAATTAAACCAGTTTAAAGCAATAAATAGAGGCCATCCACACCAAAGATAAGAGAGACAGATCCTACGTTTAAAATTTAAAGAAATAACCAATTCACGTCATATGGTCAGAATTAGACTGCAGCAAGTTTCTATGAAGTACAGTTAGAAGATGCTTAAATTTCAGAGCAAAAGGAATGAGATGAGCTTGAATCTTTCGTGCAACATAGAGTAAAAGAACCAAAAGTAATGATCTCCTACGTCTCTTCTAAGACATTAACAAGGTTTTTACTTCACAAAGACAACCCAAGTTTTTCCCCCGACCATGCATGTAAGATTAATTTAGTAAACAGAGCATTGTCTTGGTTTGTCCAGTGCATGAACGAATTGATGTCCCTAACAATAATAGCTTCAATAATTATGTCCCAGACAAATAAGTCAAAATTAGCCAATTAAGATTCAGTGTAAGTTTCAGATAAACTTACTTTGCATACAAATTATCGTAGATCAGATGATAACTGGTGGAAACAGAAAGTAAAACTAAATTAGAAAATGCGTTGCCCTCAACAACAGATGATTTGGCAGAAACGTCTTATTCTTAGGGAATGTAGGCTTCCAGCCACACAATTCAAACCGGAACATAATAGCAGAAAAAAGGGTTTGCAAAGCAAACAAGAACACCTGGCATTGCTCACAACAGCCTCTAAATGTATTTCACGATATTTGGAACCAATAGAGAACGGTTGTGACAATGCAGTCCAACTGCATGAAAATCATATTACAGAATCAAAGATATCGACGAAAGGATATTCATTCAGAGAGAAAAAGTACTCGAACTCTCAAACTACTGCAATCACGAGTGAGATTTTGATACATGATCAACCAGATACGCAGCAACTTATTCCTCGTCTGACAGTAGAACCAGGTAAGTTACCTAACTCACAGGTTAATTTATACTAAGCACAAAAGTCACAGACTCATCCAGATGGCCAAAGCAACCAGTCGTGATTTTATAGTTGGAATTGATTAACTTCAATTAACTCACTAAATTTAAGCAAATGAAAAAGAAAATCCTATAAATTTCAATTATAAGCCTCCAAAGTCCGAACTAAATGAAAACGACTAGTCAAAATTACCTGCAAGACCGGCCAATATGGTAAAGGCCATCCGTGGAAAACCCAGAACACTTGTCGAGTTTGAGAGCTTGCAGGACATGTCCCCGAGTTCGAGCGAGAAGTTCAAGATCCGAGTCCTTCACAATCATGCGCCGAAAGTGGAGGGACTTCAAGCAATCGAAATATCCAGCAATCTCCCTCACCCAAGGCGTCACGTAGCCTCCCCAATCCTCCGGTATCAAATTGAACATCGCCGCTCTCGGCTTCCCTTTCAGCTTCAGAGACTCCAGGTGCGGAAATCTCCGCCGGAGCCGGTCCGGGGTTGTCGTGTAGCACAGAGCAATTGTAACGTGCTTCCGCGTCAACGAATCAAGCTCGTACCATCGCCGGCAAACTTGAGAAACCGCATCCCGGTCTTTGGGGTCGTGAATATAAGGCATAACACAGTCGAGCACTACATCGGACAATCGAGCACACATTCTGCTCCCGTTTCGATCCCCCTTATCCATAGAAAGATTTGGGCCAAAAATTTCACGCCCAGAGCTGAAGAAAGTGGATTTCTGATTGAATTAAAAGAAACCGTTCAAAGATGTAAACCTGAGGATGAAGATCGGTTCCGAAGCTTCAAAAATCCACTGTCACAAGTAGCTCTTGGGAACAACTAAAATGAAAGATCACGTAAAAACCAGAACAGACGCAAATAGTTCAGTATATCGAAAAGCAACAGAACCGGACCATCGCACTTTCAACCAGGGACAGCACACCAACCATAGTGCAGCAAATTCGAAATACGTGGAAGGCGCAAAAGGATTCTGGCAGGAAAGAGGACAGAGAAGAAAGTTGAGCTTAATTAACGATGAAGTTGAGGAGTATCAAGCAGCGAGTTTCGCACGGAAGAAGAGCCAATCGGATCGGGAATGAATCGCAGACCCGACCAATAGCAGAGGAAGGGAGCAGTGCATTACTGCTACAAAAGTTGAAGCCGAAGGCATCGTGGGAAGAGGCTAATTGACGGTTAAGATTGAAGGAATCAGGGAGAATCGGACGGCAAGAGTGAGAACAGTTTGAGAGAAATGATTGGACGGGACCATGAGCGGGTATATGAATCGCAAATAAATAAGAGAGGACCGTTTTGTTGAGTAACAAAAGATGCAAAAGCCAAAGGTGAAGGTGAATCAGTCGTGGATTTGGGATCACTTTTGACATCTAATAAAAGTGCCCATTCTTCTTAAATATTGGTGCAATAATCTTCTTTCGCATACTTCCATGTCAATTTTAAAATAGCTTTTGAGAGTCGTTATTATATAACACCAACTAATAATTTACACGAATTAGTAATAGAAATGACAAGCATACGTTCTAGATTTTGATGACGTGAGATATTTCTGTCTGGGGGTATATACTAATCGTGAACGTTCACAAATGGAAGCAGGTTTGTATAGCTGTGTGTGTTTATCACTTCACGCCGTCTTAGTTATGAAGCAAGGCATAAGTTTCAAAGTCTCTGTCTATCTTCTTAGTTGAATAAATTTTAGTTCGTTATAAATAACATGTTGATGTTGACTCCCATTATATTCCAATATTGGAATTTAGCGCTATACTTGTTTTTGGTGTATCAAAAACAAAGCCATACTTATTTATAGTGAATTATTCCACAACGCAAACATAAATGACTGGTGTTGCCAGTAAACTTGAAGTTGAATGACATTTTTATCAAGTTCCATCCATATTACTATTAATAGCTTATAACTACTATTTTTGTGTAGTAAAGTTTAACCGAATCTCTCACGGTTTCAAGCGTCAAATAAAAATTATAAATGCATCAAAATTGTAATATTTTTTTACTAAACTACTTTTATTAATGATGATATAGGAAATAAGAGAGAGAATAAGGAAATTATTATAATAAAAAAGATTATAGAAGAGAAAGTGTAAGAAAATAAATATGGTAGAACAATAAAAGTAAACAATAGAGAGAATCTCAGATAGATACATATAAAATTTTAAAACTTTTAAAGATCTATTAACATCTATAAAAGACATAAAGGTAACAAAGATCAAATTGAGATTTTAAAGTGTAGATGAATTTACCATTATGTCTTCTCTTCCTTTCTCTCTCTTCTCACCCTCTCTTACTCTTCCTCCTCCTACCGCCATGGCAACTCTATAAGGCTCACTAGTGATAGTGAAAACCCATGGAAGCTCCACAACGAGATTGAGACCAAACTCCAAAAAAAAATGGTTGTCTGAGCTCCCTCTCTCTCTCTTGCCTTTGCCTCATTTTCGGTTGAAATCGTGGTGTTGTTAATGGTTAGGGTGGAGTGGTGGTCAAAGCTTATTAGCAACGATAAAAATGAAATTTATTTATGGCGAAGAAGAGAGACAAAGTTGGAGGATGATTGAAATTAGTATTATTCGAGGAAGCTAAGAGGATGAGGAAGAAGAAGGTGGATGGTAAAGTAAAATGAACTTCACAAAATTCGTAATAGCATTGAAAAGTTTGATAATAATTTTAACAAACAAATTATGTTTTTATTTTATCATCCCATCCTCACCATTGGAAAAAAAAAAGAATGGTTTTAATTTAATACTTTATAAAAGTATAATTTTTTAAATTTATTTTTGTATGGAATATTATAATCATAATTTTATAGTATATTAAATATTAACCTTATGTTTTTTAATCCAATTAACTAACGATGAGAATAGATGAGATGATTACAAAAAAACAAAAGATCAAGGAATGGAGGGGGGTGAGGACAGAGAGGCAATTTTGAGGAGAAAGAGAAAGGGAGGCAGTGAGATGGACGCTTACGTTAGAGAAAAATTCATCCAAGTTTAAGGAATTAAGAAAATCTGAAAAAGGTTTCAAAAGAAATTCAGATATTAGAATAGTCTCAAAGAGCTGTTAATCTCTGAATAATGAAATTGTTAATCCGACTGAAAGAGTTATTAATAAGACTTTTCTAACATTTAAATTTTCTTAAAGATTTTCTTAGTAGTTTGAGATACTGAATGGAAATTTTCCTTTATATTATTTGACTTCCAAAGCATAAAGGTCCTTATGAAGTGAGTGTGATGCCACATTTGTCAGAGTATATATATTGAACTTGTATCTTCCAGGTGAAGCAAACAAAGCATAATGATTAGACCTAATTACTTCCGGGTCGCCCTCATTACTAATTATCTTCCATGTTTCTCCCCTCTATTTTAGTCCTAACCAAAACATTTTAATTTTTTTTTTCATCGTCAGAGCTTATGCTTGCAAAGATAAATAACTACTCCTCATGTTTTTAATATAAGACATATTTACTTAATTTGATTAGATTAAAGAAGTTAGATTAGTTAGTTAATATGACTTATATTTTATAAAACACCATAATCATCTTTCTTGATTTTTTATTTCCCTTCCTTTTTGATTATTGCTGAGAGAGAATTATTAAGATTAAATTACGAAAAAATTGATAAAGATGAAAATTATGTCTTATATATATATATATATATGACCAAGATAAACTCTATAAATATATATAATATTAAGGATTAAAGAAAATATTACAAAGTAGTCCGTTATATAGACTACGGATTTTTTTTATTTAATAAAAAAGAGGTCGTATTAATTGTTCAGAATTTGAATCAATTTTTATTACATATGTCAAAACAAAGTTGAATTAGAATAAGTGTCTTTATTAAATATATTAACAGTCTGTTTAGGGAAAATCAATCTTTTAGTCCTTCAATTTTTGACTCACTTATGACCCCAGTTCCTTAATTTTTCATTTTTTTTAATATTATTGTCCTTGCAATCTACAACTCATCCTACATGGCAAGAGAGGGTAATGAAATTGCTTCCACATCAGCTATACACGTAAGCAAAGAAAGAAGGGATTTGGAGACTGAGACTGCCAGAAAATGCCAAATTAAAATGGATCAGATGAAGGCTTCCATGGTGAATGGTGTTCTCATTGTCACTATTCCAAAGGAAGAGGCCAAGAAGTCTGATGCGAAAGATTATTCATATTTCTGGTTAGAAAGAAGGAGCGCTTTTTCTTTGTTTCTGTGTTGTGCACATTCGTCAACGCGATATTTGTCTCAGTATAAAAGGGTCAATGTCTGTGTTAATAGTAGTTTGTTTTTTTCTTTCTAGTAATTATAACTTTTGGAATAGTAACAGTGAGAACACCATTCACCATAGAAGCCTTCATCTGATCCATTTTGGTATTCTCCGGCAGTTTGAATCTCCTTGTGAATCACCAGATCCCTTCCTTTTCTGCTGATGCTGATGCTGATGTGGGAACAATTGTATTATCCACTATTGCCATGTAGGATGACTCAGGATGAATTGATACAGCAAGGATAACAATATAAAAAAGTTAAGGAACTGAGACACAAGTAAGTTAAAAATTGAAATACCTAAAAAATATTTTTTTCTTTATTATATATATATTAAAGAGCTTTCTCTTTTGTACAACCAAACAACGGAGCTTTTCTGTACTTTTGCATGCCTTGTTATTTTTATTTTGCAGTTATTGAATGCGTCTCTATAAATTTGGTGACCTGCATGGCAAACATTAGAGGCGCGAATGTGGGGATGGAATTAATGCTCCTTTACGCGATGACGTAATTTGGAAATTACTCCACCACGACAACACATTCAACTCACGGTCAAATAGGGGAAAAATTTCGTTACAAGCCAACACAAATGAATGAAATATATCAAATTAATCACGCTGAAGACACGCGTCTTTAGCATGTTTATTAATTCTTATAATCAATGTCCTTGACGAGACAAATTTTTAACCAAATGACATAAATTAAGAAAAAGAGTTTTTTTTTTTGTTACAAAAAAGTTTTAGAAGGCTACGACATCAGTCCCCTTACTAAGGCTAAGGCATAGCCTCGGGTTCTAAGAGCACTTAGAGGGAATTTACGAGATCGCCTATCAAAGGAGTCCCAACGACGGCAGAGGGGATCGAACCCACGACTTAAGGGCTTGGTCCTGAATCCCTTACCATCTGTGTCAACTTTCTTTAGTGAAAAGAGTTAAAATTAGATGATGAAGCTGTGTTTTTAATTAATTAAAAATAACAAAGAGGGCTCTCGTTTTTGTGGCCCATACGACAGGAATGATGCATCGTATAGACGAACGGCGACGATGAAGTGGTGCCTCAGGTTTGGAAAAACACAACCTTCTAGATTTAAGGACGAGGTTAAACCATATGTGTGGGATGATGCTGGGCTGGCAACCTTAATTGAAAGTGGAAGTGGTGGTTGGTGTTTGTAGCCTTTGAAATTCTGGTTACTGGCCCCCTCTTTTGCTATGACCAATGGACCCGGCTCTCCTCATCGTTTCGTTTTATTTGTTTGCTTACATATTACGCCTGCTTTGACTCATTTGGTGGTGGGGACGGTTTCTAGAAGCACACAGAACCATGATAGTGGAGAGTCACTGTCCAGTTGGGGGCCCAAACTCGTTAAAGCTTCTAGAGACCCTTGATGTGGATGCCACCTATATATATATATACACCCCTGACCTCCCAACCTCATCCCTACGAGAGTTACGCTGGTCTCCCCAACAGAACAACGTAACTCTCTCCCATCATATAAAATCACATCATAAGCTGATAAGCTATATATATATATATACAAACCAATTCAGCAACATATTTGAGGTCAACCATTAATTTGGACAACAATTATTGTTCACAGCCTTGTTCGTCCATATTTGCATCTGCGGGCGTAATATGAAAAGAGGCAAAAGGAGGCGGCTGAGGGCTAACTACCTTCATTCATTACTTGATACGGTTCTCAAACATGCCCGCCATGATAACTCATCCTCCAATTCCAATTTCTGAATGTAAAACATATCACGTTAGAAGACTTGTGTTGAGCAAACGCTCCACGATATCCCAGCGCAAGGCTCCAATTTCACGAGAGAAGTAAGAAGCTGAGCGTACTATTGAGCAGCAACTACCGCCGAGAGAAGATATAAAATGGGAAAGTTTATTGACGATTAACAGTTTGCTCAGCTTATTTCTCTCATGCAAGTGGAACATTCTTGCGTCTACAAAATGTGGGCATGGTTCTAGATTGTGGAGTTAAATATGATTTTAACTTCATGGCAGAGATTGCGGCGTTTCATATGGTGCCAAAATAATGCTCTCAATACTACACGCTCTGAATTTGAGGATCTGCGTACTCTCACTGAGATGAATTCAAATGATTATCATTTTCATTCCATCAAGAGAGAAATCATACTCTTGAGCCAAACGGGACCTATGCGATAGAGGATAGACTCAGAGGCGCTCGAGTTAAATGTGATTTCAACTCCACTGTGGCCATTGATTGTTTAGATTTTGCTTCGCTTACCAAATCTGAGCTCGGGGGGTGCACCCATCACCACTCAGTTCTCGCATGATCAAGTATGCGACAAGGGCAGAGATATGTAATCTATTCAATAAAACCTAGAGGAGACACAAATTTCATCTCCCTCTGTTCTGTACGACCAGTGATGGTAAGTGGTAACTGTGTGTTCTAATGCCGGTGAAAAGTTTAATTCCCCTCCATTCTGAATATTAGAAATGAATAAAACTATAAACTCCAATGAACAATGTTTATAACCATGCCCATCCATATGTTTTCTCCAGCAAAGAGCGACTAAAAAACCAATCCTGGGTCCCCCATAGATCACTTGCCCTTCTTAGGTTCTTTCATATACTGATCTATCAACGCCTCAACATCCTTCCAGAAAAGGCCCTCCACCAAATTTCCATCCTTGGTGAACCTGCGATCCAAACAGAGTCATACCATATATTCTCTGATTTGCCAAAGGGAATGTGTTTCAAAAGCAAATATTTGGGGCAGGAGAGGGAGGGAGGGAGAGAAATACCATCGGGTCACACTTTTGGTAAAATGTACTGGTTCATTTGCAGAAATTGATTTTGGGTCTGCACTTGCTATGGTAAGTGTGTATGCGTCAGAAAATCTAGGCAGTTTGGAAGAGACTACCAATCCAGTACTGGTGAACGATGCCTGGACAAGGAATTGCAACTAGAAAAAATCAAATTGAGAGATGATGAAATCGCTCTAATAAACAAAAGCATGTCGTAAAGAAGCAACTTGAAACATCTCAAGGTCCATACAAATGCACATCCAATCACGACTAACCCACATGAAGCTTCAGCCGGACTTTTCAGAAAAAAGATGGGCAATGTCTCTCTCAGACACACAAAGGTACGACTCTTATTCTCTTCTTTCTATAGATTGAAAATAAATCAAATTGCATGGATGAAACACCAATCTAGTTGATAATACAGAATGAAGAGCTATAGAACTTCAATTTTTATTTTTTTTTTTTTTCATTTGATTTGTAGCTTCTAACCTTCATTCAATGAAGGATAAGAAAATAACCACATATTCTAACACTGCCCAGTGAACGTTATGCAGAAGAGCGAGTGGTATTAACGACAGGTATTTCTAAGTAGTTATCATATTGTTTCGAAGTTCTAACACTACTAAATATTTATATGTACCTAAAGGGAGGCAGAGGTTGTTTCAACTTGAACCAATTGACGGAAAATAATAAATCAGAACCATGCAAGACAAAGAAAGCAGCTACTCCTCATACATAAATGAGACTATGGGATTCTAGAGTAAAAGGATTTTTAAGTTAAAAGAAACTCACAACAGGAGGATATGTGAACAGAATGGCATTCTTCTCCTTTGTGTATATAATCAACTGCAGCAACCCGTTGAATACTATATACTTGCCAGAGTTAAGGATCAAACGTAATTGAAGCAGTGTCAGTAGAATTTACAAATCAGATGATTGAGAATAATTTAAGGATTTAAAAAAAAAAATGAGAAAGAGCAAAAACTATGAACAGGACTTCTCGTAACCTATGTATAAAGTTGTCTAGCCATGAGATGAGGCCGCCTTAATATATACATAATGGCGTGTTTCGAGGGCTCAAAATTCTAAGATTATATACCTTAGACCTCCTGTGGGTTTAACCAGAAATTAGTAAACAAAAAGCTGCGATCCCATTTTCATTTTTACCAAGCAGCAAAACCAATAAACAATACGACGGAGAGTCTGGGTAACTTTAAATTTGATTAGCTCTAGCATTAATTTCAGATTGCTCAAATGCCGTTGCCCAAAGTGTTCCCCTTTTCCAAATCCCATTTTTTAGGTATAAATAAACCAAAGTGCCCATTTTTAACCAAATATTCTTAGTTTACTACAGTTTACTCAATCAAATGTCTGTTCCTCATCCTTCCAGCGTTTTCATAAACCAAAAAATTCGCGCGCGCGCGCCTGGAAAAGGATATAAAACAATGCACGCGACGAGGAAATCCCTGTCCTCAGGAAACTTCTTTTTGTAAAACTGGGCGAACAGAGCAATGCCAATAATGATCGTTCCAATGAACAGCCTAACGTTGCTCAATCTCACATCTTCAACAAATCCACGACTAGTCGCTACCTATACAAGAATAAAATATAACCCATAAAGATCAAGTAATCCACCAACCAAACAATTAAATTAAACATGAAACGAAAACTTCGTTTAAGCACGATGAGATCTGGAACGGACGAAGAGATAGATATGGAGGCAGGGTTAGGGTTGAACGGACCTCAGAGACCGACTCGTCGAGGATGTGTTTGATGGAGTGGTGATCTAAGAGGTTAGCTTTCTTCGGACCTTTGGACGCCATTTTTGGAACTCTAGTCTGAGCGAAGCGGCTCAGCGTAGTAAGTTGTAACTTCAATTGGGAATTTGAGACTGCAAGCTCGGAGTCGG
Source organism: Acacia confusa (assembly GCA_037074495.1). Lineage (NCBI taxonomy): Eukaryota > Viridiplantae > Streptophyta > Magnoliopsida > Fabales > Fabaceae > Acacia > Acacia confusa. The sequence continues at coordinate 37,721,847 of CM073511.1, read as the reverse complement.
CCCTTCCGCCCCGCTACCGAGAAGCGTCTTGGCGCGTAATGCAAATTGTCACATACGCACTTTCCTCCTTCCCCAAACTAGTCATTAGGAATTTATGTCTTCAAATTTTCCAGCTTTGAGTGTATATAAAATCTGTAATTTCTTCCGGCGGAATATGTAACAATTTTTTTTACAAATTAATATAATTATTGTTATCAAACTCATGAGTTAATTTTTTGAGTTTAAAGTTTTTTATGTTTCCAGTTTACAAAATCGTTTTGAGTCACTCTTCTCTTAATTTTGTGTTAGTGGTAAACTTAGTCAAACTTACAATTTTACATTTTGAGTTTATATTTTTTACGTTTCTAACTTATAAATTGTGTTAACTCACTTTTAATTGAAGATATGCTAATCTTTTTGATTTGACTATGCTTCATATATGAATTTTAAAGAAATTTCTTTGTTGAGTATGAGAAATTATAAATGTTGATATATTTAATTTTAATTATTTAGATTTAAAATTTATTTAAATTAAATTGATGTATTTTTTATATTTTAATTATACATAATTAATATCAATTTATTGTTAGAAGTAAACTCTTATCGATTTACAATTCAAATTTACGGTACTAATTTACATCATTCGTATGATTTTGTTTAAACTAATGAATTTGACAATGTTATTTAATATATATGTGTGTTGTTGTTATTTAACATAATATAATAATTTTTTTATAATTTTGTAAATCTCTTTCTTTTCCTTAGTCAATTATAATTTATTATTACATTTCAACTATTAAAAGTTGATCTAATCATTATGACGGAGTCAGTAAATGTAAATGAAAATGAAATGGAAATATTCCTTTTCCTCTAAGATATATAAGAATTAGTATGTATTGGAGAAGGTTAATCACAGTAATGTGAGAATAATGTTGACTCAAAATTGAAAAAAAAAAAACACTCTCAATAAAAAAAGACTCTCAATTAACTGTAAAACCCAGATTTAAATAACAAAAATGAAACTTATTCTTGCAAGCTATTCTGAAAGCCAAGAGAGTGAGGCTTTTCTCCTCTCAGCTCTCATCTTCATGCACACAAGTTAAATATACATAGAATATACACAATCGAATATTTTGTGTGAATCTAGAGACCAAAAAAAGAAAAAAGAAAAGATACAGCTTAAACTCAGATGACAAGTGAATTTGTCAAAATTTTGGTTTTTATTTTTGATAGTTGCAGTTTCAGTTTCAAGTTTGGTTATTAAAAAAAAGTTTGGTTAAAACCTAAAAACCAAATTATATATATGTTTATATTTAGGAAAAACATTTTATCATGTCACACACACATGAAATGGTGGGACCCACCTATACATATATTAAATATATGTATATGTGGGTCCCACCATTTCATGTTTGTGTAGGAAACTTTTTTTTCCCATGTAACATGAGAAAATTAAAGCCCTTATATTTAATAGATGCTATTTGATAATTGTATTTTTTTTAAGTAAATAGGTGTAGATTTTAATTTATATTAGATAAAATCTATAAATATTTTAAAGCTATTTAATTTTTTATATATTTTTTCTTCCTAAATTCAATTTTGAGGATAAAAAGTAAATTTTCTACAAAATTTATTCATATATAATTTATTTTGTAAATAAAAAATTTAAAAATCGATTAATTCAGTTATTAACTGAAGTGAAGCGAAATATTTTGATTAATTCGGTTTGGTTAGTTCAATTGTGTAGTTTCAGTCCGGTGTTCAAAATCAGCTCTATTTGACTTTCTGATTGTCATCGAAAATTGAACCAATATACCGAATGCTCACACTCGTAACCATATACATGCAAATTCAGAAACATTTTAAGAACTTGAATGAGACAAACATGCACTGATGAAATGTTATCACGTGGGACAACATAGAGAGATTATTTTCTACATTTTCAACCACACTCTTTTTTCCTCTCCAAATAATCCATACTCAGTGCTATGAAGCACACTGAACACGACTGTTTTTACAAGAGAAATAACTAAAATCATTATTTTGATGGAAACGAATTTCTCAAACTTTAGTTTATATTACATATTCATTTTTGCCATATGTGTAAGTTGAAAATGAATTCAGGTGGTCGTACAGTGTTTTCAGGGGCGGACGAAAATAGTATGGAATAAGGGACAAATTGAACATATACATCATTACTTGGTGATATTTTTTCTAACATATCGTCTATTTAGAGGTACAAATCTTTCAGGGACATATGATGATCTATTTCCTATTATATGAATGAATCTTCCAGTCGAAGATAGTTCGTGGAATCTCAATCTGGAAAAAGAATCATTTGTTAGTAATCGCCTTTCACAGAGGCTTCACCTTCACAGTTTTCGCAGCATCCTTAGCAAGCAAGAAACGAGCCCCCTTAACAAGCTCTTCCTTCACCATGAACAAAACGGCGGCAGCCAGCACACTCTGTACAATTTTAGTGCTCATACCGTTGTAAAATCCATAAAACCCTTCATAGCGGACCATCTTTACAATGGCATCCCATGTTCCTGGATTTCAAGAATGCAACTTCAGAAAGGAATTTAACCAAAGAGTATAAACTTACAAAACATGAGGACTTGAAGCTAAATTTTTATTCAAATGGTTTTTTAATGTTTGTGTGTGCCCATGTGAGTGAGTTAGTGGGAGAGATAGGGGGTAGAAGGGAGGGAGAAGCATTAATATCAAATTGAACAAAACCAATATGCCACATATTAACTTCAGCAATGCATAAGCAATAACCTCTCTGGTGACTAACAAGGCATAAGGGAAGACTGAACCTACAAAAATTGAATCATGACTATTCATAGGTAAGATATGATTATCATAGTAACTTAAACCTTTATAATGGTGCCTCTTGTCTTTAGTCTTAATCTGCCTTGCTTGAAGCCTAGCCTGTAGCAACATAACAAGTGAGAAGACCAGGACAGCATTTTGAGCACAAATCATTTTCCCAATCCCCCATTCCATTCTTGAAAAGAGTGGACATGAAGATGATACATAAGAAGATTATGGCAATAGAATTTTTTTAAATCAGGACATAGTTTCTCCCATCCTTAATATAAGATCCACTTTATAGTTAAATTTCTATATTGAAGTGGATCTTATATTAAGGACTAGAGTAGTACTTAATAAATGATTGTACAACATCAACTACAGTAAAATAGTGAGTAAAAAAAGAGGTGATGTAAGAACTAAGTGAAATGATGTGTATGTTCAAGAAATTACTGAAAGCCAACAATATGGCAAATGCTAGCATTTTGTAATCCATATGTTTTGCAGAAAGAGTATGGGTTATTTGAATGTACAAATTGATCAATGCTCCTTAACATGAAAATATAGCCAATCATACCTGTGAGTCAGAATTTTTCTTCTTTAATTTACATAAAATAGTGAATGTTGTAAGGTAGAAAATGTTGGGTGTTAAAGTAGTAGAGACCAATTCTTTTTTAGGAAAGGTAAAAGAATAAGAGGATAAAAATTAAAAGGATAAATATTCATTAGATTATGGAATCATAATCTAATATTATAATATAATAAAGAATAGAGTAAACCTTTAATAGAAAGATAAGTCAGAATCTGTAATTCATCGGACTACTAAAACCCAAGGAGAATCTCTTATAATTAGATAAATAATTCTCTAATAATTTTCCATATATATTTCATACTTACTTTTACATGAGTTTAGACTCCATATTTATAGATAAAAAATATAACCATCATTCTCTAAAATACTCCTAAATTTATCCCATTAATCCATGATACAGATAATGGAAGTAAATACCTAAATAAATATTATTCTAATATGCAACTAACCAACCCACTGATCATAAACTTAAAGACCACTAATAAATAAGAAAATATCCTAAATAAAATAAACAGTATCTAAAATTATATTAATAAATATTTATTCCTAAAATCTCTAACTTTCCACAACTTTCATTATCTCACGCTAATCCGGTACTCTATCATAAAGGGGTAAGAAGACCAAACAATTAGGCTAGTAAAAATGAGAATGTTGTTATGAGAGTGTGATCATACAAGAACAACAAAGATATATAATAATATTATATAAGAAGTTGACATGACACCCATCAAGGGGGAAATAATAGAAAATCAATTAATATGGTTCAAACATATCGCACCGGTATAGAAGGTTGTACAGATGATCTTTAGCATTAGGATCAGAGGTAAAGGAAGAAAAAGAAGGGCATTCAAGGAAGTTATCTAAAAAACTAGTAATTACTAGAGTACAATGGCAAAATAGATGTAAGTAACCTCACTTAGTAGGATATGGTTTAGGTGAGGATAAGGTTTGTTGTTGTTTTTGTTGTAGTCGTTGTTTAATTTACATTTAATGTCAAAGTTTGACAAGCATCACCCACCATGGAAAATTTACATGGCTACTGGGGATTTATATTCTATAATACTGTATTCCTCCATATTTGAAATTTAACAAATACAATTTTATGTTGCTCTTATTTTTTATCCTGCCAAAGCAAAGCTTCTCATTTATCCAAATGAAAACATAATGAATAAGCTAGTATGATATACCTTCACAACTAGAAGAGGATAAGTTACAACAGTAGCTCCAAGCTTAGCCAAAGCTCCAAGAAGGAATATCTAGTGACATAAGGCAATTTAGTCCATCCATAGTAAACAATTAAATCAACAATTCAACATATTGAAGAATATGTGTGAATAGTAAACCAGACAAAAAGGCCAAGTTACCTAGGGAAGTGATATAAGACTATACCTCTAAAGCAGTAACCCCATCACTACTCCTTTTACTCAGAGCACGTCTTCTTTTTAACCGTGACAGCATGGCTTCATACAGCATAAACTGTATAGAAGGATTACTTACCTGAGATCAGTTAGACAGTAACATCCAATCAGTATTATTCCATTAGCATGAGAAAGATTCACTTCAAACGTACCATGATCAATGTTGGTAATACACCATTCCAGAAACCCCGGACTCCAGCTTCAGCATACACTTCTTGTATCTGTAATTACATATTTCTATTTTTTATTACTAAACATGTAAATATCTGTTCAGGTTTTAAGCTCACGACAGTAATCAGACCCAAATGCATGCATAGTCCAAGTCATCATCTAAGAGTCACCCAGGAAAAAGAACATGACTAGTCAAAATTATCAGTAATTTATTAGAGTATTTACATATTCTCTCTTCCAAATGGGATAAGACCAGATGCTCAGCATATAAATCAAAACACTATTTATTTTACAAAACATTTTCTCTTAGGTGAATGTTAGCCTAAGCAGCATAATTATCGTATAAATTGCCAGAAGGGTGACCATGCAACCTCATAATGTTTAAAAGTCCAAAACCATAGGAAGCTACTGTTGAAAACAGCTTTTACCTACCACATTATTAGTTCCATAAGGAGGAGGTTCAGCTGCAGAAAGAATTGTTTGTTCTGTAGCTACAGACAAGTCATGACCAGGCATGGCTTTTTTCAACTCTTTTCTATGAGTCTGCACAGTGAAAACAATTTCGAACATTAGAAATAGTAGAGAACATACCATAAAACATGCTTGGTGAACCAGGCCAGAAGAAAGCTGAGAGAAATTATCTTTATAACATTAGATCAAAAGTGAAAAAAACAATATCATAGCAAAAAATGAAACAAGGAACAAAAAACAATCATTCTCCACATAGAAGCCACAAACAAGCTACCTTTTTGAAATCAAGTAAGAAGAAAATAGTTTACTTTTTTCCTACAAATTAGATCAATACCAGTTTGCCTCTCACAAATTCAGTGAGCATAAAAGAGCCATTTACCTGCATCCGTGTAACTACCACCCATATGGGATTTGTCAAGAGCACATTAACACACCTACAAGCAGGATTTATCAAGAAAATTGAGTCACACCACACTAGCATAATCGGCAATTTTAATGACTTTATTGATAGATGATGCTACAGGAAGACCAGTGGCATATTTACAAGGCCAAATGTGTGATGACTTGAAACTCTATAAAATTACTGTAACCTGTGAAGACCACTACTTTATTCAAGCTTTAAAATTTGCAGCACAAGAAAGTGCCACAAGTCCACAACCATAGCCTCTGTACAAACAATGTATATTACCCAGATAAAGCAGCGACAAGTAGTGAGGATAACATCCCAACTGACCCATCACCAAAGCCGATCTTTTTCTGTTTTAGAGCAGCTGCTTCAGCCTTGCTCCTGAATATTTGATAGAAGTAGTAGTAAACACCCTGTACTATAAACACTGTTAGTAAATTTGAAATTAAATTAAATGAAAAGATAAACAGATTGCTATAAAATACATTGTTCAGGATTTGGCTGATAAGAACTCTTGTTCATTTGAAACAAAAAGACTTTGTTCATTTAAAATGAAAAGACTAACATTGCAGATCATGCAACATCAAACAAAGAAGTCTATCATTAGGTTATACATTACATAACAAGTTTCTTGTTTTTTTTCCAATGTCTCTATACCAAACTAAGTCAGAAGCAAGAAAAACAAAAGAAAATTTATGGCACTAGTCACTTCGAAAGGCTGAAGATTTGAGCTAATTAGACTTCACATAGATTGACCACAGGATGAAGGCTGATAAGGTTCTTTTGGTGATTTGGTCCTTCTTTTCTTTGCATAACACGCGCCCCCCCCCCCCCCCCAAAAAAAAAAAAAAAATTTATGGCACTAGTCACTTCTAAAGAACAACCCCTTTAACAACCTTTTCCTTATCCAAGTGGCTTGGACTTTTTATGTGAAATATGCGATTTAGGGAAAACATTTTAGTTCTATGCATCTGCGTTCTATTTTGCAACCTCTCCCTCACCTCTTTCTTCCTTATCTCCCACATGTTTCCACATATTCCCCTTTCTGTTCTTATGTCTTCCTTCCTCTCTCTTGGTTTCCCTTGCATCTCTTTCTCAACTGCATCAGTGGTTGTGTGTTTAACATAAACTTAACTGTTGGACAGTCACATAACAGAAGGAATCCAGCTACCAATTAATGATTTAACTCCAACCAAACTATAAACCCTTTTGTCATAATGAAATTAAGCCATATTCTCTAAAACTTCAAAGCCATGTATATAGCCACTTTAGTCAGATTTTCCAAACCATCCTCCCAAAAAATCAAGTGTAGTTGGTTCGCTAAATAATTATACTGGAAAAAATATCAATTTTCCTTTGAAACGATGGGAGGCTAGCTTGTTGGCTTGTCACACTTTAAGCAGATTTCCTGGCCTATCGTACTTAATTTATAGTTGTCCCAGCCAATAATTGGGTACGGTCCAGAAGTTAATGGATAAAATGAATTTTGGTTTCAGCTCACAGTTGTGTTTGATTTTGGCTATAAAATATGGCGCCAGCAATAGAAACCCAGGGATTATTAGGATAATGCTTCAGATTTCCACACAACAATGGCGCGTTTTGCGTTGTCCCGGGGACAAACATCATTTTGGCTGGCATGCACTGTAGCCGTGTATATAGCCAAAGCCACTATGCCCAAAAGCTAACGGTCGAATAACATGAAAGGAAATAGTTATATTACACATTTTAAACACTGCTCACCAATCCTCATACTTGTTTCCAATAATGAGATTGCTTTGATTCATTCTTGTTCTTATTAATCTTGTCCCAGCAACAGAAGGCAGTGTTGACGTCCTAAGAAAACTAACACAAACGTCACAGTTTAAACTTTCCCCTCTACTTCTATAATAGAATGAAAAAAAAAAAAAGGAATTAATTTTCACTCGCTGTAAATCATGAAGAGGAATCGGGGCTTCTGTTATAAAGAGCATCAATATCACCAAACCTAAGTCAAGTTGCACTGACCTGAGAAGCAGCTGTGCCCACAAGCGACGGCATCAGTCCTCCGTACAACCGCTCCCACCCCTCGTGCTTTACAACCTACATTTTTCCCATAAACACGATTACTTAAACAGGAAATATGGAAACGCCTTGTCTTCAGTTATTTTCAACACTCTGTAACTGCAAGACATAGAGAGTGACCAGGATCGTATCTTTTTCCCCTTTTAATCAGAGACTTAACGGTGAGATTAGACCTCTTTTCTTTTCTTCAATATATGAAAGCAGACAATCGATACAGCTAAACAATCGTATGAATGCCAATAAAAGGCAGAGACCTGGCACATTTGCTCAAGAGTTCCAAGATTCTTCTGGTTTTTCTTCGGATCACGCTCGGTTTGTTGACGAGTGTTTACCTGTAGATCACCTCAGGAGAATCAGAATAAATCGTTGACATGAAAAACTTAAGGAAAACATTGAAACATACAGTCTGGAGAGGGTATGTGATGAGCTGAGCAATGATCCCTCCTCCAGCTCCAGCGAGCCCGTTGATCAAAGCGTCCGACATAGTTATTTTGCAGGGACAAAACGGAAGGTATTGTTTTCTCAGGGAAGCAATGCAAATTAAGGCATTGAGGATCTGATAGAGAGGGAGAGAAGATCGAATACTAATACCGGAGAGAAAGGAGGGAATGAGAAGACGCAGCTGCCGGAGGACTTGTCCGTAGCAATTTTAATTTTCGCTTTAACTGAAAGTCCACGACTTTAGTGCTGCGCTGAAGTTGTTGCGTTTGGGAGAAGGAAATGACATTCATACCGCTGAGGGTGCATCTGTATGGACCATTTTACCCTTTTAATGATGGGAGAGAATATGCTGCTACTAGCTTACTATGGCGAAAGAGAAACCTCAATCCACTGACTTAAGTGCCGTTTAAATTAACGGTGAAAAATGCGTGATTAATGGAATATGAGATAATTATATGTGAGAGTAATTGAATCTTAACCCACATAAATATATTTTTTAAACACCAACTTAAACTATATTGAAGAAGCTGCGTCCAATGAAAGATGCCCATCTATTTCCTCGATTGGTTTATCGAATGCTATGGCGTGCATGAGTTTTGTGATCAAGGGGAAGGAAGACCAGTGGGTGAGCTTGTTAATTCTGTTTATAAATTTTAGTTATGTGTTTGATTTTATTTTAACTTCAAATTCATGATATTTTTAGTTTCTTTATTTTTTTTCGAGTCAAGAGCTGGTTATCATATGCATCTACATACATATATTTAAAGTTATATAAAAAAAAATATAGAAAATATAAAGAATGCTAGTATGATTTTTTATTAATACAGGCCCCTGGTCCCCCGTCTCCCGTCCTTGCAATGATCATTCCCTGTTATCCTTTTTCCTTGGGGCGCGTGTTCTTCTTTATTTTTAAGACTCCGGAATTGTTCAATATTGAATGGAGTACTATTAGCCTTAAGAACAGCTTATCCCCTGTGATCCATGTTGCAGTCCATAGCCTCGGAAATTGATAATTTGATAAGCAGAATGGGGACTTTTTCGAGTTTTGCACACTGACATTTCCCGTGAAGGTGATTTGAACTCCCCCGGAGTTCAAAACATGGCTCTCAGCTGACAAACAGATGGATCATCTTCATCTCCCACAAAACAATCCCCTACACACTTTACCAAGCTTTAAAATGCAGAACGGTCAAAAGTTAAATATCTCTCAAAAGAATGAAAGAACTGAAGCGAGAAACCCAGGCAGACACATTTCACATAATTGAATTTAGAGCAAGTCCATGAAGAAACTACAGCTATGTCTCCTTCGCGTCCATTCATCCTCCTTCCTTTGCTCTGTGCTTGATGTTTTGATAGAGGTCAAAAAAAAAAACAAGGTTGATGTTTTGATATTTTTTTTCACGTCTGATGCTTCTTCACTTTACAGAGCCACTTCTTTTCTAGCTTCTCATTCTTTTTTCTTTTTTTTTTGTCCTTTTTTTTTTTTTGGTAAAAAGAGAGGCCTTAGCCTTCATATATTACAAATAGCTAGAAGTGGATTAAGTCCCATACAATTATTGTCTTGGGAGCTTCACTTATTAGCCACATCTCTCGAGTGAAGTACTTGAACACCCAAAGTGTAGAACAAGGACACTCGAAGCGCACACTGATGGATCATCAACTTATCATTGCCTCCAACAATTCGTTGACTCTCTTCCATCTCCGCCACCGTGACACATTTGCAGTGATGGCAACAAAGAAGCCATTGTTGGCAGCTTCTTCCTTCGCACTTGTTACTAACAGATCTGCACAATCAACAGCTTTTTCCTCCTCATTCTATGATATTTTCCGACATCACTCTCTTCCTCCCCCTTAACACTAAAGAGAGAAAGTTTGTCTTCTCTCATTTTTTTATGTACCAGAAAATGGGTTCCAACAAAATAGGTGGGAACTGATTTTCCCATACTTGAGAAAAAATGACCCACCATCAGAAAACATTTTCCTAAGAAAATATGAACTAAACATCCGCATTACATGGAAAATGCTCATTTTCTGTTTCCTTTCCCCAATATTTTTTAACCAAACAAGCTACAAGTCATTTAGATTTTACCAAACAAATCTTTTGTTGAGGTATTTGATGTTGTCCCAATGTCTTGCTTGCCTCTTAATTTACTTCAACTTACATCTGCTTAATTTATGTAAAGTAAATTATATAAATTATTAAAAGTATGAATGTTATTTGACAATGTACTTTTTATATGTTTTATTGAATTGTATCCAATTGCCTGGTGTGTTTGTTTCTCGTTCTTACAGGTTTGTGGATACGGCGGTGAAGCTTTTCAGCGCATGAGGATGCTGTTATGGTCAATTTCCTACACTTCTCTTCCGCGTTCGGGTTTCCTGATTGCACCTTCCTATTTCATACGACTACGAGGAGCGTGAACCTTTATGGTTCATTTTGGTGGCTTACATCCTTACCAAAAATTACTAAACTTAGAAACTTAGACGGATTTCTCTCACATGCCATTCTCTACCCATCTCTTCTTATTCTCCATCCTCACCTTTAAAATTTTGAACTAAACGCTCAAAAATATTTTCCGAAAAAAATTCCTCCTCATCTCTTTTGCATCTGTTTTTTTTCAAAATATTTGTGGGCCCTTGAATCAAAATTTTAAAGGTGAGGATGGAAGATGGGGAGGGATGAGTAGAAAATGAAAAATGAGAAAATCCTCTCCCCTCAACTGAGTTGACGGATTAAGGGTTAATTAGTCAAATTGGATATAGTTCAGGGTCAAACTAGTAAGGAAGTAAAGATTGGAAGAAGATTTTTTTTTAAAAAAATAATAAAATTAGATTTTAAAAAATGAAAATGAAATTTTCAGGGTGAACTCACCGCGGTCTGGGTTTGATAGCCCAGATCCTTGCATGTGGCGTCTGGCAACATATTCTTTCATCTTTTGGGCTCGCGTTCTGTCATTCCTTCATCTGACCTTGCTAAAGGCTTATTGATTTGAATGTGTTGGGCCTACTTTTCACTACTGATTAGGCCGTAGCTTTTCTTGTTCATAACCGGCTTGTTAGTGTTTGTTAATGTTTCTGTTGGACTGTTTACCTTTTCAGTCTACTAATGGGTTGCCTTTGGAGCATGTAATGCAGCCCATTATTTCTTATTTCTCATTAGTGTAATGCTGATCATGTTATTTCGTTTTATAGGGCTACTTCACAAAGCAGAAACGAAACCGCGTACTTGAGTCTTGAGTAGGGACAACAAAGATCCCAATTTCGTCCCCCTCCTCCTCCGCATCGTAGACGATCAACATCTTCTGCTCCCGCCCGTCAGCGCAAAAGCCGAAGCCCATGGCGTCTCCTCGCCCGCCTCCATCGAAGCCCTTGGATCTCGACCTCACCATCGTCTCAGCCAAGCATCTCAAGAACGTCAATTGGAAAAACGGGGATCTCAAGCCCTATGTTGTCTTCTGGGTCGAACCGGACCGTCGTCTCGCCACCAAATCCGACGACTCAGGTTCTACTTGCCCCGTCTGGAACGAACGCTTCACTCTCCCTCTCGCCCACTCTCTCCAAGATTCCTTCCTCACCCTTGAGATCTTCCATTCCAAACCCTCTGAAACAGCCAAGCCCTTAGTCGGTACGCTCCGTCTCTCACTCAAGGACGTCGATGACCTGGAAGATTCATACCGGCTCCGGAAGTTCACTCTCACGCGCCCCTCCGGTCGCCCTCAGGGTAAGATCCACCTGAAGCTCGGTCTTCTTGGACGTCCTCTGCCCCCAACCGTAGACTACGCAAACCCTAGCCCTCCACTGGTATGTTATATACCGACCAATCCGATTCCTCCGCCTTCTGCTCGCGATTTCAGGGGATACTCACCTTCACCGTCACCTCCACCTTCGTACCCTTCTTACGGTTCGTATCCGGATGCGTACTCTGGGTATTATCCTGGATATTACTCCAGCGCTCCTCCTCCTCCACCACCGCCGAGGCCTTTCTTTGATCGATCGGCGAATTATGGCGGTCCGTCAGCTCCGCTTGATTATTCGTCGTCGTATGATCACAAGCCAAAGAGTGGGAAAATGGGCATGGGTACGGGGCTTGCGGTGGGTGCTGTTGCTGGTGGTTTGGGTGGGCTTGCATTAGGAGAGGGTCTGAAATATGAAGAGGAAAAGGTTGTCGAAAGGGTTGAAAATGATACGGCTCCACGGGATGATTATAGCGATTATCGTTATCGAGACTTTTGATTTTCAGTGGCTATTATTTTGCTAAGGCTTGAACTTTGAAGGTCAATTCTCTGTTATTCCAGTATGCATGTATATATTTCTTCTTCGAGTTGTATTTATGCATCCTTGGTTCTCTGTTTGTGGCCCAATGAAGTAATTAACAATTTATCCTCCTCAAGTCTATGCAGCTCTTTATATATAAAGAAATAAAGTTGGTTTGCTTATTTATTAGTCTTTGGCATTTGAGAATTTAGCGAGCATACTCGCTTATCTGTGTATGTTGTTAGGATGGAAGAGGATTGATTCCTGGGTTAATAATTTCAATTTCAAATTATAAGTCTTTGTTCATAGAATGATTTTAGTTGCAATAGTTAGTTATTTGAGCCTATTTTTCAAGTATTTGTCTCTGTCTGATAAGATCGTCAGCTGGCTAAAACAAACCAATATAGATCAATAGCTGCAAAACACAACAGTGTTTGAAGCAATGATTTGGGAAAGCTCCTGATCAGATTTTGACTAATTATAGATCGTTGGGATTGTGCAACGCTCACTCTTATGTTGCAGACGGCCCCCTGAAAGTTGCAGTTAAGGTCAATTTGCAACTATATGATAAAGAAATCCCGTGATGACGTGTGCTGAGACTTGCTATCTTTTGACTGATCATGGATGTATTTTTACCATACTCGTGCTGCCATAAGTAGGCCAAAAAGTTGCATATATAAAGGATAGAAGGTATAATATGGAAATCTTTCTAAGTTCTACTGTATTGTTGTCAATGAACACGGCGAAGCAACCTGCTAAAAAGAGTTTGTACCTTCCTTCTTTCAATTTAATGGTGTGTTGTAGGATTCGAAGTTTCTTTGTTGATATGTATTTTCCCTTGTTGAGGATATCCGTAACCTTGGCACAGCAACTTTCTTAATGTGATGTTTAATATAGGCACGGCCAAATCGTCAATAGATTGGTTCTCCTTTATCAGATATTATTAGCATGTGGTTTATAATTTCCTTTGTACGCATATTAAGGTGGTGTTTGAAAATATGTTGTAGAACCTTGAAAGAATACCAATTACGAATAGTGCCCTGCAGAATGGCGCATATTGGCATGTCTTAATTTACATATATGTCTAGAAAAGAGGATTTATCTATCCTTCATTTCTATTGGCTATAGCTGTGGATGGAAACAATGCTGATCGAACACGATAAAGATTGGAATGTGTTTAGGATAAGCTGGTTGGTAACCTTTAACCGGTCAAACATTGATAACATCAATAAAAAAAAAACCAAGCCAGAATTGGCAGAAACTGCTCAATAACATTAAATACCAGATTTTTTGGTGATGTTTTCACTTTTAAGATTACAATTAAAATTAGATTAGTCTAGTAGTGATTGGCTTGATTTTCATTCTTTTTGGTCAAATCAATAGACCTAGAACCAGTTTTCCTACTGATTCAGGTTGGAGCATGTACAGCGAGCACTGCTGAAATGTGGGCAATTCTGGAAGGATTGATCTTGACTTGGGCTTTGGGATTCAAAAAGGTTATTCTGAAATCAGATGTAGAGGAGGTGGTCAAATTAATTCTTAGTGAGGGAGAAGGCTTGGGAAATTTGCTGATAGTGCGAATAAAAGAGATGCTAAAGAAGGATTGGCAAGTTAAGGTGAAGATTGTCTCAAGGAGTATCAACAGGATTGCAGATGTTTTAGCACTTGTTGGGATTAACAGATCTGATATTTTAAGTGTTCATCCAAGTTACCTTAGAATTTGGGTGTAACATAAGTGTTTGGGATTAATTTCCCTAGTTTTTTCTTTATGTAATTTATGCTTTTAGCCTATCTGGAAAAAAAAAAAAAAAAAAAAAAAAAAGAGTCCTGGTTTGGTTTCAGAAATACTGATTTTATGCAAGTAAAAATCCCACGTGCAAGAAGAACAGATTGTCCAACTGAAGGAAAAAAAAAAAAAGTCTTTTTGATTCATGAATACCTCCATTAGATTAATGTAATGATTTTTTTATCAGCTTTACGGTCAAAGTTATATTCGATATGAGAATTGTTTAATTTGCTTGGTACTACTAAAACTGTTTTCTTGCTCCATAGATGCTTCTTCAATTTGGTATTCACTGTAACGAATAGATCGCACTGTGGCTAATTCCATGCCACTGTTGTGGCGTTGCTTTACCATGCTTTACATTAGCCACCTTTTGTGGTTGCAATCTTTACAGGCACTCTAGCTTGAGCACTGAGAAACAAACAGATACAGATCTGAAACTTAATGAGTCCAGGCGAGAAGTAGTAATAAAAATTGACATAAAAGTTTAAAGAGTCCAAATATAACAATAAAGTTTTTATTTATTTAAAGAAGAACATAGATGGTATAAATTTTATATTTCAGAAGTTATGCAACACTGCACATCCTATTCAATTTAGTTATCGAGTTCTTGATCGGAGGGAGAGTCATATAGCTGAAGTTGCTCACAGGGATACCACCAAATTTGCTGTCCTGGCGGCATCATTGCTTTTATAATACAAAATAAAAGTTAAGATGGGCTCGTAAAAAGAACAAGAGTTGTATTACTTTTCTTTGTGCGCCAATTGAAACACAGAGACAACGCACTAGCTATTTGATATTGGGGAAGAGAGAGTGAATGCATGATGCATCGCACCTGCGGGGAGTAAATACTAAATACGGATCGTCACCACACTCTCCTCCCATCTTCACCACTAAATCACCAAATCAGCTTCAGCCAAACACAATAAATAATTAAGAATGCGCACAAAAGCAGGGGGAAAAACTTTCAAAACTACCAGCGTACGATAAAATAAAAAAAAAAAAACAAGGAAACGGCAACATATATATATATATGCCTCAAGTGTTGTCTACATATTCAACGCCCCCTCCCCTGATCCAAGTTGACATCAAATAGGATCAGGCGAGGGGCGTGTATTATTTAATCATACTTCTTCTTGTTTACATTCACTGTTCCTTCTAACCCCAACCTCCATTCTTCCTCTTTCGATCCACACTCTCTCTTCTTCCATTACTTTTATTTTTATGGGTAGATTAGCGTACACACTACTTTCTGCTTTATTTTATGAAAGGAAAATTAATACGCACACACACTAGTTCTTCATCAATCATTTGACAGCATTGTTACTGGTGTAAAAAAAATATAAACTTACTGAAGTGATATGTGTTAAAACATAAGTAAAAACCGTTCTCACTAAAAGCTTATGTTTTTATCGTTTTTAATTAAGAATATTGTGAAGATGTAGGTAATTTGGATGTTAGTGCCCATGATAAGAAAAACTTAATTAAAGTCGAAGTGAGGAAACCTATAGACGATCATGATTTTATTGATATTGAAATGAGAGAACCTATGGACGGTTATGATTTTAATATTCTAAGTCTTGCAAATGAATTTGTTATAAGAGCAAGATAAGAGAACATTAAAGATATACAATTCAATTGATGCAAGATAATGTGTTTGTTGTGAATTAATTAATTTAATTTAAGAATTATTAAAACTTATTCTTTTGATGTTTTGTAACTTAGTTTTAGAAATTGTTAAACTCTTTTTATGTTTTTGAACTTATATTTTATCTAATTATATAACTTATATCTTTTAAATATGAAGTTATTTATTGAATTTTGACTAGTGATATATATATAATTTTGTATCTAAGAAGCTGAAATTTTACGTTTTGTATTGTTTTTACAATTTTCATTTCGAAGCATAGGACATAGTGTTCAAATTAATTTGAGGGTGAGTTGAATAGCGGAGGCATGGGAATGTCTTCCTCCACCCAATTCCCAAACCACCTCCATCGATATTTTCAGAAAACCACAATACACGGAGGTGGCGAATAGGAAGATCCAGCACGAGACAACGAAGCCCCGAGGCAAGCGTTTTGTAACGGGCGGCCCTTACCTGTGAAACACGTGGGCATCTGAGAGTGGCTCCATTATATTATGCTATCACACCCTCTTCCTATACCTTAACAACACTATCCAGAGCTAGAGTTTGCCTCTTTTTTTTGGGGGGTCTATTTAAATATGGAATAGAATATATCAAGTGACTTGCTTCTTAGTCAAACTACTTAACTAATTAAAGAGCAAACCCACGATCCGCTGGCACTGAATCGCATTTTAAAATAAAATAAGGAAAAGCAGCTTACGTGAAATGTATTGGGTTCGCAAATGAATCAGGAATGGTATTTTAAGAGAGATTCTGATGACACAAACCGACAAATCAGAGATGGCGGTTGAGGGAGATTCAGCCGACCCCTCTTGCATGCATTTTGAAATAGATAATGCAGATCGTCCCAAGTTCCGCCCAGAATAGTATTATAACATAATCATCATCATGAAAACCGGAAGGGGCGGCCCTTCTAAGTACGTACGTATATACAACATTATGAATGAATGAATATAATAATGAGGTGCTGGCGCAAGCTAAGTAACCGTACGTAATCGAATATTTGACAGTTGACAGTGTTATTGGGACAGTTCATGATTAGCAGAGCATGCAGTTCAGATTCTCACAACGTAAAATGTCGGCGCTTTCTTCATTTATTATTCCTTGATCTGCATGGCTCGTGCCTCTCCTTTAATTTCTTTCAGGAATCCAATTCCCCTCCCAATCGTTACTGTCAATGCACTACTAAATATTGAAATTAAAGTTATTTATAAAACAGTCGGTGTTATGCTAACTGCGAAGCAAGCTGGAATAATAAAACAGGTGGTGCACTGCCTCCATTACATGAGGAAGAAAGAATCTCAAGTCAGCGCGCGTATGAAAGATATGGAAGCTAGCAGAGGTTGTTGATGAGAGAAAGATTCAAGAAGTGACACAAATTAGATCGAATATGCTTTTCACCATACACAACCGAAAAGGGAGGTGTCCTGATAATAGTCAGGCCGCGTGCGTGCCTAATTCTAACGGAAGGGGTGGGAAAAGTGCAGTAAGCAGTGAGTGAGAAACTTGAGAGCAAATATAGGATGGAATTCCTCATCATTTATATGTATATATATAATAAAAGATGGATGGTTTGACTTTGGATTGGGAAGGGATACTGTCCAGATTTTGAGGAAATATCTGAGAGATCCTTAGGAATCTCCAAAATTGCTGCCCCCCTTATTTCTTCAATTATATATATAAGGACGCACCTTCCTCCTCCTCCTGGATTGCAGAGAGAGAGAGAGAGAGATGTAATATCTATCTTGGTGATCGAAGAGATCCTTCGAAATATTTCAGTATCTGTGCTCCGATTTCATTTGATCTCTTCTAATCCTATTTCAATTCAAGCACGTATGCCTCATTTCTTGTCGCATGATCATACACACTCTCACCTTCCCAAGAAGCCTTCTTACCTACGTCTTCTTCAATAATCACCGTGCGTCTACAATTGCTTACACTACTTAATTGCCCATTAAACACTATGTATGCATGCATCTTTATCCACGCACGCCCCCCCAAAAGACAAACAGTAAGTCTACGGTTGGGTCAAAGAAAAACAGTAATTCAGCCAAAATAAAAAAGGTATGGTTTTGTCTCACTCGATCATAATTAATAATAATGACAATGATGAACTATACATATTACTACTAATTAATTGTTGGCAGGCATCAAGGTATGTGGGCGTTTATCTCTGACCAATAGAAGAGTATACAGGCACAACTGCAGGCAGAACCAACACACAATAAAATCAAGATAAATGTGGAAGGATTTAATTAATTTTAAATATTCTGTGATGTAATACTAGCTAACATGGGAATTATATTTATATATAACTTTTATTTTCGGCCTGATGCGACATGGAGTAATGAGATTAAATGGAATACCCCTTCTCGTACACAGCACGCGCCCTAATAGTAAGGCAAATTAAAACCGATGATGAAATCTGGTCTTTTATAAAATAAAGATAAAAAGCCACCCAACATCGTCCAGCAATCCAATGCATGAACCGAGAACCTTATATAAACCCGACACTTATCGCCTTTCTCTCCCAGCTCCTCACTCGCCTATTACTCCTCCGGCGACACGCACACCCATTCCGATTCCAATTCCAAATTCCGGCATATCACAAAACTCCCAAGACGGTTGGAATCTGACAAAAATGCCTTCTTCTGTGCCCGCTCTGGTTTCCAAATGCACCGTTTTCCCTGATCGAAACTCCACTCTCGGAGACCTCAAGCTCTCTGTCTCCGACCTCCCCATGCTCTCCTGCCACTATATCCAGAAGGGTTGCCTCTTCGCCCCTTCTCCCCCTTTTCATTCTTTCATTCCTCTCCTCAAGTCTGCCCTCTCTCGTACTCTCTCCTTCTTCCCTCCTCTTGCCGGCCGCTTGAAGACTGATTCCGATGGCTATGTCTACATCACCTGCAATGATGCTGGCGTCGATTTCCTTCATGTCATTGCCACCGGATTCTTCATCCAAGACCTCCTGGCCCCTCCCGATGTCCCCGAATCTTTCAGGGAATTCTTCGCTTTTGACAGGAAAGTTAGTTACAGCGGTCATTTCAGCCCAATTTTGGCCGTTCAGGTTACCGAGCTGGCTGACGGTGTTTTCATCGGCTTCTCCGTCAACCACGCCGTCACAGATGGCACCTCCTTCTGGAATTTCTTCAATACTTTGGCCGAAGTCTTCAGAGGAGTCAACAACATTTCCAAGGTGCCGGACTTCCATCGGGAGTCGGTTCTCATCTCGAAGGCGGTGCTCCGTTTGCCGGAAGGTGGGCCGAAGGTCACCTTCAACTCCAACGGACTGTTGCGGGAGCGAATTTTCAGCTTCAGCCGCGAAGCAATTCAAAATCTGAAAGCCAAAACAAATTGCAGGAAATGGACGGGTGACGATAACTGGGATGTCATTAGCGCAGCAGAGTTGATGGGGAAGCAGAGCAACGATCCTTACGTGAAGGAGAACAGGGTGAAGAGTGCAGGCGCTGAAACAGGGGACGTATCGTCGTTTCAGTCACTCTGTGCACTGCTCTGGCGGGCGGTAACGCGCGCCAGGAAGATGCCAGCGTCGAAAAAGACAACATTCAGAATGGCGGTTAACTGTCGGCACAGGCTAGAGCCTAAATTGGATCAGTACTACTTCGGGAATGCGATTCAGAGTATACCAACTTATGCGTCGGCAGGCGATGTGGTGTCGAGGGATTTACGGTGGTGCGCGGAGCAGCTGAACAAGAACGTGAAGGCACACGACGACGCAACGGTGAGACGGTACGTGAAGGAGTGGGAGAGTAACCCGAGGTGCTTTCCGCTGGGGAATCCCGACGGTGCATCCATCACCATGGGGAGCTCGCCGAGATTCCCAATGTACGACAATGATTTCGGGTGGGGCAGGCCCGTGGCAATTCGGAGCGGAGGGGCGAATAAATTTGACGGGAAAATATCGGCATTTCCGGGCAGAGGAGGCGGCGGGGGCGTTGATTTGGAGGTTGTGTTGGAGCCGGAAACCATGGCGGGATTGGAGTCGGACGAGGAATTCATGCGATACGCGTCGTCCTTTGAGTTATAGATTTGAAACGGCTGGCCCTGTTTCAGCATATGTAATCATGTATTGTTAATTCTTGATTTAGTTTTTGGCGAGTGTGCCTAATGACTAATAAGTGTGGTGATTATGATTAATGAGGATATTTATTTTACAAATCAATTAATTATGCGTTCAGTTGCTCTAGTATCTGCGTACAACGCCTCTGTATTTCCTGTTCAAGGCTACCCAAAGTTTCATGACAATGAGATGGCTTTTGCCGTTTGAGATATCTTTATCCTTAGACTTATAGTAATAGACAGGTTTGATGGGTGCATTTTTGCAGCTCTGCGGGACAAAAATGTGTTTTTCATTTCTTCCGTTGGTGTTTTGTTCTTGTGTTGTTTAGGCTCAAGTCAATGTTGAAATGTTTTGTTTTACCCGGCGGAAGTATAAAATTCTGTTTGTCACATGGAAAAAAGAAGAAAGAGGATGATTTATGTAAATCGAGACAAAAGTAATTTTAGGGTCTGATAATTCTTTTTCATTTTAATGTCTTGTTGTAAGTTTGTTTATGAAAGCGTTTAGTTATATAAATCCAGTTAAAACTCTTCTCACATATTTATCTCATATATACTATAAATCATAATTGAAATATTTATATCCCTAATCTAAACGAGTATCATTTAGGATCCCAAAAATGTTTAATCATATAAATTGAGATAAAAATCTTCTCACAAACTTATTTCGAGATAATCCCGGTTATAATAGCATTTTTGTTAAGAAAAAAAATGCCATCAGCCCCCCCTTGCCGCTTTCTTCACGACGCTCCACTTCTCATTGTCAAATCTAACAACGATAGTGAGATTGCTGAAAGATTCTTTCCCCTGGTTGAAACAGACAAAAACAAAAAAAATAGAGATTAGGACTTGGGAGCGACGGACGACAATGCCTAAAAAAGACGGCTACAGCTAGATGAGCCACGACCATGAGAGGTTTTGACGTGCGAACAATGACCATCAGAGATTACAACTTTTCATCAGTGGTAAGTGGTAACCACGGAAACCATGTTTCCCTCAAAATATCATCTCTATTTACGGAGAGCAAAATGAGGCTCATTCCCATTTTCCTCCCTCTTTTCTTTCTTTCCATGTTTTCTCTCCCACCCAAGCTGGTGAAAAGTTCTCTCCCCTCTTATTTTACTCCCTAATTTTCTTTCCTCTCCATTCAAACAAAGCAGAAGAGCTTTGTGAAGAATATAACACGAGTATAAATTATCTAGAAGTCACAAGTCAACTACGTACTCCCGTACGCTTACAAGTAGTGCAATTTAAATTCCTTCATTTAAAATATCCAACATTATATTGTTGTATCTACCAAGAGAAAACAACGTGGCTCTCTATATTTTTTATATTTTACAATAAAAAGCTCAATTATTCATCAAAATTGAAATATGTACAGCGAAATCTGTAAAAATAATTCATATTTTGTGTATTAGTACACATGAAACAATGTATTTAGGTGTTGCTTAATGGAAAAATGTGAGGAGTTAAAATATTGGTGATGAAGGGCTGAAGGCCCTCAAAGAGACGCCCAGCATGTATATAATTAAGTGGCCCATTTCCATGGTTAAGGATTTTTTTCTTTAAAGTATTGTTGGACATTAACTATGGACATATCTTCTAACCGGAATTTAAACATTGGCTCGTCATATTATGAAGAACCAGCCCCTTCCAATAAACCCAGCCCAACCCGATTAATTATGTGTAAAGATTTGAGTGATTGTATTAGAACTGCTTTGGATGCAACAATTTGGTGTAAAAAACAAATTTGTGAGCCCATATCCATACAAATAGAATACATAGCTTTAATTTCGGTTGTGCATATGGAGGGAGGCATCTCTTCCAATCCAAACAGGGCACCTCTTGCCTCTTGGTGGTTGGTTCAATGAACCCGGCGAGCTGAGTTCATTCAATTCGGAGCACAATTTAAAAACTGGATGACGGCAAACTATTTCATCCATTTTCAATTCATGTATGAGTCCCCCCCATCACCCCTCCCCTCCATAATTATTCAAATATTGAATTCTGATTCTCGAGTCCAATTGCTTCCCTTTACCAGTTTCATGCATATCAAAACATTCTACATTCAATTTACTTTCTCTTCAGTCACGCAACTATAGATAATATACCATCTAAACTAATCTTGGGCAGTTGGATTCTTAAATTACTTAATTATCTATGCTCTATGGAAAAGTAAATTTGCAATTGGATATATAGTGTGTGTCTCATGAAACTTTGAAACAAAGACTTGCGTGAACCCTTGTTATTCAACTTGCGTCCTCTATCGCTAAATAAACTTGGTATGAGCTTAATCGGAAAAGAATCATTCTGCTTGATCCTAAGCAAGCATCTCGTCACTGAAAATAGGGTTGTGCTGCATGAAGCCCAAGAGTTTAGTGCGTCCTGCACAGCCCAACAAAAAATGGCCCTGCCCTACCTAGAAAAAAAAGGCATAATCGGGCTAAGTGTTTTTGCGGGCAAGACCGGGCATCGGGCAGGGTATGCTGCCTTGCCCATTATATATTTTAATTATTTGATATAAATATTTTTTATATAATATTTAATAGACTTATATTTTATTATATATTTACTAATGCCCTAATAAATCCATTGAGTATTTGACTATTAGTCCATTATATTACTCATGATCCCTTGTATTTAATAGACTATGGATGTTATTTAATTCTTTAGATATGTGTATTTGATTATTTGTTAAGACATGGTAGTTTTTTTAATTTCAAGACTCAAGTTGTAGTTTTATTATGAAGGATAAAGGTACAATTTCACACATAACCTTTACCCAGAGGAGCGCTCAGCACCATAACCTTTTTTTAGGAGCAAAAGTACACATAACGTTACGTTTTGAGAGCGTCCAGCGTCACGGGCCCTTAGTCAACAAACGTTGACCGTTAAGTCTTATGGAAATGAACAGTAACTCCACTAAAATTACAATTTTGCCCTAAGTTTTAAGATGAAATTACCATTTTGCCCCTACTTTTAAATAATTTTTTTTTAAAAAAACACTAAAATAACTCCTTCCCGTCGCGGCAGTCGTCCTCCCCCCACTGCCGGACCTCCGGCGGCTTTTTCTTTTTAAAAAAGTTTTTTTTAAAAAAAAAAAGTAAAATAACCCCTCCGTCGATGGGCCGGCCAAAGTAAAAGAGGTGATGGCGATCGGCCACCACCTCTGGCGAATTTTTTTTTTTAAAAGTAAAATAACCCTGCCCTTGCCCATGGGCCTCACCACCGACCACACTGCTGGCGGCGGTCGCCCTCCCCACACCGTCAGCCGCCTCCAGCGACCTCTTCCAACGGCTTTTAAAAAAAGTAAAATAAACCTTCCCCTGCCGATGGGCCCCATTGCCGGAGGTGGCTGCCGGTCTCCAACGTTGGGGGGAGGGCGACCGCCGTCGGTGGTGGGGCCTATGATTGAACCATATTTTTATATAATTTTTAATAATTAAATTGGGGTTCTTAATGCATTTTGTCATAG
Organism: Acacia confusa; assembly: GCA_037074495.1. NCBI lineage: Eukaryota > Viridiplantae > Streptophyta > Magnoliopsida > Fabales > Fabaceae > Acacia > Acacia confusa. The sequence goes on along the minus strand of CM073511.1, from coordinate 37,698,254 downwards.
TTATTGAGCTTAAAATACCTTTCTTGTGATAAATTGAGATTAGGAGTAAATACATTAAATTAGGGCTAAAAAGAGCAAAATTGTCAAAGAAATTGTAATTACTTTTAATCATTGATTTTTCTAAGAATATTTGAAAAGATTAAATCAAATTTTTTTTTTTTAAAAAAAAAAAAAAGTTTGATTTCAAATTGTGAAAGTTTTTGAGTTTTCATTTCAGTCCCTCTGGAAGTTTTAATTTTTTTTTGCACTTTGGTCCCTTGGTGGGGTTAATAGGTTATGCTGGAACGAGTGAAACGAAGGGGGGAGACGGGGGAAAAATAGTGAGGAGGCTGAAGGAAGGAGGGCGCCGCGCGAACGTTAGGAGCAACAGACCTATTTCTCGTTTCCTGGAGAGGCAGCACCATTCGCTCCTGCTGTCGCCGGCGAGAAATCCTCCACCACCGTAGACAACACCACCGTGGGGGACGAAAGGGGAGTCTGCTGGAAGAGAGGAGCCGAGAGTGAAAAACGGAGTGGCGGCTGGAAAAGAAAGAAAAGAGGAGAAAACGAAGGGGGACGGCTAGTTTTGGGAAAGAAAAAAAAAAAGAAGAGAAGAGGAAGAAGAAGAAAACGAACAGAGGAGGCTGAAGCATTTTTCTGCAGTTTCCGGCAGCTTTCTGCAGTTTCCGACGAGAATTTTCCAGTTTCCGGCGAGTCCTTGCATTTTCCGGCGAGCATTCTCCAGATTCCGGCGAGTGAATTTTTTTACTATGAGTGGCTAATCTTCTGGATCTTGGTGATGAAGAATTGTTCTTGAGCTTATTGGACTACATTAGGGGAGTTTTATCTATCTTACTATTAGTCTAGGATTATATATTTGAATTGCTAAATTTTGATATATGATTCTGGAACTGAGATTAATGGTAATTATCTCTGTTAGTTTGATATTTGTAGTTGAGATTGGATTTTGTAGTGTGATTTTTATATGTGAATGAATTTCTTTGTGGTTTCAATGAAGCTATGTTGATTAGCGTGGTATTGTCTAATTAATGTGGTTGATTTGTACCCTTTTGAGGGACTGTTTAGTACTCAAAGTTAGAAGTCTCATGATGCATAATTCCAATTTCAATTACGCATTAAGTGGGCTAGAACAATCTCTCAAGGGATAGTAGTTAGCTATGGTTATAGGAGCTACTATTAATTGGGAGTATTGGACTCAAGTGGTATCTTGAGGATTTTCTTAAGACTTAATGAATTTTAACTCCCATAATCTTTTAAGAGCAAGGATAGTCATTTCTTCATTACCAAGAGCATTCACCATTAAATTTTCTATCCAAAGTATTTTTCGTTATTTCCAAAAAGACTAAAAAAAATATAGGAATAGTTTCTTTATTTTTCTTGTGCATTTTAATTAGAGAAAAACTTATTTAGGAACCCCAAAATTCTAACCATGTTTATATCACTTAGTTTATCTTAGGAAATACAAAATAAATTTGGCTCCTTGATTAAGAGAACGATCCCGAGTTAATTGCACTGTATTGCACTTAATTCGTGGTAAATAGTGATTCGACCCCGAGGCGACTAAGGGTGAGTCGAAATCGGCGAGGGAGGGATTATTTTACTTTTTTTTAAAAAAAAAAAAAAGCGCCGGAGGAGGTCGTTGGAGGTGGCTGGCGATGGGGGGAGGATGATTACCGCAGGCGGTGTGGCCAGTGGTGGGGCCCACCTGCTAGGGAGGGGTTATTTTACTTTTTTTGAAAAAAAATTACTTTTTTTAAAAAAAAAAGCCACCGAAGGTGGCCACCGGCGGTGGGGGGAGGGCCGCCGCCGCCGGCGGTGTGGCCGGTGGTGGGGCCCACCGGCCGGGAGGAGTTATTTTAGTGTTTTTTTTAAAAAAAAAAAATTAAAACTAAGGGCAAAATGTTATTTTCAGCTTAAAACTTGGGGCAAAATTGTAATTTTAGCGGAGTTACTGTTCATTTCCGTTAGACTTAACGGTCAATGTTAGTTGACTAATGGCCCATGGCACTGGACGCTCCCAAAACGTAACGTTATGTGTACTTTTACTCCCAAAAAAAGGTTATGATGTTGAGCGCTCTTCTGGGTAAAGGTTATGTGTAAAATTGCACTTTTACCCTATTTTGAAATATTGTAAAGTGTATATTATGAAGTACATTTGAAATTTACAATATTGTTTATTAAGTATGATTGATTTTTTTTCCATATAGGTGTGGTTGGATATCATCTTTTGGGCATGGGAAGCCTGCCCTGCCCTACTCGTTATTGCTCATCTCGAAAATGTTAGTGTTTTTATTGGAATGGGAAAGACACTGGACTATATTTTACTACCCAATGATTCTTTAGATAGGGCATCAGACAGGGGTCTAGCCCTGCCCATGCTCACCCCTAACTGAAAAACATCATAACTCAGGTTTTTATAGCTGACAGTTCAGCTAAATATGCCGCTTAATTCATTCCTTAATTTTAGGAGTTTATTTTACAGATTTAACATGGTTTTGTGAGATCGACCTGCAAAGGCCTTGATCATATCAGTCATAAACTGCCAAATAACATTTGCTGAGCCTGAGATAGAGCCCTATAAATATATAGTACAAGATCTCAAGGGAAACTTTCTGCAAAGGCAACTCCCTATCTCTCTCATCCAAACCTTTCAAGGCTGGGTTTTCCCACTCATATGCACGAAGAGTGCATGACATGTAACAATCATAGGTTCAGATAAGCTGCTGCTAACAAATACCTCTGACCTCAGCATTTTAGGATTCTATATAAAATAGGGCACACCAAAAGAAGTCACAGTACAGCATGGGATTTGAGGTGTCTAATATTAACAATCAACGACCAAAGTTTCAATCTTCCACTCTTGAAATTCAGAATTCCCCTTTCATTTTTTACAAGCATTCCCCTTTTCTTTTTCGCCGGGCAGAACCGATTTTGTTTTTTGAGCCCTGATATCCTTAGAGCATGCTCAGGAATTTTAATGACGGGGGAGAAAATAAAAAATATTATATCATAAATAAAAATATTTGAAATACAATACAAACTTAATACACAAAAAATTGAAAAAAATCTATTACAATAATTAATATCACTTCATTTGACTCTTATGTATTTTTATATTATTAAACTCATTTATAATTAAATTCGTGTTAAAACTCAAAACAATTTTTTTATTTTCATAATAGAGAAAGATCTCTCAGTATTTATTGTAGAAACTGAAAAAGTAAGTACAAGTCTAATCATTTTATTAAGAGGAGAGTAAATAGTGGACTTTCCAGGTGTTGGTGAGTCTTCAAATCATAACCTGCTACTGCTTTCTTGTTTTGTAATTATTTCCGGTGACCTGCACCCTTCAAAGTTTGTTGTAAATGCCTTGTTGAGCAGGAAGCACATATTATATAACGACGAACGACGGATGTCTAATTTCTAGGGGGTGCAAAATAATGACGAAGTGTTGGCTGGAAAAGTGTATTGGAGCTTAGTTTATGAATTCATGTGCAATAACGTTGGGTAGGGATCAGATGATACTATTACTGACAGAAATCGTATCAAAGGGTGTTGGATGAATTTATTGAATCAAATACCAGTTCCCAGCAATAGTTTTACAGGTTTTTTTTCTTTGTTGGTACAAAGACCGGCTTTAATATCAAGGAAGAACAAGCCCAGAGGGTAAATGGATGCACCAAAATGCTCAGGTGTTCACGAGGCCCAACTCAGAGCAGTGTGGTGGAGTATGACATGAGTGTATTGAGTGTTGTGTGCTTAGGATTATAGTGCCATAGTGTTTATTGGTGAGCACCTGCTAGTTAAAATCTCGATTTATCAATATGATTTTACTTTTTTACGATTTTTTTCATTAAAATGATTTTACTAATTTTCCAAATGCTTTTATGTTTTTATGACTTTACGATTTTTTTATGTTACGATTTTACGTTTTACGATTTTTTATTAATTTTTTAATTTTACGTAAAATCTCGATTTTAACTATCTTGGTGGGCACAGAGATATGTTGTTAGCTTTTTGTTTTTTTTTTGGTCCCCATGGGGGGACCGTACCCCCTAGTTCTTGAGGACTTAAGTTTACCAAAGTTTTCATCATCTGTTTACATAAAAATAAATTAGGAGAGGTGTTTATATTTAGTGCGACAATAATTCAAATAGGATTATCCCAATAGAATACCAATACTTAGGGGGGGAAAACACACACACACACATCTTACTATAGTAATGACAACTCTCTCTAATCTTTAATAAGAAAGAGTTGAATTTTTTATAAAAAGATTAAGAAAGTTAAATAAATTATTAAATCACATCATTTGTCATATGTCATTGTATTATAAACTAAAATATACTTTTAGTCTTTTAAGTTTGAGATATACTTTTGATCTCTTAGGTTTATAATAAAGTATACTTTTTGGTCCAATATTTCTTACATGGTTAATATTTCTATTGGAAAATGATGACACAAAAAACTCAAGTGATGACAGTGCTACTGATAAAGCATATGTAAGTTTTAATGTTTAATATAATATTTGGCTTTTTTTTGCCAAATATGTAAGTTACACGTTTTATTATAAGTTTGCCAAACACCCATATCTAGTTTTTTTTCCCACTGATGAGGCCACTACCCCTAAATGCTCTAAACGTTGAGCTAGCGGTGTTGCCAAACAGGCACATTGAAGGTAGTAATGGTAATTGACGACAATTACGAGTTTAATCCTAATAATTATTTGATATCTTAAAATTAGTTTAATCCTTGCGGGACCGCTATGCCTAGCAGGGCAGCTACAAGCGTGACAGCTAAATCGCGCTACGAACAGCTAGGCACAGCGATCCCACTAGCCGGTTAGCAGGCGGGGTCAAGGGGTAGCGTCTCGTTTAGAAAATTTTTTTGAAAATAGAACATCATTTTAAAAGGAATATTTCCTAAAATTTTCAAAATTGTGAACACTTGGTTGACATGGCTTGGAATGTGATATATATCACATCATTTAAAAATGTGATTATATATAATATAACATATATTATATAAAATAATATATTAATATATATTAAATAATATTATATATTATATAATAATATAAAAATTAAAAAAAAATTGAGTAGTATTTTTTTTAATAAGCTGGCGCCACTTACGTGGCGTGACATGTGGTCATGCCACAAGTGGCGTCGCCATGTGGCAATGCCACTTGTGGCGCCATCTGACTTGGCGCCACAAACTGCCTTAGTTTAACAATATATTTGTACAGTATTCGATTTTGACAATATTTTTCAAAATAAACATTATTTTGAAAAATTTGCCTATTAAAATTTACTACTACTAAATACCTATATACTAAATTTTGAAGGGTTAAAATGTAAATTTGTCTCAAACGGTTTTGTTGATTGACAATATTGCTATGAAAGCTTTTTAGGATTCAATATTATTCCAAAATTGTTAAAACAATGCAATGTTTCTTTCTTTTTAACAATTAACGTTAACTTTCTAACTATTTGGTTGGGATAACATCAATATATTTTAAAACTTTTAATATGAGGTTGAACTTAAAAAAATATTTCAAAACAACCATACTCCTCAAGGAACACGTTTCCCTGCTCGTCCTTAGGACGAGCAGGGAGAGCTCGTCCCTTTTGGGACGAGCGGCCCAGATCTTTTCTTTTTAAACTAATCAGTATCCTAAAATAATTTTTTAAATACTAGTTAGTATCATAAAATAATTTTTTAAGATTCTAAAAATTATTTTCAATAATATAAAATATTTTTCAATATCAGTTAGTATCCTAGAGTATGTTTTTAGTCTCAGTCAGTACCCTAAAAATTTTCTTAAATAGTATGAGTCAGTACCTTGAAGTATCTTTTTAGTCTCAGTCAGTCCCCTGAAAAATTTTATCATCTTAATAAAATTTTTCAGGGGACTGATTGAAACTAAAAAGATACTTCAGGGTATTAACTGATACTGTTTTAAAAAAAATTAGGGTACTAACTGAGACTAAAATGATACTTCAGGATAATGAAAAATATTTCATTATCTTGAAAGTTTTTTTAGAAATATTTCAGGATATTAACTAGTAATAAAAATATACTTCAAAATACACACTGGTATTACATAAAAAAATTATTTTTAAAAAAATAATCTGGACTGTCAGATAAGATCTGACTATCCAGAGCTCCCAAATGGGCTGAGCAGGAAACGTGTTCTTACTCCTCAAGAACAAATTTACCCGTTACCAACATGTGGTTGGTCCAGCGGAATGTGGCGTTAGATTCCTTTAAGAGGTCTAGGGTTCGAGCTGCGGTAAAATCACTCGTAATCCGCTTTATATGGATCTACCACTGTTGGGAGGGTCATTCTTACCACTGCAGTACCCGGAGTGGTTGCACACTTACCACCATTTTAGTATCAAAAAGAAAATTTACCCGTTAACTTTTACCAAAAAAAAGAAAAAATTTACCCGTTAACCTTGTTTTTTTTTTTTAAGTGAGAAGGACATCTGATCTGTCAGGCCTGACAACAACAAAGATCCACCAACGTACCCAGTACTAGACCAGTGTTTATCTCTCTCTTCTATACGCGCGTCATAAAAATTACAGATGCCAGGAAACCTTATCAATTATATATGTCCGCCAATGGGACAATTAATTATTAATCATCAGATAAATACATCTGAATCTACCAGACAATGGTAATTTTCCAGTTAGAAAGTTGAGTTTATTGTGGCCAGTATGAGAGTTCGACATACAAATTAAAAAGAACTAGGATTATGCAGATTAAATTTTTAAAGAGAAGAATGGAGGACGACATTCCGAGTTGAAAAGAAGGAAGCAGGACCGAGGCATGTTCCAAGGCGAATTAGAATCCCAAGCATTATATATATATATATAATATATTTCCAACACACACATAAAATCAATCTGAGCGAGCATGCAGAGGAGAATGTCACGCACATCTCGGCATTGATATTGTGCAGGGCCTTCGTATTTCACCTGAAAATAAATACAATATTCTTTTTGAAAGATAAGCAAGCATGTGGTTCCTGCAACCCTAATATTATTTTCAGCAGAGGGGAAAAGAGCTTGGCCCTCCATTATATTATGATTAGAGAAAGCTCAAGCGGAGATCCAAGTGAGGGGGCTCCACTGGTTCCGTGGTGTCGTCTCTGCAATGAGCATGCATCCTCAGCTCCCCCGCTTCTGATGATTCCCCCACGGGGAAGAGCTGAAGCGTCTCCATCACTCTCTCTGGCTCCGGCACCACTCGATTATCTGTATCTGAGTAGAACACTGAACACAGACAAATTAGATGGCATCAAATGGATGGAGAAGACAGGATTAATATAGCTATATGAGTTGGTGGATTAATGTATGTACTTGGTGAAGAAGAAGGAGGAGTGAGTTTGCGGCGTTCGCGGGCTTTATGGTTCTGGAACCAATAGAAGACGTTCTTGCTCTCAACGTGGCCGTAAAAGCTGAGGAGAGCGGATATCTTCCGGATCTGGCCCGTGCTGGGTGTTCGCAGACCTGACGCGAAGAGCTGACTCAGAAGCTTCACCTGCTCCGCCGTTGGATTCCAACGCCCACACTTGCTGCCACTCCTTCTGCAAAAGCCTGACGTCCCTCCCTCTCCCATTCTCTCTGTCTCTGTCTCTCTCTCACTCTCACTCTCACTCCTATGGCCGTGCGCATATATATTTATAATCCCCTTCCACCTCGCTCCTCCAATCAAATATCTTACATTTTCTGCAGCTCCCTCAAAATTCCCTTTATCTTCTCCTCTCTCATTTCTACTTTTAATAAATATATAGCATCAAATAATATACACCCTTTATCATGGGTTCAATCTTTACGTATAGTCCCTCCCTCTGGTCTAGTATTTTGTGCAAAGGGATAGAAGTTGGGGAGACGCGCGAGAAGGACATGCGTAAAAACAGCGACTGTTCAACGCTTCGGTCTTAGAGCAGACAACATGTAAGTTTTCCTGATTCTAGTTGAAGTCTCGCTTATTTTATTAAGGGGTCCCCACTTCAAAATTTAATATACCTCCTCGAGTTCATCTGCTCACAAACACAACTGTGTTTTTCAGTAAAGTACGCACTTGCTCCTCAATATTATATTCTCCATAGTTGCCTTTATAATGTGTGTTTGTGTAGTCTCTTGTATTAAATTATTTTGTCCGCACAACGCTTGGGCATAATGATCAGATAAATCCAGGACCGTCAGGACATGTGAGATCAACCAAACTTTGTTTTTAAAAGAAGCGACTGTCTGCTAAAGAACACGTAGAAGTGGTTAGAACTCAGAATTGGTGGATCGAATATATATATTTTCGAGTGATTAATTAGTTGGCAGGATAAGTGAAAGTCAAATTTACACATTGTCTGGTCTTTGTTGGACGGTTGTGATCCCCACAGACTGACAGAGATTAGGCTGACGCCGTAGCTAGGTTTCAGAGAAATCTTTTTGAGGAGTGATAAATTAAAGCTGTATTTTATAACTCATCACTTGTTTTCGTTATTTCAAGTGTGAAATAATGAAATATTTTAATAAACAATCATCTCAAATCATGCATGATATGTTATTGGAAGGTTTAAAGTAAAGCAATATAATGAACTAAATCACATTATTGGGAACCAAACTTAATAATAATACGCACTACTTATATGTAAGATATACGATACAGTTTCTGTACAAAGTTAATTTCAGTTAAAAATGGTAATTTAGATATTAGATTATCGTCGAGAGCGTATACATGAATATCAGTATGAGAAGAAGGATTAGTTGGGCGCAATGGACGAGGAAGCGAGAGCATGGTCACGAGTGTGATGTTGGGTGGTGATACAAGGCACGGGGGGGTCTCCAACTCCAAGGTGCTTTTGGACTCGTGTTACCTTACCCTAACTGCGCATTATCCTCCTCCTTCATGACAAGAACAAAATACTGTGAGCCTGAATTTCCACTACTTTACTATAACTATAATTAGTTAATTCATGCTGCAATGAAGAGCGTGAAGCCATATTACTAATTGAATTAGAGCTAGCTAGCGTAGAGGGGGCGCCTATGCATGCAAACTGGCTTTTTGAAATTTGAACCAAGCAAATCTATGTCCATTGAATCATTTTCAAACACAGGAAAGACAACAAACGTACAACTTGGAATAACACAATTCAACGTTCGCAATTCATGCATAGATATGTTAATGATATAAAACTTCAAACTTTTCAAACAGTATATACATGAATTGTAAAAAATCAGGGTTAAAAGTTGGATGAAGGGGAGATTAAAGACAAAGTACAAAAGTGGGGGCTAGCTTGAGCATAGAAAGAGGCCAAGCGTGAAATCTAGGACGCAGCCTCCCCTCGGATGAATGAACGTTCAACATCACTTATATATATATATATATATATATATATATATATATATATATATATAATGGCCCGTGTCTTCGCTGATTTTGCCGGTTTTTTTTCTGAGATGCTAAGGGACAACAAGTATCCACCATATGCAGTGCAAAAAAATGTAGCTACTACTTATAAACGGCCCCTTCTTCTGTTTGAATACAAGGTGCTGCTGCTCTCTCTCTCTCTGGCTGTGTGTGTAAAACACCAATATAATCATATGAGCAAGGGGAAACAATGAGCGAGCGATCAGTGGGAAAAGCTCAAAGCCAGACCAGGGAGACTGAGGTGCCTCTGAATAAATTAACAGCTCTTGCCAAATACGGTTGAGCAACGTGTTGAGGGCCAATTGTGGTGTTTCCGCAATTTGTATGTATTAAATTTTAGCTAGGTTGCCATATTTTTTCCAAACAAACAGTGGGGCGCTACAACGAAAATGAAAGGTTGCGATCGTTGGAACCGGGATTCTCTCATTTTTAGTTAATTATAATGACAATGTCGCCAAGCTAAATATAATGCAATTCCCCGCATTCCTTTTCTATTAGATTTTATACAGATTTTGCTTCATTCGTTTTTTTGTAAAGTCTGGAAGCATACTAGACACGAACAACGATATATGATCACACTAAGACTACCGCCATTATATTCAACCATTAACATTAACATATATGTGTGTGTATATGACTCAGTCAAAATAAATATAATATGATTAATTCCATTTCCATAGGGATGTACGAAACAATTTTGTGTGGTGTGTGTCTGAGAATTATATTGACCCTTCGGCTGTTAACAAGTCATTTGGGTGCATGTCAAAACAATTTAAAATTGATCTATTAGTTCTATAACTTGGATTATTGTGTGTAATTTTAATCCTAAATATAGGATAAAGTTTGTAGTACAATTTGTACTACAAACTTTATCCTATATTTAGGATTGTAGGAGTAATTGATATGAAAAAAAAAAAAGTTTTGAACCGGAAAAAAATGGTTTTGAGCCAAAAAAAAATCTACCATCCCGTTGATTTTTCAGTGGTGTTTTATTTAAGGGTTTGTTTGGTTAAAGGGGAGGGGATGAATCCTCTTATTTAGCAACATACAAATTAAAGGAGGGGAAGGATTTTTTTCTTAAATTTCCCCTCACCCCTCCCCTTCTATAACCCTCCCCCAGACCAAGTTTGAAGGGGAGGGGTAATATTTTGGCATTGCGTAATTAATTATAATGTTTATGAAAGCTTTTAATATTCTAATGATATTCTTCTAACTTTCTTCCTTATCCCCAGGCCATCTTCATTTTAATATTTTGGTATAGTGTGACTATATGCTCTTGAAAATTATAATTATTCAATTTGATCATGATAAAATTATAATTTTATATAATTGTTAAACATTTTAAAAATTCAAAAAATGACTTAAATAAAACAAAGATAAAGTTATCTATATAAAAATACTTTACCTCCCCTCCCCTCATCAATTAAATAAGGCAACATCAAATCCCTCCCTTAGCTTTCTCTATTCTTTTATCAATCCAAACAAACGAAGTAATATTAAAATCTCTCTTCTTTCCTTATTGAACCAAAGATACCCTAAAACTGGGCATCAATCTATTTTATTGACGTGGTAGTACCTGAACTTTGAAGCTAAAATGTTTTTAATTAATCAGATGAAGCTGAAAACCATTTTAAAAGCAGCTTGAATGAGTGATATTCCACATTTGAAACAGCCCATGGGAGTCTATTTTTAAGGGGGGGAGGTGAAGAAAATCTTTGAGTTGAATTTTGGAAAAAAATTGATAAATGAGGCTCTAAATGTTTAATAAATAGACTATGTAAGATATAAAAGTAATAAAAAATAGTTAAAAGTTTTAACCTCAGTTATCCAATTTTTAAAAATAAAACTTATTAAAATTGTCCCTACCTCCCCTTCCCTCATACCAAAGAGACCCGGAAATAAGAATTTGCTCAGGATGGAGGCGGAGATGCTTCAACAAGATATCCCAAGCTTCACTGCCACTGGGCTGCAAGGAAAAGTACAATACAGCTTCAGGAAGCTTTTCACAAGGTACGTTCACTGAGTGCATGTCTTCAAGATTTTGAATGGAAAGCGAGGTTTGTTGTTATTTCATTTGATCTTTAATTTGCGACGCTATATCCTATGAATTATAGAATTGCATTGAATCTTTTGAATGTCAAATGCTATAAGCTAGCCAGAATAATGATTCACGAACGGTGAAGTGGGTGTGTACCACATCTATCTGCAATTTTGTATAGTGAGAAAGGAGGATGCTGGGTGTGTGGTTGTTGATGAGAGATCTGAAAGGGTTATCCCTCAAGGATTTTTGAAGGCCTTCCAGCTCAAAATTCAAGGACCCACATTCATATACCCTTTTTGCAATTTCTTAGCAAATTTAAATAATTATTTCTTAAGGAAAATTGTCACCAATTTGATCGAGATTTTAGATAATTTTTTGCAATTGTGAAGCGGATAAAATTAGAAGCCCGCGGGCCTTTAATGTATACTTGAGGGAACATCACGACATTCTTTACAGTGAGGACACTTAGATAAGAGCTCCAGATACAGGGCATGCCCCACTTGTTCCGTTTTTTCTTTTTCTTTTTTTTAATTGATAAATACACATTACACAATCACAACCATACATCACAGTACAGGACCACCAGGCCACATGAGAGAGATTGGCCCTCTTCCAACTCAAAAGTGGATGAAAAGGGGCCCATCCATCATCATGCACCCACTCCCGCAGGCTACGCTATCGAGCATCATCATTCATCACCCAACAAAAAGAAACAAATTCCATTCTTTACATGCGCAAAAGACATTCAGAAGATCCATCTTGCGGAAATAACAACAAAAAGAAAAGAAAGAAACAGCTAAGAAACCCGAAGACTTAAAGGGAGGATAGATATATATGATGAGCTTCATCGTTCACAAGCCCATTAACTGGACTTGAAGGGAATGGCTCTGATCACCACCTGGTGGTACAGGGCTGCGAGAGCTGCTCCGACGAATGGTCCCACCCAGAAAATCCACTGTTCCATCATGAATCAGGACACTCGTCATTCATTTGCGTTTCAACCATAAATATAGAACAATAGTAAATAAAACAGATAACAGCGGGGGCGCATACTTGATCATCCCAGCCTTTGTCCTTGTTGAAGATGATGGAAGCCCCCAGACTACGAGCAGGGTTGATACCGGTGCCGGTGATTGGGATGGTGGCCAGGTGCACCAAGAACACGGCGAACCCAATTGGCAAGGGTGCCAAAATCTGTTCGTCCATTATATTACCAGAAAAAAGAATTGCTTGAGCTGTACTGTGGAAAGAAACATATCCTACAATATAAGAAGGGGGTGACTTACGGGGACGTGGGAGTCTCTGGCGTTACGTTTGGCGTCAGTGGCGGAGAAGACGGTGTAAACGAGGATGAAGGTGCCGATAATCTCAGCGCCGAGGCCATCCCCTTTGGTGTAGCCAGAGTTCACGGCATTGGCACCTCCCCCATTTACGCTGTACCTGGCGCTGCCCTCAAAACCCTTCACCACGCCCGCACCGCATATGGCGCCCAGGCACTGCATCACCATGTAGAACACTGCTCTCGTCAGCGACAGTTTCCTTGCCAGGAACAGCCCGAACGTCACTGCCGGGTTAATATGACCACCTGCATACACACACATCAACACTGATACATGAAAAGGGAGCAAGTAACAAGTGGTCGTCAGTAACGCCAATAGATCAGATGGTGACCTGAGATGCCGGCGGTGCAGTAGACAAGGGCGAAGATCATGCCGCCGAAGGCCCATGCGATGCCTTGAATGCCGACGGTTGTGCACTTGGACTTGGAGTTGCTCACTCCCATGACCGTCAAGACGGTGATATAAAGGAACAGAAAAGTGGCCACGAACTCAGCTATACCGGCTCTGTAGAAGGACCATGATGTTAGCTCGGAGGGCTCAAACAGAGGCGCCAGCGGTGGCTCCTGATAATCCTTGCCTCCGTCATGACTCTGAGCCGCCGTCCCGATAGGCTGCCTCTCCGGGAACTTGTTGGCTCCCAGCGACACGTCCTGCTCCTTCGCCTCCATTATTTTTTAGTAGCTGTGTGTGTTGGGTCTCTGCAGGGTGGGGGGGCTCCGTTGCGGATTTATAAAGCCAAATCAGACTGTGCAGGATAGGAACTTAGGAAGTGGTGGGGCCTATTGGCTCAAGTATATTGATTTATTTTCTTATCTTTCCGGCCGTCCAATCATTTGCTTGCTTATTCATTAAACTTGTATTAAAGCCAACGAATCCAAAATAATGGTAGGTCCTCTCAACCTGGCACCACGGCCACCACTCATTGCACGACCGACCTGTTCTTGTTATCATAATTCTTGGGAGCCTAGCTAACAAATTATATTGACAAGATGGGGCGCATCCAAAATTGGAGAGGTTCTAGTGAGTAATATTTATTCAAACAAGTCGATATATACAGACACACAGCACCCACTTCATTAGTTACAACTCGATGGAGCACAAAAGAAGGCACCCACTGGGCCCCCCGGTGCACATTATAATTATGAATATGGCAGGATACATGAGTATATTTGCAAATGGTAAAAACGAGGAAGAAAGCGCAAGAAATTATTAGCGAAACCCTTAGCTATTTAATTGGAATGATTATATATATGTGAATGAGGATGTTTTAATTTCTAAAAAGAAAGTAAGGCATGCGGGGGAATGTTGAATATTTGAGGAGTATGAAGATGGTCATAACGAGGCAGCGTGAAAGCGAAGTTTATAGGGTTGGAAATTTAGATGGTGGTGGTGAAGATTAGAACGAGCTTAAGATGAAAACACAGTAGGTTCGTACAGATTAAATGGAAGGCACATGAGTACATATATACATATATAGCAGATAACATTCTGAGCTTAATTCTCACGTCATGATAGAGCATTCCATCTTGCTCAATTAATTATTTTCTTTGAATTGTATGCCAGACAAAAGATAATGGTGCGCACATGCATGAGGGGCCTGGCCTCCTCATCAAGAACTGAAGGTGAAGCCAGTTTGGTCATCCCCGGCCCCGGACAGCCACATATCTGCTTTCATCTCTATTATATATATCCTCCCAGATTCAATTTGTGTAGTGTTCATCATGAAAAACGGTAATGCTATTATTATTACTACTACACATAATGTGGGGCCGGGAATACTTGCATGAACGAGACAATAGAATACTCGGAGTATATAGGCGACACGTACGGATATCCATACAAAAAATGAAAAAGGAGGGGAGAGAGAAATAATGTGTGTGTGTGTGAATAATGGTTGGGGTGTACGCATGAGGTATTAAGGAAAGTTAAGAGGGGATTAGTTGAGAGAAAAAGATGATAATTATACGTACATGGGAATGTGTGAGGTGGCAGTGGCCCTCGGAATGCAGAAGATGACGACGCTATTTTATATACTGTATTTGGTTTCGTTGGGGAGGCGATTATCAAAAATAATTGGGGGGCGGTCACGAATGCAGGTTTTAGTTAATAAAGCGCCGCCACATCCACATCCACATCATTCATCATTCACGACATACCGCCCATCAAATTAGGGCCACTCATTTGCTGTCACCACTCCCCACTCCTATAGGAGTACTACATGTTCTCATTTCATGCAATTCCAAACAAAACATTTGAGTCCTTAATAGTTGCCCTTTATTTATTTGATAATTCTCCATTCAATTCCTTCCTTATCTCACTCCTATTTTTTTGAGATTCCGGCACTTTGCCTTAACGGTCACTAAGACATTGAAGTTACTCGTCTGTTTCAGGGTTCCTATCTCGTTTCTGTCTCGATTTTTTAGGATTATAGTTTAAGTAATAGCTTTAAAGAAATCAAAAGTTTGAAGACAGATGCTGTCTTTTCAATTGATGATGACGTTTTATTTCCATGCTCTTCAGCGGAATTTGCACCTCATGCTTGGCAAATTAAAGTGCGCCAGATACAATGGTGGGGTTTGTACCTCGATCTCATTGGGTGATTTCATCGGTATGATGTTTATACTCTTTTATGTGTGAACTGTCCAATAATTCCTCAAATTTTTGGTGGTACACCCTCTAGGCTATGCTTTTAAGCCGAAATGTGACAATTTCAACGATAATAAAGCTTGGAAATCATCAATACTTCATTTTTTGAACTCGGCATGTACCCTTTCTTTTCTCTTTTTTGGGTAAATGGTTGAATTGAGGATCCATTTAAACTTTGAGTTTGATGCCTGGTTGGCATCAGAATCACTGAATGACCTATAGCTTATAACTTAACGGATGAATTAATGTAAGCCTTTGAAGTTGCCTTCATCTCAAACCGGAGAGTAGCTAGGGACGTATTTATGGGCAATGAAATTTGTAACTAGAGTTGAAGTTCCTGTACTCGATGACCATGTTGTCAAAAAGCTATAAATATTTTGTGATTATTCTATAATCTTGAGATTGTGAACTTCAAAATTACTTCATTATCTAATAATTTCTTTTTACTTAAATAAACTTGCAGCCCTTTGGGGATCTTTTTAAATCTGCCTAGCTTTAGTCCTGTGGCCTGGAGAATATCTCAAACTTTTATATTTAACCTTTCAAATCACTGAACATGTTTAAAGAAAGGTAATGGTGAAAAATTTAGATATGGTGGCCAGTGTGGTGGACTGGTACATATAGTATGGTGCCCTCCAAGGCAGCATTTTTCCACAAAAAGTACTTCAGTCACACAAATGAGATGCCAGGATCCATTAGAGAATATGTAACCAAGAACAGGTTCTTTCTCTGACAACTAATCATTTGCGGCATTTTTTATAACTATTCTTTCAACCTATCTAAATTGGATCTTTTTATAAGTTTTATGGTTAATAATTGATAGATTACTAGATTAGTTGGAGATTTTATGAATTAATTATTAATTATTCTTTTTAGTAGTTGAGAAATAAGTGAAAAATCTACAAGGTAGGAGTTAGTTGTTAGAATCATGGGTTATTAGTTATTTGAATTAGAGTTTCTCCCTATAAACTATTTTAATGAATTGACTTTTGGCCTATTCTATAAAGTATGAAATAAATATGAAGAATTATTAGAGAATTATTTTTCTGATTATAGGATATTTTCTCTAGGCTTTAATAGTCCGATAAGTTACAAATTCTGACTCATTTTTTTAATAAAGATTTACTCTATTCTTTTTTTTTTTTTGGTAAAAAGTGGGGCAATGCCCTATATTATTCCTGTATCATTACACTTCTTGGGCAAACGACACCCATATAGTCCCTGTCAAGAAAACCAGCAACAGTCACTGGAGGGCTTTCAAATATAACCCTCTCCTCTAACTGTATAATACTACTGTTAGCTAGTGTGTCTGCACAGTAATTTCCTTCTCTTAAAACATGTACAAAAACAACTTTTGAAAAATTCCGAACAGCTTTTTCAATCTTCTGCAGAATTGTTGACCCTGCGCCATCTTCTATATACATCTTATTCATCATGTTTATCACAGAAAGAGAATCAGATTCTACTATTACCCTGTCAAATCTGTATTTACTAGCTAATTCTAATCCCAACAAAACAGCCCAAATTTCACTTCGTTGAGCAGTACAGCTTCCCAGTTTGCTTGCAAATCCACACCTCCACAAGCCCCTACAATCTCTTATTAGGCCTCCACATCCTGCGGTCCTTCCTCCTCCCTTTGAAACTCCATCTACATCAAGCTTCACCCACCCTTCTGGTGGGGCTTTCCATCTGATAGAAACTTCTTTTCTTTCAACCTTTACTGTACAGACTTTATTGTTTGCTTCTTTAATCTCCCTCACATACCTAAAAACGCAACTTGACCGATTATTTGGCATGATGTAATTATCTTCAAAACTTCCCTTATTCCTCCAGTTCCACAGAGCCCAACATGTGACTCCAAAAATAATGTTCCAGTCATCCTCTAGTTGTTTTAAATTCCACTCTAACCACTCCTTTCCTTGCAGCAGGCTGAATCTTCTGTCAACGTTACAGGACTTTGGTTCTAGCCAAAGGGTCCCAGCCATTTTGCAATCCCTCAGCACATGCATCAAGCTTTCCTCATTGTTGCAGCAGTAGCAACATGCACTTCCACCCATGATATGCCTCTTCCTTTCCCCTGTTAGTAACCTATTGTGCATAGCCATCCATAGGAAAACTTGTATCCTCCTTGGCCCTCTCCATTTGCATACCACCTCCCACACTCCCTCATTCGTATCCTCCTCTTTCTTCATGCAGCGATACATATCAGCAACATTATAGTGGTCTTTCATATTTCTGCCCCACTTTACCGCATCAGTTCCATTGTCACGGCTGGGAGGAATAACAGCCTTTATGAGATTCCTGCCTTCTTCATTTACCCATCTTGCTATCCTTTCCATATCCCATCCCCCTTCTTCATTTATCATCTCCTTTGCCCGCACCATTTGTTCTTCCTCTCGGGGTAGAGTTTCACACTTCCCCATAAGATTACTTCCATCTCCCAACCAATTATCTTTCCAAAAATGCACTACTTCCCCATCACCAATATCCCATGTTATATTCTCAACTATGCTAGGCCATAATCTTGCTAAGCATCGCCATAAGCCAGAATCAGATTTTATCCCTTTACAATCTACCATTAAATCACATCCCCTTCTGTATTTCCCTTCCATACTCTAGAGCAAAGGTTTTCTAGTTTGTCTATCATGTTCCAAATCACTCTTCCCAATAGTGCCTCATTCATGATCTTTAGATTCTTTAAACCTAGCCCTCCGTTCTTTCTCTCTTTGCAGATGACATCCCAGCTAACAGCATTAATCTTCCTTTTCCCCTTTGTCCGGCCCCATATAAAGTCTCTTTGCAATTTTTCCATTTGCTTTCTCACTCCCGCTGGAATTTCTGTGTGCTGCATAGTGTAGACTGCCATTTGGTTTGTGACAGACTGTACCAGAGTGAGCCTTCCTGCTAGTGATAGGGACTGTTTTTTCCAACAACTGAGTTTATTTTGCATCTTGTCCAATAAAAATTGAAAATTCTTCTGTATCTCCCTCCCCTTGGTTATGAAAGCACCCAAATATCTCCCCAAATCCTCCCTTCTCTTAAGCCCAGCATACATACAGATTTCGTTTTGAATGCATCTATCAACATTTCTTCAAAAGTAGACACTAGACTTCTGGAGGTTTGCCTTCTGACCAGACATCTTCCCAAATTTCACCAAAATTCCCATTACCGTGCACATCTGTTCCATATCGGCTTCACAGATAAGAAGTAAGTCATCTGCGAAAAGTAAGTGTGATACCTCTGTCCCTCCTCTTCCCATTCTGATTGGTTTCCATAGGTTATAAGCAACAGCATCAGCAACCAGATGGGAGAGCTTCTCCATCCCTAGAACAAACAAGTAAGGTGATAGTAGATCACCTTGTCTTAGCTCCCTAGTTGGGACTAATTCCTTCCTCTTTGTGCCCCTCCACATTAGATTCATCTTAACCAAGCTTATACAACTTCTTGTTACCCTCCTTATGTGGCTATCTAGTCCAATTTCCATTAATACATCCCAATAAAATCCCAATTCATACGGTCGTAGGCTTTTTCTAAGTCAATCTTAATGACCATATACCCTTTCTTCCCTTGCATTCTATTCATTGTATGAGCTATTTCCTTTGCTATTATAATGTTGTCGTGTATGCATCTCCTAGGAACAAAGCTTGTTTGGTATGGGGATATAAGCTTGTCTAGGAAAGGTTTCAACCGGTTCACAATAATCTTGGTTAAACCCTTGTAGACAACGTTGCATAAAGCGATCAGCCTGAACTGATTAACCCACTCTGGCTTTTCTAATTTCGGAATCAACACTATCAAGGTACTGTTTATCTCTTCAATCTTCTCAGGATTATTCCACAGCTCGATTATATAGTTGGTGACTGAATGTCCAACAATATTCTAGTTCTGCTGATAAAAAATAGCAGGGAAACCATCTTCCCCAAGTGCTTTAAAGCCCCCATCTGGAAAAAAGCTTTCCTAACTTCCTCTCCATTCACCTTCCACCCTAATCTCTTCCATTTTGTCTTATCAACCTGTCCCCATGATTGCCTTGAGTCCACCCATTCTCTGTTTATCAAGCTTTCACTAAACAGTTCAATATAGAAATCATTGAACATGCTCACTATTTCACCTTCATCTTTCGTCCATTCACCACAACTGTTTCTAATCATTGTGATTCTGTTTTTTCTTCTTCTGGCCATAGTCTTAGCATGATAATATTTCGTGTTCCGGTCTCCTTCCTCTATCCACTGACCTCGCGATTTCTGGTACCATAATACTTCTTCCTGCTGCAGCGCATCCAACAATTCTTCTTCTAGCTCCCTTTCTAGATTAATAAGGAAGGGGTTGTATTTTCTATCCAAGCTCTGCTGAATACCAGCCAATCTGTTGTAGAGACTCCTCTTTCTCACCTCAATCCTCCCAAAAACTTCTTTGTCCCATCTTGATAGGTCTTCCTTTAAAACATTTAGTTTTTCAGGTATCTTCCCATCTCCTTGCCAGCTAGTCTTCATTACATTATCAAATTGGCCATGCATTTTCCACATGGCTTCGTATCTAAAGATTCTCTGCCCCCAAATTCTACGTTCCACCACTGTACTCATCAGTATGGGATGATGATCAGAACACAATCGTGGAAGTATTCTGACCTCAGCCTCCTCGTATCTTTCTTGCCAACTGACAAAACTCAGGCGCCGGTCTAATCTCTTGTGTACTCTCTCCAAACCCTTCCATTTTGGCCCCTTCCACGTATAGAAAAGGCCTTTTGTTTCTAAATCGATAAAATTGCAATCTCCTATCCAGTCATTAAATCTATGGCATCTTGCCTCATTGACACATCCTCCCCCTTTTTGCTCCAATGGTGTTTTTATGTCATTAAAATCACCTGCCAGCATCCATGGTTCTGCAGACTCACTTGTTAAACTAGATATGCTTTCCCACATTCTGTGACATTTTTGTTCTTGGGGGCTGGCATATATTGCGGCAAACAACATTTCCTCTTTCCCCATTTAAACTTTGCAGTGGATGAATTGCTCATCACTTACTAACATGACCACCCTTAATGATTCACAGTCCCACAACATCCAAATTCCACCTGAGAACCCCTCAGCCTCCTTCTTTATTGATTTTTTAAAACCGCAGCTTTTGATGACTTTGTTTGCATGACTACCACTGATTCTGGGTTCTAAAATCACCATCATGTCAACTCTATATTTGAACTTGAAATCTCTAATTACAGAAGCTACCCCTTTGCTTGCAGCCCCGACAATTCCATATCATAAACTTCATCATATTAATAGTGTATGATTTTA